>VXAY01001843.1:563157-605221 GCA_013399855.1 Oxyruncus cristatus
GGGGGGGAAGTATCAAAAAGTCTTCTTCTGCAAACAGAGTTCACCTCGGCTGGCACCACAGAGTCCACTGCCTCTGCCAAGCCCACACAGCAGCTCTCACAAGGATGAACAAGTAATTAGTAACGCAGGTTGACAACGTGAAGGTAACAGGCCATGTTGTAGGGACTGGTTTGCTTCACGCAGCCATCACATCCAACCCGTGGGAGCGCTCACACAAGAGCATGACCTAAGCATTCATCCACTTGCCTTCCTTGAAAACACCTACAGAACCTTAGTAACAGCTCACCTACTACCTCGTGGTAAACCTCTGAGCCCACCACAGCAGCTGACCACCTTGACTCCCTTCTTTATAAGCCCCACATGAGCTCAGTGCTGCTCATGTGGCCCCTCCCTTCCCTTCCAGGGTTTGGCCCCCAGCTCAGCTGGGACACAGAGCACAGGTGGTGCCTGATCAGTGCATGGCTCCAGAGGGGAATTTTCACCTCCTTGATCACAAGGTGAAGTAGCCTGGGCTGATGATCAAACCTGAAGTGCTCCTTATAAAGTGAAAGAAATCTTTTCACCTTGCTGCTCTAGTTGGCAATAATGGCACAGGATAACACGGGAGAGAAGGAAATCTACGGGCAGCTACAAATTATGGTGAACCTAAAAATCTGAGGGATAGATTTGTCCTTAATAGGAATAAGAAGGGAGTAAATAGTCTGTCCTGTCAAGCATCCTTGATGTCTCTGTACTAATGCAAGAATTAACAAACAACCAAAATTCTCTTTGCCTGAGGAAATTGGAGGGTAGTCGCTCAAACAGGAGAGGTGAAGTGCTTAGATGTGGGGTTTAGCCCTGTTAACAGACAGGCTGAAGAAATGTCAGGATCGTTAGTGATTGGTTTGGAGCCTGAAGATGAACCAGATGGCCGCTCCACTGCCCTGTCTGTGACTAGTGTTGGTTTACGTAGGGTCTGGATTTGTTAGTGCTAAGCCAACTTAAAAAATAACAGTACAAAAAGCCCACAGCTTTGGGGCATTTAATGGTCTTTATGGCATTTGCACACAGAGAGGTTTGTCTCAGCATTTCTTTCAATTTGGGAATATTTACACTCTGGACATGCAGATGTTCAGTGCCACCTTTGACACTCCTGTCTAGCCTTGTTATTCATAGAAGACTCTCAAATCCTATTAAATTTGCTTTCCCTTTTATGAGTTTGAACTTGTCATTTTTATATCTGTCCACTCCAGTATAAAACCACAATTAAAGATTTCTGATAAGCTCAGATAAAGCAGTCGTTATTTTTATCGTGACCCCTCCTTTCCCAAACAAGCGTGGCTAATCTTTTCAAAGCAAGCATGCCTAATCTTTCCAGGCTCTCTTCAAGGTAGTGCATTATCATGACCCAATTATTTCCCCCCCCCAAAAAAAAAGATAGCTGGAAAATTTCTATCAGGATGATTTGCTCACGGAAAATGCAGTTATTGCAAATGCAGAAAAAGCCTTCGTATCACTTAGAATGGTTCTCTGCTGAGAAAATTCAGATCAAGTATCTGTCACTCTATCAGCTTGATGAGATCTTGTTTGTTGCCCCATTCTGTTCCTCACTGGATAAGCACAGAGCTGCACTAACCCGAGGTGTGTGGGGGTTGACTGTTGTACAATGGCTGGGAATTGTACATTTCAGCAGGGCAGACAATACGGCTTTAGCTTGCATTTTCTGGCTTTCACTGTGAATTCCCCAGATAAACAAAAGTAAATTTCATTTAATCTCTTCAAGTCCGCCGAAGAGCCATCCACGCCTTTCACCTCTGCACATCCCCACCAGGCTGAACGCTCTAAGCAGAGGAGGGGATCCAATCCCACTGGTCTGTCCAAGGAAAACAGGGTGTTACCCACTGACAAGCTCTCTGCTGGGACAGGAATGAGAAGTTGGACCCAGTGATCCTTGAGGGTCCCTTCCAACTCAGAATATTCTGTGATTCTGTGAAAGGCCTCAGCAGAGTTTTGACCAACTGTAGCTGCTTGGAGATGTTTGAAAGATTTTCAAATTGCAGCGAGTAACTCTGGGATTATTTCTCAGTTTCTCAGTGTTCCGACGTTAAACTAGGCATATTGCAAAAAAAATCCAATAAAAGCCACAAACAAATAGACACTCTTCTGAAGTCACTTCACCCCTGTAAAATTGTTGTGACATTAATGAAACTGCCTTCTGGAGAGAACAGAAAGTTTGACATAAACCCTTCCAACCTCAAAACAACATCAGGGTATATTAAAGATAAATTTTCCCATTTTCAAGGCAGCAGCACAGCCTTCTGTGAGAGACCCAGCTCCTCGACTCACCCCCAGGCACAGCAGTGGTCGCTCTCTGTCCATGAAAAAGGAATGTACCTTTTATCCTGAGCACTGAATGACCATTCACTTTGCTGAAATGTTATTTCTTTTTATAACTGGGCAACAGCTGAAAGGGAGGATGAAAGAGGAGAAGGAGCCCAACGCTGTCACTTTGGAGAGCTTTTATTGTAGTCAACCTTACAACGCTTTTTGTTGTACAATACAAAGAACGTTTAATCTCTCCTGGCTGGCACATTCCCTCCAGGGTTTTACTCCTGACAATGGGAGCTTTCACTTTGACCATGGCTAAAATAGTGTCAAACCCCATTGCAAGGCGCTGCTTTGACTCTGGATACATTTGGGAAATTCTAAAGAATCAATGACTTCATGAGATGAGGGAAAAAATAGGATTACTGCTGGAGAGGGTTCATATATTTCATACATTTTGCTTCCCATGAATACCACCATCTCTAAAATGCTTTTCACTTTGCTGTTGCAAATACTTGCATGGTTTGTTGTTTGAATGATTAAAAAAAACCCCAAACAACAAAATATGGGATAAGATTTCCGTAACACTTGGTCTTCATAACTTTCCCCAGACTCTCTGGATGTGCAGTCTCGGGGCACTCCAGGTAGGAAGGGAGGAGGCAACAGAGATGTGGGAGCAGAGCCACTGAGCCAGTGCTTAGAAGTGCTGAGCTGTTTGCAGAACTGAAATGTCAGCTTTTACTTCTTTTTTTTCATGTTGGTTCAAAGGGAAGTGACACAGTTTGTACATAACAAGCTTTTGCCTGTTTATTTTCTAAAGCTTGGGCCAAATTCAACTTCTGCATTCTGGAAAAGGTTACTAGAAAGTTACTATGCAAGAAATTCCTCTGTAGTTCCATATTTGTGCCAGGCCCACAGACTGACGGATGGAAACTCCCCAAAAGGATTTGGTTTTGTACACAGAGAGCCAAACAAGTGATTTCCATCTGGATGACTTCATTGCAGTTGGGAGAAGCAAGCAGTAAACAAGAAGTGTAGGTCTAGAGAAGTCCCATGAAACAACATAAATCCATGCATCTTGTTACATAAATTTCTCTGTGGTTTCCACACTAAAGGGCATTTCACATAAACATCCAGATTGAATCTCCATATCCAATGGAAGCCAAAGTTAAACTTGAATTTTCAGGCTCTACCAGGGTGGCATATAAAAGAGTATCACAGAGAGAGAAATAAATGTGTTGGGTTGTGTTACCAGCATTTGTGCAGCTCCTGGTGAGGTTAGTGGAGAGGGTCCCGACAGGTCCTATGGAAAGACTGTCATCTTGACAGCACTGTCCTGCAGGTCAGAGAGAAATGGTGCCACTTTTCTGCCTTGTGTGGGACAGTCCTGCAGTGTGAACAGCAAATAAACAGGGTGACAGTGGCATTAGACAACCCAGTGGCTGAAAAGTTTTGGCGTAAACTGGTCAGGAGACATTTCTGCTTGTGTCACACACGGGGTGTCAAAGCCAAGCATGCAATGGTCTAGCAGCATACAAATGAAAAATAAATAGGTCATAAAATAGGTCCAAAAAAGATCCCTTGGACTGACTAGTTTCTCATTCAGTATTTTGATTGATCCTGATAGGGATCCTGAGGAAATAAAGTAGAAAGAATAATTAGACATAACAGAAACTGTGTTGGATAAGCTCTCATTGCTCTGATAGGTGCTAGATAGTAAATAACCCATCTTGGAGGCACTTTGAGAGTCTGGAGTTTTCCCATCTGCTAGAGATGTTTCTTAGTCTTGAGTTAGATATAAATGCAGAAGGCAGGTCACACTTATGCTGCTGCTCTGTAACCTTAGAGATGATAGGTAATTACTCATAAATGTGTCCTACACATGCTCCAGGGATCCATCTGCACATGTCTGGCTGAGAGCTGTTGGTTCTGGATGAGTTCAGAAGAGACCAGAGCAATGTGAAGAGAGACAGAGTTAGGGGATGCTTAGTAATTCAGTTTTGCAGTCTCTGAATGGAAAATAATAAAGCAATGATGAGGTGGCTCGTTATTATGATGACGGCATTTTTGGAAACCAAAGACTTGCGCAGTCATAGAAAAGCAGGGGCCAAGTGGGGGCAGCCAGCCCACCTCCAGCTCCAAGACAGCATCACCTGTGGCCACTGTGGGGCTGAGACACGCTTGGCCATCCTATGAAAAATTCCACCACCCCTTAACGATACAGCCCTGGGCTTCACTATCTCTTTTTTTCAGTGGAAGGGGCATTTTTCTAAACACCCGTCCTCAGTCTGCTTTGTCCCAGCTGAAGCCCACCACTGTTCATCCATCCCCTGTGGCAACGGTGACCACCCTGGTTTCTGCTGCAAGTCAGCTCTTGCCTGTGCTGGGTGGGCAGAGGCTGCACCCCCTCAGCAGATGGGCTGGGCTGGCACAGCCTGCAGGGAGTGGGGAGTGAGATGCATAAGGTGTGTGGAGGTGGGAGCACAGAGCACACCATCGTCTAGTTTGACTGACTGGAGACAGACAGGGAAATAAATGATCCCCCAAATCGTCCAGCATAGGTTAGGGCACTATACTGCTTGCTCTGAAATTAGCTGTGAGGCTTGCAATTAATTCAGCACGAAGAGACTTCTGCACTGACCATCATTTCTCTGCTGCCGGAGAGAACTGCTCAGCAATTTTCCGGGGAAGGAAAACTCCATAGCTGAGACAAAGCACATAGGTGGGCAGGCAGTTGTGATAAAACCACAGGGAACCAGCCCAGGGAAAATGAGAGCCATCTCATGCAGGACTGAGAAATGGAATAAACAGGTTATTTTTGCAAGCTGGAAATGAATATATAACTCCAGGGATGAGGAAAAATGCAGCAAGTAACACCATTTGCAGCTCAGCATATTCCATTGCTATTAAAAATAATAATAATAAAAAAAAAGGCAATGAAAGCAGATGGGATTAGCACAACCAAAGCACCTCAGAATTTTATTTAACCACAGGAGAAGCTTTTTGAGAAGCAGAGACAGGACTGTGGTATCTGTGCTTACATATTCTGTCTTCTGCATACCCCATGGTAGTGGAGATGTGACCCTGTAATCTGCTGCAGAAGTGCTGGTCATTTTATACTGCCATTAAGATGCAGAATGAGAGCTGCTCTTGCTCTCACTTGGACACTCAGACAGTTTTTCTTTCTTAGCATTTTCAGCCAGTCCACACTAACAGTCATTTGGACTGGTGGCCTTTTTTGTCCCTCAGGCTGGAAAAATTGGACTAATTCCTCTGAGAAGTAAGAGAGCAGGCATTCATTATCATAAGGTGGATTTGTAAAGTTCTGGTTGGTTCAGCTCTTTTCCTTCATTTTTCAGCTCACACCAAGTCCTCGAATCTGTTGCAGCTTATCCCACTGCCTGGAATAGCACATCATTCAATATTATTAAGCATGGCCAGGATGATTCTTCATATTGAAAATAAGCAGCAGACAGTGATGATTACCTGGCAAAGCATTTCCTCACTTGAGTTTTATGATTTGAAACAGGAAGTTTTGCAATGAACCACAGCTCTTTGTCACTTGGACTAGTTTTGATATTGTTGCTGTTGTACTTTTCCACTACAGTGAAATCACCGGTATTAACCTTGAAGCATCTAAATAGCTCAGGTCAGGGGGACAGATATCCTGCAGAAGTAAAGTACTATAGCTACACCTGTTTTAATGGTGTGTCAGTCTGATCCCACAGTCAGGCTTGTAGGAATAACTTGCCTGCAACGTGTGAGTAGGTACTGCTGGATAAAGGATGAGCAGTGTAGTGGAGAGCGGCAGTGGGTGCTGTCATAGGACTCTAAGTTAGAAACTTCCACAATCATTTGGCTTTTTCCATCCCCTTGTCAAGAAGAATTTCTTTGGTTTTTCAACACATGGAAGAAGTTCAAATGAGCACACACCACTCTGAGAAGAGTCAGGCCTTTCTGCAAAGACTAGATCTCAGTGAAAAACAACCTGTAAGGTCAGGCTTTCTGTGTCCACTGTGAGCCCTCAGTGTTGAGCCTTTGGAAGTTGTCTCTCCTGATAAGCAGAGGGAGCAGGCTGCATTGTTGTACTCTGTCCCAGCCCCACTCAGGTGCTGGCAATCGAAAATGACGATCCCAAAATAAGACAAGATGCCATTAAACCCCACATGCACTTGTTCTTCAGTTATGCCACTTGCCTGTAATGGCTTCAGATTCTTTTACCTTCTTCTCAGTGGTTTTCTCTGCTCTTTTACATTTCAACTCACCTTGTCTTCCTAAAAGCACAGTCAAACTGTAAGCAATAAATGAGCCAGGCAAAAACAAATATGCTGTTGTTTTCCTGGCTTTCTCCATAGTCCCGAGCAAAGGATGTTTCCACATCCCTTTGAGAAAGCCACCCCACAATGAATAACTATTTGAAAACAAATGGGTAGGATTGTACCAGCCACCTACTTCTCAGCCTTAAAAACAGTAGGAAAATCCCACCTCTCCCTAAATATTTGTTAGGATGATAGTTCTGAAAATAAAGTAGGCTGGACCATTCCCTATCAGGCCAGGCTGCAGTATTCAGCTTATATCAATTACTGTCTATTTGACATGCTTCATGCTCTCTTCATTAACAGGATGAAAGGTTTTATGGGATAATAACCTAGTTCCAGTGAGCAAAATGTATTTATGAGACCAAAGGCCGAGTCTTTTGTCCTTGCAGAAGGAGCCTTGAGACTGCAGTGATTGGCACTGGTCTAGGAGGGATAAATCACAAGAGCAAAACTTCTGTCCCATAGAACACTGATCCATCCCTGAATCATTGAGGACAAAGGATCCTCACTGCAGGAGAGCTGAGGGAGCAGAGATCATATTGGTGATGATGCTGCTACAGGAGGAAAGTAGAACAACCATTGGCTTCAGTCAAATATTGAAGACACTGTAATTACTGTTACTGCCATGTTAAATGGTCCCTAATGGTTTCTGCGTCTGAATCAAGGTTTGATTGTGAACTTGTGACCTGAAATTGTGGCCATCACATTATTGCCAGAACTTATTTGGTTTTCTCCCTCTTCAGACAGTAGGCAGATGGTAATTGCTTCCTAAAACATTTCTCAGCTGAACAGCAGTGACAAACATTCTTCTCACCTCAGAAAATCCCAAAGCACATTACAAACTACCTGGACGGAGAGGACAGATGTGTTTTCCTTGGATCTGGCAATAGCTCCTCTCATCAGGGAAGAGGTGTGCTTGGCTAATGGAAAATAATTGTACCTGGCTTTCCACCCCAGCTGTCCCCCACTGCACTCAAATTATCAATAGGGACCCTCTTCCCCTATTCCATCAACAAGTTACATGGAAAATCTGCCATCCCAACACAACCAGAGCAGACTGTAAGAATGGAGGAGGCTGTGCAGTAAGGCATTGCTAACGAGGCAAACACTAATACTCTCCAAGTTAGTCCATTCCTCCAGTGGGGCCACAGTTGAGTTACCACCCCTTGTGTTCCCTCTTGGATCTTGGCTTTGCTGGGTGCAAACAGCACAATCCCCTCTGGCTGTGATTTCTGGCATGTCAGGCTCCTGCTGCTGCGTTCTATTCCATTTCACACAATCCATGCACCACAAAAGGAGAAGAGAAATCCATACTGATCAAATATTATCACACAGTGGCATCAACATTTCACATTGTACAGTCCTAATATAGGTCCTGGATAAAAATGTGGCATTCAAAACCCCACCATGTTGGCTTTACTGGCAGGCATTGTGAGGCAGAACCTGACAAGAATTCATAGTAAGGACTTGAGAGGGGTCTGTACTTGTGGCAGATGAAGTCAAATTTGTAGTACAGATATGATCAGTTTTAAGCTCAGACCATGGGCTGAAGTTAGACCTCTAAATAAGTGCTTCTCTGTTTGAATGATGGGTTCTTACAGGGGAGAAATTCCTACAAAAACAAAGCTTTTTATCCAAATCATAGTGAGTGTCATAGTTTGAATTATGGTTGTAAGAGAAGGTCTTTGGTTTTCGTCACCTCCTTAGTCAATGCTAATTCAACCAAGGTATGAATGAGTTAGTATTGGCCCCAAAAATCCTGTGATGTGCAAAGAACCACCTTCTCCCCAGCCCACGGAGCCTTTGGAGCTCTTTTTAGGCAGCCTCACAAAGTCTAGATGAAAAATCTGCCTTCAGATGATGGAAGACAGGTTAATAACTTGCAGGATATTTATTTCAAGAAGGAAAGTCATAACTGCAACAAAACAACCGAAGGAAGGAGGAGTGCACAGTGGAGACACACCAAATGTTTCTGCTCCAGGGTGACATTGAAGGGCAACATCCATGCCCAGCACAGCAAAGGAACAGCGTGTGGAGTTCACCAGGAGAAGATTTGGGAGATACAAGGTCATTCTGCACATGGTTGGTGTGATTTGAACAGCCACCTCAGGAAGGGTGAATATTAACTCACTGCAGCACTTGTTCGTTAAGGCAGTATTTGCCAACAAACATATTTTTTCAGTTTCCTAATCTACCATTATTTTGTGCAGACACCTCTGTCTCACTGGAAGCTTCTACTGAAAAAAGTCTCCTTGAGCATGTCTCAGAACTGGGATATGCTACACTGGCATAGCAAAAAAAAATAACAATCATTTGGGAGCAATTTATTTCCAACAGTTATACACTCGCTCATTTCCATACCACCTACAGATATGTGTATATCTTGTTGTTCTGATATTGAGAAAAAAACAATTTGCATTCTTTCAATACAAGCAATCCTTGGCTTGAATTTTTAGTTGGTCAAATAATGCTAAAGCAGGAAATATTGGAGTTTCTGTCTGCACCATGGGACTGTGCAGGCAGGCAAACTCTATTACGGCCACGGTCTTATCAAAGGAAAACTAAATCTCCTCATTAAACCTTGGTTGTTGTTATTTTCAGGAAGAAAGACTCTCTGCTGCAGGGGAAATTAGGGGGAAAAGTGGAAACAAGTGCTGAAAGGCTGTGGAGGGAGGCTGTGTGTGGAGCCACGACGGGTGCCACAGGACGGCCACCCCTCCAGTCCCTGCCCGGGGACACCCACACTGTTCATCTGCTGGGTCCCAGGTACCACCAGGAGCACCTCTGGATTAATGTATTTAGCCATCCACCCCAATATTTGGCACTTGTGTACAATCTGCTCCAATGGAAGTAGCATCAAACCTTGTTTTGTTTAGTCATTTTTAATTATTCTTTGCATCCTTGGGCAAAATAATTGAGCCTGGATACAGCAAATACCTAACCACCTAAGTAACACACATAAATCCTACAGGATTGGAGGTGCAGTGCTGAAACAGAGCCCTCATTACACTCTCCACTAGTCTTTTACTAGTCTGTCTTCCATTAAAATGGATATAAAATTGGCCCTGCTTTCCTACTGTGTTACCTGTTTAGGGAGGAAGGGGAAAGGCAGAAAAGAGGGAGAGAGGATGAGGTACAAGACAAAAGGCCTGTGACATAAGGATAATTCTGCTCACCTTAACATACCTTTTTTCCTAGAATATTATCTTGTGGGGGGTGAAGTTTGAAAAGTAGTTTAAGAGGTTTCCAGCCATTCTGGTTAAAGTATGTAGAAGTAATCTAAATGGTTAGCAAAACATTGACTGGAAGATAAACATGTTCATATTATATTACACTAGATAATAAAATTTCTTTTTTGGCACTTCAAATGCAAGAAACTGCTTAGTGCTTTTGCTGGCACTCTTAAGAAATGTTAATAAGGCTTTTCTTCCTGCTGTATTTTAAATGTAAGACAGGCAGTGCAAACAAAACTGCAGGACTGGTTTCTCTGTTCTGCTGGGATATCCAGCTATGCTCCAACACACCAAAGAGACTTTTGTTTACATATTCTGCATAAAGTTGTCCAAGAAACTCTAAGTTAACTCATACCAGGATCCAAAACTCTGGGTGTTCAATGGATGAAGAGCACATTCCCCAACACCTGCACCCCCTGCCCCAATCCAGCTGGGGGACACCAATCCAAATGTTAGCAACAGGTGATTTAGGAGTTGATACTTTGCTAAACAAGGTAAACGTGGCATCCATCAGGCCTTACTGAAAGCTCACGTCAAAGTAAGCTTTTGATGTATTCTGAACTATTTTATACCACCACCACCACCGAAAAAAAGAAGACTGAAGTTCCCATTGTACCTACACAGGCTCAACTGCCAGAATATTGAGTTGTTATTAATGTAGAACAGAAGGCACAACCATCACTATGCCTTTAATCCTTAAAATGAAATACTAGGAAAGCATTAATATTTTTGCAAAATAAGTTGGATTGGGTTTTTTGTTGTTGTTTGGTTGCTTTTTTTCTGAGAGCAGGCTGGACCAACTACAAAAAAAAGGAAGACAAAAGTACAAAATCTATAAAAAACTAGTGTTCCAAGGAGCAAGCACATGCACCTAAGAAATCTTTGTTGATTGTTGCTAATATCTATGATAATTAAGCTAAAAATACCCACAAAGCAATAGAATTTGCAGAGATGACTCTATTGTCTTAAGCAAATAATGAAGCCAGGAACAGTTAAATTGATCCCATGACTCTCATTTCAATAATAAAGCAGCAACAATTGTTAATCTATAGCACTCAGTTTAAATTACCAACCCAACGCTGAATGGGCAATTTCATTAGAGAGAACACAGCTAAGGGAGAAATGCTGGCAGGGAAAGAGAGTCATCCCCATTGAAATCCAACCTCCCTGAGAATTTCTTGCGGCTCTGTACCCAGACTCAACATCGGGCAGCAGTTCTCACAAGCACCAGGTAGGTCTGTAGGAAGATTTCGGTGTCCCTTTTAATTCTCCCCAGGATACAAAGGGCTGAACCAGCTCCCCAAAGCACCGTGGGCAGGGAATCACAGGGGTCCAGGCACAGGGATCACCAGGAAGGGGCAGCTGAGAGGGAAGGGAGCAGTTCAGCCCCACATCTGCCTGTGGTCAGAGCTCAAGGAACCACCACTGCTGTCAGGGAGGCTCCAGGACACAGGACACATGTGTGTCCCTAAGGATAGAGAGGAGGAGCCAAAGGAGCAGATGGGAAACTGTTTTCTCCTTCTTTTTGTTCTTTTCCCCAAAATCAACACATGGTCTGCAAGCCAACCAAACTCACCCACGGATACCAGCACTGCCTGGAAGAGACAGTTCTCTTTTTAAATCAGATCCTTGCAAACACTCACACAAATCCTTAGGTATCACAGGGGCTGTGGAGCTGGAGCCAGTGAAGATCCACAGCGTGATGCTGTAGATGAAGGGAGGGAAGGCTTTCACTGTCTCTCCTGGCAGCTGTACAGAGCTTAGGGGAGTAAGAACTCTCTGTTCTCACTGAAGGTAGCAGGCAGGACTATAAATATCCACATGGAACTTATTTACTGAAGGATTGACTGCCATACTAACAATCTTTTTTTTTATGGTAGGACCAAATTTCACAGGTATTAACAACTTTCTGAAATAAAATCAGAGAATCAAAGGATAGCTGAGGTGAGAAGGGACCTCTGAAAGCCTCCAGTACAGCCTCCTGCTCAAAGCAGGGACAAATTCTATGCTAAGGGAGGTTGCTGAGGGCCTCAGGCAGTTCAGTTCTGACAAATCTCGAGGATGGAGGGCTCATAGCCTCTCCAGGGACTCTATTCCCTTATTCTGATGATTTTTTTTCCATATACAGATGGGTGGAATTTCCCTTGCTGCAATGCATGACCACTGCCTTTTTATTTTGCTGCTGCGGAGTCTGAATCCAACATCTCTGCAATCCCCTCCCATTAGTAGAAGACAGCAGTGAGATGCCCCCTTAGCTTATCTTCTCCAGGCCAAATGAACCCAGCACTTGTAGCCACTCCTGATATACCATGTGCTCCAGTCTCCTGAAGAACCTGGTGACTCTCTGCTGGACTGGCTCCCACTCAGTGACCTCTCTCTTGCCCTGGGGTACACCACAAACACAGTTTTCTTTCTGCAGAGCTGCCCCAGCTGTGAGTGCCCAGCCCATGTGGCTGACATGGGGGCAGGGCTGGCTGATTTTGTCCTCACTGAATGTCGTGATGTTCTCATTAACCTGCTCCTCAAACTTGCTGAGGCCTTTGCCTGTCATTGAAAACAGATCCCAGAAGTTTTGGTAACACCTTCCATGTGCTTTCATGAAAAAAAGGAGTAAATGCCTCATAAGATTTCTGTGTATGTAGGCAAGCTCCCAGGTGCCACGTTGGTTTGCACCAGCTTTACATTTTTTACAACAGTAATAAAGGACAAGGAATGCCCAAATCCAAACTGACATCAGCAAGAGTTTTTAGTGACTGCAGTGACCTTGAAAATACTCCTGTGCAGCAGCAGGAATCAGGATTTCAGCATTAGTGAAGGAATAGAGCTGTTTGAGCATGACTTCACGGAAAAAGAAGGAAGATTTAGTTGCTGCTCAGGCGGAGGGGGCCTTGAAAGCTATAACTGGTTTTATTAACCTGTTTAAAATTCTGATAGCAAAATTTATGAAACACATTGAAGCCTCATTTTTCCTCTAGTAAGAGTATTTCTTTCAGCTATTCATTTTGCATTTCATGAGACACTTCTGCAGATGCAATGAGCTATACCACTCTATTCTGCTTATATAGCATCCTGAGATCTAGAGGCTTCAAAACCTGTGTGTATTGTGATGAGTGTATAGAATATCTCAATGAAAAGTCTACACCTGCATCCTCGATAATTCATTTGTATCCAAGTGGAAATATTGATTGCAGCATTTGCAAAGGCTGATGTAATCCATGGAGTGGATGTTCACAAAACTCAGCCTCCTCTGCCCAGATTCTTCATAGAATTCATCCTATACATGGCATCTCCTCTATCACAGGAGTTGCGTAAAACATCTCTCCCTAATGAAATTTCCATTTTCCCCCTCCCTTGTTGCAATTACATATGCAATGTACAAGTACACCAAGGCTGTGCTGCTTTGATTTTGTTATAATACCCAGGGAGTAATTAGTTCCGTATCTTCTAACAAAGAACAAATACATGCGTTCAAAAATTAAATATTTGCCTGCCAAAGAGCCATCACAAGTTGTCGTGAGTGCTTGTCTTCATTATGTGTATCGTAATTCCGCTGGTGTAATGAAGGTTTTTGCACAACGAGGGAAAACTGACCCAGTTCAGGAGGAAAGAAACATCCCCCCTTCTCATGAAATTTTAGTTCATACTGCAACAAGCTCAGGTCTTATGAAATACAACAAGTAAGGACTTCTTTTCCTGTATTGAGACACAGTGTCAGCTCAGGAGTATGATGCTAATCTAGTTTACAGATTTGAGGCCAACCTTGGGTGGTACCAAATGTCACATGTCAGGCAAAATGCTTTGGGTCTCACTTTAGCAGACTGTAACTGCACAACCCATTGACTCCAGCTGAAAACTGCACTGGGACTGTTTTTGTAGCAGAGATGCCTTAGCTAAACACATTTCCATGGCACTTACTGGGCTTAAAACCTGAAAGTCTCCTCATTTCTCTTTCTTGGACACACCAGTTGTACGTGAAACAACCCCCTGCCCCCGGTGGCTGGGGCACACAGCTTACACTCCTACATGTGGCACGTTCTGTTGTCCTCCCCCTTTGTTTGCTGGCACTGGGGAATCTGATTTTTCCTCATCTTCTTTGGAAACTTCATAATGCTGGAGCTTTTGAATTTTGACCCCTGCCTTCAGGCTGGTAAACAGTTGTTCCAGTCCTGTTAGATTAGATATCCCGACTTCCAACTCGCTTTAGGGGGTTAAAATGTATAGAGAAGACCTTTAGCTTTTTACACCAACTAATCTGTTGCTAACACACCAGCAATCTCCCTCTCTCTGCAGACATGCTAACCTCCTGTCACTGCATGAAAGGGCTTTAACAGTTTCTAGGGCACGGAATATACACAAGCACAGAATTTTGAACTGCTTTTCGCTGTGGATTTCATGTACAATTTGAGGCTTGCGAGGCATTACCCAAATGAGTCACGACAGTTCTGCTTTTCCAACAAAACTAGCAATAACCACAAACTCAGCATGACCTGGTGACCACGCTCGAGTCCCTGTGTGGTCAGATAAGCCAGGTGTGCACGTGTTGCCAGAGCTGACTGGTTACACCTCACACTGGGCGTCCTGCCTGAGCACAGCTGGATTCAAAGGCAGGGGCACAGCTCCCCGTGGGCACAACCCATCACACACAGGCCAGGGCACTGGTGAGGGAAGCTGCTGTGTCCCCCCCCTTCCCTGCACAGCTCCGTAACCTCTCCAAACCTCTTCTACTGCTGTCTCACACCTTCCAGAGTCTTTTCAGGAACACCATCTTCTAATACAAGCTCTCCCAAAGTGAGCTGCCTCAAAGCAGTGTATTTCGTAGATTCATACAAACACAGAATGGTTCGATTTGGAAAGGACCTTGAAGATCATGTTATTCCAACCCCCTGCCATGGACAGAGGCACCCTCCTCTAGACCAGGTAGCTCTAAGCCCCATCCATCCTGGCCTTGAACACTTCCAAGCAGCCACAGCTTCTCTGGGCAACCTCTTCCAGTGCCTCACCACCTTCACTATATATTTTTCTTAATATCCAATCTAAACCTACTCTTGACTCTTTGCTGTCTTGAGCACAGTTTTCAAAATACCTTTAAATATTCAGCAGCCATTTTTCCAAAATAACCCAGAATGAAGACTAAAAAAATATGGAACTCTGGAAAAAAACAAAGGCTCCTCAGAGGATATTCAACAGCAACCAGGGCACCTGGAGAAGCACCAAGACCTGAGCTAACCACCCACCCACATCTGCCCCTATCTCAGCACTCACTGGCCCCAGGTGCTTCAGTCCCAACCACTCTCAAACAAACTTGGGATTGTAAATAATTGTGGCAGTTTTGAAAATCAGTCAGTTTAATTAGGCTCAGCATAAGAGAATTCAGCTGTGATGTAAAGTGCCATGGGCAGACGCTTCTCAAGCAGAAAGTTTGTAACCTGAGAAAACAGTATGAAACTGTATAATGAAGTACCTGGGGCCCAATCCTTGTTATACACCTCTTTCCCTTACACACCCACACACACTGTCAGAGCTGCATTAATTGGTGGGGAGATGAACACAACCCAAATTTAACAAAGCAATGCACACACCACAGAGAGAATAGCCATGAGGCCACATATGTTATGGTAGAGGACTCAGTGCCAGCTGCAGCGACAGGGTTTTGATTTAAGGCTCAGAATTTCCCAGGAGTACAGGCTGCATTCCCACACCTGCTGTTCACCCAGGCAGCCCCTTGGCTGTACATCCACCTGCTTATGCAAAGGCATATAGGCACAGCACACAGCCCTGCTCTGCCCTTGGGTGGCACCTGGGTGTTTAATTGATTTGTTATCACTCCAGGCTGGATGTACCCACATGGCAATAAATGAATCAAAGCAGAAAAGCGGCTGCAGTTTCCCAGGTGGAAGCTGACCTTACTTTCCAAGAGCACATCTGCACAGGGAGCACCAGCAGGCAGAGCAGGATCCGTCACAGGATGCCTGAATGGACTCTTAGGAGCCCTGCCTACATGAGGCTGCAAACTCCACTGCAGGTGGGGCCAGAGGACAATCAAAGGCTCACCCAGAGATAACAGAGGAGGCCAGACCTATTTATCAACAGGCAGGCTGAGCCAGAGGATGCAGAAATTACAGAATCACAGAATATTCTGATTTGGAAGGAACCCACGAGGATCATTGAGTCCAGCTCTTAAGTGAACAGCTCATCCAGGGGATTGAATCTGTGACCTTGCTGTTATTAACACTGTTTTAGCCAACTGAGCTAATCTCAGGGTCCCAGCAGCAGCTGAGCCCATCCACACACAAAGTCCTGTAAGGACAAAACTCCTTTCCCGAATCTAATGGGAGCTGGTACAAGTGTCTCTTTTGCTTTTCCTAGCTTATACTAATCCAAAAGTTGCTCTCAGAGCAACCAGTGCTGCCTTCTGGGTCTTGATGGTGTTATGCAAAGCTGGAGAGCAGAGCTTGTCCAACAAGGGACCCGTCCTGCTTGAAGTCTCCAGCTCTCACTGGTGTGCACTGGGCAGAGCACAGCCTGGCCCAGGTTACTGCTCAGGGCATCCTACCAGCACATGAAAAAGCTCTCTAAGCCACCTTTAACCATGTTTAGGATAGGGTTTTATATCCAAATTTTAGACAAGAGGTGTGTTTCCAGGCATGTTCACAATCCTGAAACACAGAGCTGTCTGGGAATCTCTCCTTGGTAATCCATGGCCAGTTAACAAGTTAAGGGCTGCACAGTGGCTCTGTGATGGACACTCAGGGGGCCTTTCCAGGAGCAGGAAACAGCCACACCATTGGGTTTTGTTTTCTGGACAGACACCTGGGAACACTTTTCCAGCACTAGATCAACTGCCTGGATCTTACAGAGTTAAGATGTCCCATGTCCTCCTTACATCTCCCTACCCAGCTCTGGATTCAATACCTCCAATGCTAAAAAGAGAGCAAATGTAAAGGCTCTTTGATCTCAACTGTTACAGGCTGGCTCCTAACTAGAAGCTAGGGCCCTCTCCTATTTTCTGGAAAAACAGGCAAATTTTGAAAGTGAGACTTGAGACAAATAGCTGAAAAGCAGTTTTTTCACTAAAGAACTGCCTGTACCCTGATAACTCATAAAAACAATCCTGGCAGAGTTTGTGCTCGTGTCACTTTGGCCCTGAACAGATACAAGCCTGCAAACACAGGGCAGTGTAGAGCAGTCCTTCTCCCTCTTCCAGAATGAATAGAAAACACCTGGATTTGGCTGATATGCTGAACACTGAGCAGTAGATACTCTCAAATAGCCTTTCTGGCCAGCACACTTCACCAGGCAGTTTATCTCCTCTTGGTCCTGCAGAGCAGATCTGTCGTGAAGGAATGGAGCTGCTCACTCACCCTCCTATATGTCATCTCCAGAAGCACTGTGATTGTCCCAGAACATTTCTATTATCCATTTGTCAGTGCTAAAATGGAGGAAAGGAAAAACCATGGCATGTTCTGTAACTTACCATTTACTGAAAGGCTTAAGGAATGGTTTGAATAGTGTTTGAACAGCATGGTACAGATTCTACATCAGGGTAACTGGTTTTTTATCTCAAGGCACTTATTAAGGAAGAAAGCAGAAAGATATCACTGGACCTGAAAGCCTTAATTTATAGAATATTTGTTATAAGACAAGATAGAGGATTATGTTCAATAAACAGCATTATTTGATTTCCTTGTAATAAATAGTGCTACAACCAACACACTGATGATGACTAGACTATCTTTTCAGCAGCAGTTTCACCTTCATCTTAGAGGCACTTAAATTCCATCTCAGCAGACACATGTAATTGCCTGACAGGTTTACACATCCTTTTCCCCTCCATGTGCTGTCTTGAGCCTGCAAACTGCACTCTGGAGTGGGCTGTGCTGCCAAAGGGATGCATCAACATTCCTTTTGGACAACAGCGCCTGCTTGGCTGTTCCATGCATGCACATGTGAATTATCTGACGTCTGTACAGCGCCTGAATCGGTCTGGAAAGATGTTCAAATTAATTAGAATTATAATTAGCAGGCAGCTGAATTTCTTTGGGGGAGCCCTGAAAATTCTGCTTGCAATGCACTGTAGTGAGCTGGAGCCTGGGCAAGGGTAACTGCCTCCTCTCAGACAGGCCTACCCTAGAAATACCTTCACATTGCAGGATCTGGCCCTCAGAAACCCACGACAACCATGTATATTCCAAGTCTGCAGAGGGATTCAAACAGCTTGTTTGGGAGCAGACTCTACTGAAACGTTGCATCTCAATGCTGACATCCCCCGAGGGAAGAATAAGTAGGAGTTAGGATTTAACCT
Source organism: Oxyruncus cristatus (assembly GCA_013399855.1). NCBI lineage: Eukaryota > Metazoa > Chordata > Aves > Passeriformes > Cotingidae > Oxyruncus > Oxyruncus cristatus. Next base: position 581,316 of record VXAY01001843.1, read on the forward strand.
TTTGGGATGACAGTATGTGGCATATGTTTGAGATAATCAGTGGAATTGCTGAGTGAAAAACTGTATCATCTTAAAATAAATGTGGTTCACCCAGAAAGGTATTCAAACTCGGCTTCATGTAATGAGAACAATTGTTCACATCCTGTAACATGCAACCCCGAGTGGTTACTAAAACAAAAAGGGATTGAGTGCCTCTAATTATTATTATGGTTATACAAATGTTTTGCTATCAATGAGCCTGTGGTAAATAATCATGACATCTCATGGGTACAGCTGTCACATTTACTGTCACTAGCTGAGCTGCTCTGATTAAGGGCCGTAGTTTTTCCAGTAAATACACATATCCCCCTCTAAGGACTAAAGAATAAATGAGAGCTGAAAATCCGAGAGAGAAAAAGAAAGGGCTATCCTGTGAGCTTCATTCTCTGCTCAGAACTTAATGTTTCTGTAAATATGAAAGATAGTGGCAACAGAGCCCTTATCCCACCTCACATGGACTCCTCTGGAGACCAGATCCAGCTTGCTCGTGTGTTATTCATCAGCCATGGATGAACTGGGACCATCTCCTGTGGTCTGGGGAGCATCTCAGTGCTGTAGTGTTAATGCCATGCCCCTACCTTGGCACAGGAGAGAGATGGCATATCCTGTCCCTAGAGACTTTAAGCACTGTGGGCAATCCTCCTGTTCTTTTCCAGGCTGCTTTAAAACACCTGTAAAATAACCTGAGCTACTTAAAGCTACTCTGATGCTTAAAGTTACAGCTGAGCTTTCCAAAATAGATTTTATGTCCTTTTTTCAGAGGCAGACACTTAACACAGTTGGTTTATGTTTGCTCAGCTTCCCCCCATGTTTATTTTGGTTCATCAGCAGTTTCTGGTCAAGTTCCAGCCTAAGTCTGTAAACATTTAATCTTTGCTGGTGAACAGGACTAGAAGCAATCAAGTAAAAGCTACCCTCTTAGATAAAGTTTTGTAAAATCTAGACATGCAAGACACCAGTGGGTGAAATATCTCATACTTTTTTTGACCTGATACTTTTTGGTTTTTTCAAGTTTTGGAGACCATAAGAGTTTTTCCAACTTCCTCTAAGGATTTTCACCACTGCCTCACCCTCTGGTTCTGCCTGAAGAATGTGATGGAACAAAAAGAGGAAAAATATTCCCATCGTCTTCTGACATCTGCAGCTTGGCCTCCAGTGGTCTGTTCCCAGCAGGATGCACCCATTGGCAGGAGCTTTTCTCTCCTATGTTTCAGGTTTTGGCCCATGCCCCCCAGCTCACGGTGGGAACAAACATCAGCATTTCCTAGGGATTAAAATACTGTTGCCCAGGCAGTGCCCTGGATCTTGTGACCTCTGGACCTTGAGAAAACTTGGCTGTTTTCTCCTGAGCCACATCTCAGCCGGTTTGCACTGCGACACAAACACCCTGCAGACTCAGACCATGCCTTGAGTCATTTCCACTTGGCATTTCACCCATTCACAAGTGCTCTCTTCTACCAATTTTACTTGTTTCATTGCCATATTCCAGTGCTTCTCTCTCTGCTGCCATCACTCCTGTCCAAAGTCTCTCTTCTTGCTGGTGATCTTTCTCCTTCCCCATCCATTTCTTCCATGGATCTTCTTCACTGGCCAGTAAAGCCTCATGGCAAGTTGCATTAAGTTCATTCAGACATTGCACAGTGTTTTGGACACTTGCATGACAACTAGAGCAAGAAACAGCCCTGTCATCCATATCTGGAGCTCTACAAAATTCCCTGAGGTCTGGGAGGGTACAAACTTCAGAGGAAGTTTTCTCTGTGCCTGGGGCACTGACAAAGTCCACCTGGGCACTCCAGCATCAAATGAGACCTGGCTCTCAGCTTAGGCAGCAGGAGAGATTTCACTGCCCTTTTATTGCTGTTAATCTTATACGAACCATGTTTTTAAGCCACTGTCCCTCTAACAAACTGCTGAAACTTTCTGACAGTGCCAGAGGCTGTTAGGAGGGAAGAGGAATGGGTGGACATACACAGAGTCTGGACAAGTTCAAATCTGTGCTTTGGACCTGAACTCATGCAAGTCCACTCTGTTTGGGCTATAGAAAGGGGTCCTAGGGGTTTCACCTCTTCTCTAGGCCTCAGCAAGCCTGAGCTGGTTTGCAAAACTTGTTCACTATTTGCTCCTCCAGATAAACTTTGGCTTCCTTGCTACATCTCAGTGATCTACCTCCAGCAAACAAAGTGGCTCCTGATGATCTCTCTGCAGGGCTATGGCTGTAACAATCAGTGGAGGAGCAGCAGGAGGGTGTTCACACAGCCTGTTCCCTGCACACACAGCTCAGAGGAGATGGGAAGAGAGAAGGAGGTGGTGGAGGGAGAGGCAGTGGAGAGCACAGAACAAAAAAGAAGGGAAGGAAAAAGATGAACAGGTTTCTCCTTGAGGTTCACAGTTTCTCAGGAAGGGCAGAAGCATCTTATCCCACCTGCCCTCTGATAAACACAGCACAGCACAGATAGGGATGCCAGACTCCTTTCCTGCTGGAGGGAGCAGTGCTAAAGGCAGCTGCTTCCTGAACACCCATAAGAAGCTGTGGGGTTTTTCCTCCTAACAGCTTAAAAGTACTCTCATGAGTCAGAAAGGAAGAGTTTGAAGTCCCATCTCACTTTGGTTTTCCATGAAGCTCTCTGAAGACCCCACCAGCAGCACACAGAAACTCATTCCTTGTAGCCAGAGCAGAACAAAGAGAACACAGAGAAGGAGAAAGTCAAAGGGAAGGAAGGCTCGGCAGAAAGTGAAGTAGCTTCTTTTCTTGCTGGAGTTCTCTGTCTTGTAATTTTACCTACAGCAGAACTGTGCAAATTTGCAGTAATGGCTGGGAGACCCATTGTGAGCTACTGAACCTTGTGAATTACAAAGTAATTGGAAAAACACAATGAAAACAAGGATTTGCACCATAAAGCATTCCTAGTTCCTTTACTGGGATGGCTATAGGTCTGGTTATTTAAAAGAACACTTTGCAGTGTGCTGCCATACTTATGAGAGGATGCTTAGTGAAGAAACAAATGCTGAAGGCCTAATAAAGAGAGACTTCACTGTAAGCAAGAAGAGCAACACTATTACAGCAGTAAAGATTATGTCTAGGAAGAAATACGCAGAGCCAAATGAGTTGTACTTGATTTTATAAGAGTGCGGGTTAAAGAAATTACATTTGGGTCTGTTGTGCAAATCCTCCCTTAGTCCTCTCTGTGTCAGGGAAGCCCCTTCCTCCATGTGCAGGTGGCACAAGGCAGAGCTCAAACCCCTGTAGCAATTCCCTACATGAGCAAGAAGCCTCCTCTGCAGCTACTCTTCTCCTCCTGCAATCCATCAGCATCCTTTTCCCCTTCCAGTCCTGACAGCTTTGATCTCCTGGTGTGGACCTGGACAACCTGGGTCCAAATATAACACCAGCAGAGAAGAAGATCCTCACAGAGGATTTAAAATAAATTGGAGGGTTAAAAAACACCATGTGGGATTTTGAAAGGGGCTGTGGGCAGTTATCTGCCTCAGAAATACATATTTAACAGTGACTATCAGGGTCAGATGATTTATATGTGGAAAAGGGCTGGAAAAGACCATTAGCTCAGATGGTGGCAGCACCTCCACAGAGCCAAAAGCTGGCATGAGGCTTTCATGCATGAGGAATCCGTGTCCAGGTGAGGCATTCTGTCATGGATCCCCCCTTGGCTGAGCTCCAGCCCCCGTGCTCTCTGCCCCTCTGTTGGTGTGGGGTGTGCAGGGAACACGGAGCATGGCCAGGACTGACTGTGCTGCTGAGAGCTGGGTGCTGCTGGGGATGCACGGTGTAAAATCACGCAGAGAAGACGAAATCCTCTGCCACAGCACTGCCAGATGTCAAGATGAGTGTCTTGTGAATGGACTGCACCAGGTAGAGTTCGCCCCACCAGCTGCCTGCTGGGCCACCGCGGGGCTGCACGAGGCAGCTGCACCTTCAGGCACATCCCAAGCGCCCTGACAAGCCTCAGATCCATTGCAAAACGAGGAAAACGTTGTCCTTTGCTTTGTCATTTCTCTCTACTTCCAGCTGTGATACTGATACTCACCCTTCACACGCGCAGTAATAAATGAGGAACACGTACAAGATGATAAAGATGTTTATTTTCCCCTCCCTTTTCTTTTTTTTTCCTTTCTCTGGATTTGCTGCAGATGTGCAAGTTAGTGATGGATGAGTTTAATCTTTACCCTTTTTCTAAGGTCTGTTGATTATTTACTGGTGTTCTTTTAGTTTGCTGATCTCTATCTACAAAAGGGAATTTTCTAATATGCAATGTCTGCGTTAATGGGATTTGGGGCATATATAAATCATCTGACCCTGATACTCACTGTTGAATACGTATTTCTGAGGCAGATAACTGCCCACAGCCCCTTTCAAAATCCCACATGGTGTTTTTTAACCCTCCAATTTTTTTTAAACCCTCTGTGAGGATCTTCCCTTCTTCTCTCCTCCCATGAAAAAAAAACCTGTGAGTGCTTTTGGCATCTGAAGAAACCAAATCCTTCTAATGGTTTTGCTGTTGATTTGCTTTGGGTTGTACTTCAGCTACCTGAGTTTTAAATCTTTATGTTATTTTTGTTTGTGTTATATTGGTCAGAACAGACAGGCTGGCCTTACCCCTATAGATGTCTGACTTCACAAGGGTAGGGTTTTGCTTTGAAGTTGAGAAAAATTCCCAAAACTCCCTAAGGTTGAATATGTGCTTATTTTTCCTACTGAATTTTCCTTTTATTATAGGGTTATAGATATAATAGGAGGTTCAATATTTGCAGTGTTAGAACACCTTCCCCAGCCTCTTTTAATCAGCCTTATTAGTATTTGGCCACACTCCTGGTCCACATAAATCATCTGAGGAAGTCACTCTCAAACTTGTAGTGCAAATAAGGCTCACTGACCTTTAAAATAATAATAATCTTACATTTATCTCTCCTGTACCTATCCTGAGGGATCCCACACCACCACAAGATACAACAGCTGCCTGCTGGGAATCAAGGATCTGCAGTGCACTAGCAGCCCTGCACAGCTCAAGGAGAAGCAAGATCTTGGCATGGGAACCAACATACCCCAAAGATGCCTGTGAACCTCTGTCTCAGCCTGAGCACAGGTAAGTTCTCAGGGTTTCACTGAGTTGCTTCCACTGAACTCAGCTCTGTGAAGCACAGAGTGGATGAAGGAGTGAGAGGGGAAAGCCAGAGTTGGGCACTAGAGGAAAACAACAGCAGTGCCTGGAGTGGAGGCAGGGGAGGAAGAGGGGAGATGAGTCTTTGACACAACCCTTCTGGATGGCTGGAAGGGGAGAAGAGAAATCAGCCTGGCAGGTAGACACAGCTATCCTGCAAGTTACATTGTCCCCTGAGAAACACTTGTGCGCCCAGAAGTTTGCCTATTCTTTCTAAATGTGACAATAAAAGATATTGCCTCTTCCCACACATCTTACTCCAAATAGAAATTAACTGAAATTGAGTGACAGGAGATTTGGTTTCCTTACAACATCAGGTTTGCTACCTGACTCATGAAGTGGCAATACATCTTGGATAAAAAGTTTGGGGAGGAGCAGTTTCTGCCAGATGGAGAATATTCCGGCTCAGGAGTCAGTGGTGCTTCTGTAGGAAGCCCTTTTATCATTTTGCAAATAATTCATGTTTAAATAAATTTTGAGTGAGGATGACTTTGGAATTAATGAGAGAACTCTTCTCATTTTTAATTAAGTTTGTTTCCTTCTCAGAAAGTCCACTGAACACCCAGAGACTCTTAATTTACACAGAGAAGACATTGCCCTTCACACAGAGGCATAATGGATGCTACAAGGGTAGGAAAACATCTTTCCCAGTCACCCACAGGGAGAGTTGACTCAGGACGCCCACACAGCAGAAAGGAAATGAAGGGTTTCCATGTTTATATTGATGGTGCATCCGAGGGAAAGCACAGGGAAAAGCTGTGATAAAGGCAGGCTCAGCTGGCTCTCTGCCGTGGTGGAGCACTGGTACAATAAACACCTCCTTGGGAAGCCCCACGGAGCGTGGGCTGGGACTAAAGCACAAGCGGAATTAGCCCCACATTAGGGTGTGGATATGAAACCACACAAAACCAGCGTGTGGCACTTGCTCCTTCATGGCTGACCTTTGATCCATGAGGCAGTAAGTATGGTCCCATCCCACACACTCAACCTGAATGGGTGTGTTCCTGATGTAACTATAGATAGCCTTTCCAGAAGATTTATGACAAGGAGATTAGGGCTTGTTCCGCTGAGGAAGTCTTTCCTGATTAGGAAGAAGCACCTTTCTTAAAGATAGTTGGATGGGTTTTTTAGCTCTTGAATTCCAGAGGAAGCTTTCAGGCTCTCTCTCCGGTATGAGGAGAGATAAACCCTCACAGAAGTTATGGGTCTTTGTGTTGGGGAGGACCTGGAGGGAGGCCAGCAAAGATAAAAGCCTTGAGGAGAACAGGAGATGTGTCTTTCTCAGGCCTGGTGTTCAAGCAACTATTGGGAATTTTCCCTTGTAAGTCTAGCATTCTTTACTTTGGAATAAATTTTCCTGAAATCCTTCCAATGCCTGGCATTTTGGGGGTACCTGTGTGTTATCTTAATTCCAAACCTCCTTATCTTTCCTGGTGAACGAGGTTTGGTCCTACCAAAGCTGTGCAAAACGCAGGTGACAGCACCATCACAGCAGATCAGCTTCCAAACAGATTAGGAGTTGTCCAAGCTGTGGAACTGAAACTGTACAAGTGGTTCTTCCTCCTGGGTGAGATTTGGGTGGAACATGTATCAGCATCAAGCTACATAGCAATTTGATTTTGTCTGACTGGAAAACACAGCATTTAGAATGGAAGATTATAAGAAAAAAACATAGCAAAGCAGGGTATATTATAAGACATCTTCCTAATCCTTAAAACTGATTGAGGGTTGTTATTTCTGATCCAGCAGCAAGAAAAGTCTCTTAACTTTGACTGAACCAAGCACATACATTTTGGGTGAGAAACAAGCTGGTAACAGATCCACTTGTAATTTTTTCAGTTCTGGTGTTCTTTCACGACACTTCACCTAAAACTTCTTCCTTTGTGCTGAACTACCACAGAGGACACTGAAATTACAATAACTCCTGTTTGTTAAGGTCACAACTGCTTTCGAGATGCGCAGCTGGATAAAATGAAAGCTGCCTTCCTTTACCACCCAAGATGCTGCTGCATTTCAAAGAGGTGATAGCCAAATGCATACAGATGATAAGAACAAACTGTTCAAGGAATGATTCTCAGCAATGACTAATATTCGATAATAACAGCCATGAAATGAAAGTGGCGTTAAGTTTTATTAAATAATTTTCCACTGCCTCCACACTGAAGCATTAGCATGTGCAGCAGAGAGCTTAACTAAATTACCAGTTGAGAAAGAAGTGTTGGGAGCTATCACAAAATGTATTCCCAGTAATGAAATTCTAAGTCCATGAGAGAAGTTGTTTTATAGATGTGGAAGGGGGGAAAGAAAGGCAGGCCTAGTCAGCAGCCCATGACAAGTGTAACGATGAAACTTCTCCACTTCATCCTCCTTTGCAGAGTCCCTTGACACATACTTACGGTGCCGTGGTATGAGCACAGCACAAACTGGGGGCTGAAATGCCAGGAGGATCTTAGGCTGTGCCTCACTGCAACCAAACCAGAATCCTTCCAATCCTCATTCCCACAGGGGTGTAAGGGCTTATTGTTTATCCAGCAGGAGGTGCCTCAGCAGGGGCAGACCTTGCAGTTGAAAAGTGCTTCCCCAGCACCCCGTGCAGGAGAAAAAATTGTAGCCTAAAAATCACAGCCAAATCTACTTATTGCAGATGGGAAGGAACCACTGGTGTCCCCATGGTACAGGGATGTTGGCACAGTCAGCTCTGACAATGGAGTGTGGCACTAGCACGTGTTGTGGCCCTTGGTTCTCAGCTCAGCTCACAAAGACTCCAGAGACTCCAGTTCCCCTTTCCAATCAAGAAGGGAAGTGTTCCTGAAGCACCTGCTGTAGGTAAAACACCTTGTGGTGCGGCCTCGTCAGATGCCATCTCCCACAGTCAAATGTTTGTCCATCCTGCCCCATCCCTGGAAATGTTCAAAGCCAGGCTGAATTAGGCCTTCAGCAACCTGGTCAGGTTGGAACTAGACGATCTTTAAGGTCCATGCCAACCCAAACCATTCTACGATCCTATGTCCCTCCTGGATTTGATCCTGTTGTCTTTTCTTTTTTGACTCATTTGAATTTCAAAGCACAAAGGCCTAGGGACTTGAGTTTTATTTTCATGACATGCTGTTTTACTGGCAATTATTCTTAAGGGCTTTTCCTCCCTTCTCTTCATGCTTGGATGCTGGCTATGGGCATCTGGGAAGAATAATTCGTGAAGATGAGCAGCAATGGTCAATCAGGCAAACCTGCATTTAAAGATACGTGGTAGAGATGTAATGAGAGGAAGGTAGACAACACAAAACATAATTGTGCACTGAAAAGAGATTCACCTAAAGGTTAAATTAAAAATGTTCTCAAACCAAAACCCCATCAGTTGCATGAGGAAGTTGGGCTAGAATCCACTTTGTTCTCACAGCTCTCTCCCCCTTTCTGTTGAATCATGAAGGATTATTAATTACTGCTGTTGACATTGTATTCCTGTGCTAAATAAACACAACACACAAAATGCAAACAGTACAATGTGGTTTATGCTCCCACCTGTCTATATTTCTTCACCTTTCACACACACACCCCTCTGAGCTCCTTGCACAACACCAGTGCTTGCTGCAGTAGGACGAGTGTCTCACCCCTGGGTGACCAGCACACCAGCAGTTACAAGGACTGAAGTACAGGGAACAGCTGAGAGTCCTCCCAGTTCACACAAATAAATAAAAGAAAGGAACATGGTGCAAACGAGGTGGCCCACTCACTTTTGTTCCTTCTTGTTGGGGCCAGTGCTGGTACCTCCTGACGTGCTGTAACTCCCACTGTTTAGTCATCTCAGAGCTAATTATACATCTACTCCTAAGTTTCTTCGATCCATTATTTTTATGAGTAACTGAAAGAGTTCAGTCTAGCAAGATATTCAAAGGAAGACACCTTGTTCATGAGCTATAATTATCAGCCTAGAGAGGAATATCTGAGACTAGAAAATCTGAGCACAAAAAGAAGACTAAAACCAGATGCCACGTCTGAAAAGTGGTCAGCCACATTCACACTGAGAACCATATCTAACCTTCATACAACTAAACACCAGGTAGACTATTCGTGGCATTTGGACTTATCAGCAACTGAGTTTCTAAATTAGAAAGCCCAGTGTTCAAATGTAGGTTCTCAGAGTCCATGTAGGAAACACTGGATGGAACTCGTGGTCTATTATTCAGAAAGTCAGACAAGACAGGACTCTGACTCCTGGACTTAATATCTTTAATTTGTAAACAGCATTCCCTGACCAATGCTGCCATCCTTACTGGAGCCTCAGCAATTGGAGAGATTAAAAAAAAATTGCATGATAAAAAATTAATTTACTACCCGAAAACATAAATTACAAAGGCTGGTAGCTCAGAGACACTACAAAAGATACACAACTTCAAATACAGGCATGTTTTGATAAAATATGAAATGCCAATTACTTTTTTTAGCTGTTCAGCTTAGTCATTAATACCTGCTCTGGGATCACTTCATACTGTAGCAAATAAAGGAAAGATGAGAAGTGAGCTCCAGTCGCTGTGGCTGTAGGAAATTACAGTCTTTGCATCACCAGCTTTCCTGCCCTTCCTACTCTCTGCCTCCATGGATCTGAACTCTCAAGTCTCATTCTGATTAAACTCCACATGTAAACTCCATAGGAAGCACCAGTTTACTTACATTTTCTTGGGGAAAGAATGGGGGGGGAAAAAAACCCCTAATGTGTGTATATCTAACAGCAAAAGCCTAATTCACCTAAGGCTTCTCACTGTGGCAGACCTGATGAGATGGAGGAGCTCCCAGATTTGGACATATCTGCCCAGCTCTCGTGGCTGGAGACACAGCCCCAGGTGACTCTCTGTCCTCCCCAGAGAAAGGACGGATCATTCTGCAACCTCACCCCTCTCTCTTGCACACTTGCCTTGTCTGAGCTGTCGTCTAAGCCATGACTCTGCTTCATATAGTTATGGGGCAAATTGTCTCTCCAGTGCTACCCACAGAGCCTCCACAGTAACTGGTGACAGTGACAGAGGGAAAGCATTAACCAACCTTGGAACCAACAAGAAAGCAGCAGCTGCATAAGTGCATTTCCACAACAGACCTGGGGGTGCCTCCCCGGCGTTAAGAACATTTGTAAACCTTCTTCATAACTATTAATTACTTGGAAATACAAAAACCTAATCAGCTTACAGACCAGATCTGTCTTGGCCTATTTACACAACACATTGTTTTGCTGCCAGTTACTGTGCCTGAGCTGTCACAGCGGATTTCCTTCCCCATCCAAGTATGGATGTGCAGTGACGGGCATGTTTGTACTGGGGCATTACTTATGCAGGCCAGAAGGTCTCCATGTCCCCTCCACTTCTTCAAGGGCATCTTCCAGCTATAACTTCTCTGTGCTATAAAAACTCAAACCTGGGCTCACTTTCTAACCCAGACACGCTGGCTGTCAGGGTACCATCAGAACATACAGAGGTATGGAGTGCACCGAGACTAGAACAAACCCAACAACGGCAGAATGGCCACAGATCACTTGAAAAGTTGTTTAATAGAATTAAAACTTCATTATATTGAAACTTCACATTTCATTCCCTTCAAATCCAAAGCATTACAGCTTTTTTCCAACACTGTACTGCTGGTACTACCCTGTTCCAAACACCATCACCCTTGATCTGAACTGATCATAGATAAAGTGTGCATGCTGGGTGATAGCACTGGACTACCATCATCCCTCCTGATACTGCCTGCTTCCTTTTAGCTCCATGTCCAAAATAAAGACATGAAATCCAAGCTATGAAAAGATTCAGGAGCAAAGACTATGAGGATCCACAATGCTGGTTTTGTTCAGCAATAAGAAATCTATAGCTGGGAGATCAAGGCTGGTCTTAGCAGATGTCTGCTCTGGTCCTGGTTTGATTCTTGAGAGACATAAGAGAGAAAGTGTGAAAAAAGTGACATAGCCAAAAAGTTTTGGCTTTTGGTGGAGAACAACTCCATGACTTAGATTAGCTCCGTGAAAGCAATAGGACTCTGGTTTTTTCTTTTCTCTGGCAGCTCTTAAGTCTGTGTTTTTCTTGCCCTCTGGTGGTGCTGCTATTTTCAGTCGTTCTTTGGGGGTAGTACAGAGGTCTGTAACTAAAGTACATTAGGCTTTTTCAAGAAACTAGCTTAGCCAAAACTTTGCCGAAATTATGTACTCTGATTTGTCATTCCTGTCCTTTCCCAAGTGGCTACTTCCCTTCTTTGTGCACTTAGAGAGATTGTAGTGCCTAAATTAAATGTTTAAAACAGAGGCATGAAATCCTTCATATCCCCCTCCATGTCCATTCTGGAAACAGTGTAAGTTAAGTATGGACCAGGACCTCTCAGGACGACTGCGTTCTTATTCCCAATGGGCCTGGTTTTCCTTTCACAGGAAAGATGCATTGACGTGGGTTTATAACCACACACACACATTTATGAGAATGAACAAGGAGGTATTTCCTCCCCTCATTTTGGAGCATTTACTCTTTCCAAGGGATTAACATACATGCCAATGGAGACTGCATGGTCAGTGCACTCACACGCTCAGTTCACCAGCCACCAAATCACCTCCCAGCCTTAGCTTCAGGTTTGCTGTCTCTTCATTTTATGACTCTCCCTCTCTTGTCTTGGCTGATTTGTGCCTTATGAAAACAATATGCAAATTCCTTCAAATCTCTGTCCCAATTCTATCTAAATTCATCAGCAGGCTTTACTCTGTTAGCTTGTTTTTCCCCCTCTCGATGTATGGCCTCATCATACCCCTCGTTCATGAAATAGATACCAGCTCCAGCCCCACAATGTCTGTACATACAGCAATATATCCTGTCTCCTGCAGAGCTCAGACATCAGGAGTGTTCTCAGGGAGGTCTGGTTGCAGAGCTGCCTCATTCCACAGCCCAGCTCCCTGCACTGCTCCAGCCACACTCGCTGTTGTGCCCTCACACTGGTCCTGGGTACCAGGACTGAGCTGGGTACACACAGGATGGTGTTTATGTCATGCCTGTAGACTAATTTGCAGAAAGCTATTACAGGCAGACAACACCACCACTGGGAAAGGGGGGGGAAATGAAAGGCTGACACAGTTAAATGAGTTTCAGAAGTGGTCTGGAGAATCCATGGATTAGGTGAGGGTACTGACCTGACCATACAGGCACCTGCCTCACCTAGACAGCCATGGACTCCAGCTTCTCTCAAAGCCAGTAACAGCAGATGTCTGGTTTTCACAGGATCCTTGAAAACACAATCTAAACCCACTGTAAAGCTTGTGAACTGAAGAAGTGGTGGAATATTTTGAAACATCAGGAGATCTTGCACTTCTGCTGAGGTAAACCCTGCCATCCTCTAACTCTTCTGTCCTGTGGTTACAAGAGTGCAGGTGATACCACATGTCTGGTGCTATCAGGCAAATGTTTGCAGCAACTTTTAGTTGGCTTCCACAAGAAGAGCTCAGCCATGATAATCTGAGCCCATCTCTGTGCTTCAGCTGCTCTTACCAACTGCTCACAATGTTCCAAGTCTCCCCACACCATGCCTACAAGATAAGCTCCCCAGAAAATAAACTCAGTACATCTGAGAGATTAAAAGACCCTCACATCTGAATGCTGGTGGAGGTTGGTACAACCTGTGGCTGGGAGATGTTCCATGAATTAAAATACCTGAACTCCGCTCCTGGCTTTACTGCAGACCCTCATAACCTTGAGTAAGTCAGTTTGCTGTTGTGTTTCTGCTCTACTGGTTTGTTTTTCAGGTAAAAGATCCCTCGGGAATGGATGTGTCTCACAGTGTGATGAGACACCAGTGCCCTAAACTGTAGGATTGCAGGCTTGAGTGGGCAGGACACCTGATTAACAAAGGAAACAGCTGCAAGTAAATGTTTCCTATCAGGACTTACTTAACAATTAAAATTTTATAACGCATTCTTTTTGCATGAGAATTATCTTTTTCACTTGAAAGTAGGCACAAGAAAAAAATGTCCTGAAGCTCAAGGGACTTGGATTGATTTGTCACTAACATCCACAGGGACATAGTGCAAGGTCTGGTTCATATGCTGCCTATCATCTTCTGACTGCTGCACATCTACAGCAGATGGGCTGCTCTCCCTTGAGACTCACAGCTACATTTCAGGCCCTCATATAGCTCTGGAAATCGTTCTTGATCCTCTAGGATACCTCTGCCTCTTGTTTTCTAATGTCTTCTGGGAGAACATCAGCCCCTGCATACCTCGTTTCTGAGTGATCTGACAACGCAGAGTAGCAGCCCGTGTCCCACCTCCTGTTTGCAGAGGCTTTGCTCAGAGGTCAGTGTTCTGTCTGGTAATTTGTTTCCATCGATATTTTTTCATTTGCTGCCTAGGAAAAGGTTTATCTGTGGCAAACCTGTGCTATTTCCTTAAAACCCGGGGAGCATTAGCCACAAAAGGGCACAGCCATTAAGCGAAATTATTGGAAGTATGTTCATCTCTCCCAGATGCACCATAATATTTTCTTACTGTGACTTATACATTACAACAGTGGCCCATGGAGCAGGTTCCCACCTATATATCTTAAGGCATAACCTCTTCTAGGTCACTGGAGGTGACTCTTAAAGCTTGTAAGGGTGAAAACAATAAGATTTCAAGGGCACTTTTTGAAGATATCCTGAGTGACCTAAAAGGCTTTTTTCTTTCTGTGGATCACCATCTCAACATTAGAAACGGCAGGTTGGCATCGTGCTCTCTATGAAGACAGAAAAATTACAGCCTGAACAGAAACAAGCAAAACTCTGCAGTTCAATAGAGGAATCAATGCATAGGAAGAACCAATATATAGGAATGAAACACTTGTTTAAACAAGATCATTAATTTCACAGATAGAGCAAAGTTCTTATGCTTTAAAGGACTTTCTACTGTATGTCACCTCCAGGAGCCCAGGTGGTAAAGAGCTTCCAACACTTGTTCCCAGGATATAACCTTCAGCAGTGACTTTGGAGATGACTGATCTTTCCTTGAGGATCCCGTGACCTTTAGAATTTTAGCAAAAAAAGTTACATCTTTGTTCAAGATGTAGTCTATAAGAGCCTTTTTCTACTCAAAAAGAACACTTAAAGACAAATAACTAACGCATCACTGGGACTTAATAAAACTTAATAAAAGCATTAACACACCTAAACTCTGGAGCTCACCTGCAGAAGCAGGTGGTGTTACGTCTCTGAGTTGGACCCTTATAGACATCCACAAGTACCATTTAAACCATTCTTCAACAAAGGGAGAGCAACAACTGGTGTTGGTTACGTGCTGTGGGTATTTTCAGTATTGCATTGTCTCTGAGGTGTGTGAAATGTAAGCAGGTACATGAAGCAGCTTCCTGTATGTGGGCCAGTGGAGCAGCAGCTTTGATGAAATCCTGAGTTCATAATCCGGAATCACACCTCTGTAAAAGCCTCTTTGATCATATGTAAGCCAAGGAATAACCATTTCATGTTCTCAGCTGCAGCTGGTAAATGAGGAACACCCGTGATTACAACCTCAGGGACCTTCTTAACTAAAAATAGAAAAGTTGCAACAGCAACGTCGCCACACGGTGTGTGTAATCTTCTTGAGCACTGAATGGGGATTGTCTCTGATTCCAAAAAAATGCTCTTGACATAACTTGCAGATATTTTAAAGACCAGTGCCAATGTTCTTGAAAGGATTATAAACCATTGCTGCCTACGGCTTGCATTTACCCCAGCCACACGGGAAATCTGACTGTCTGAAGGAGATTAGGAAAGAATCAAGATAAGCTCAGCTGGCACATTCATCTCATGGATCTCGAGTAAATCCAGGACAGCAAGGAGAGCTCAGAGCACAGTTATAAGGCTCTCACTGCTGGGCTCTCCATGCACCCACCCAGGAGCTCCCTTTCAGTGTGATCCAATATCATAACAGTTGGTGCAGGCTCCACAGCCTCACCCCTGCCTTTCTTGGACATGTTGAAGTATCTGCTAAATCCAGGAGATTTATGTCTCATCCCACCAGCAACCTCACCTGTCTGGGGTCCACCTACCCAAGCCACAGCCACACCCACAGCACACACAGACCTTTCCATCAGTTCAGCAACCAGGAAAACATCCAGGCCTGGCTCACCGTGGCCCTTGTTAGGAGACAAGAGTCTACACAAGTGACTAGGAGATATTTCACCTCCCACTCCGGAGTCCCTGTTCTCCTACTGAATCCCCTCAGTGGACATCTTGTGCCACCCAACATCAAAAGCAGTGGTACAGCAAGGTTTTGTGTCCTGCTGATGGCAGCCAAAGGTATCCTGCAAGGGATTTTCCCTTTGTCTAGACTTAAAACTGAAAGGCTGGATTTCCCCAGCACCTTGGAACCAGTCAGAAACAAGGACCTCAATACCAATGCAGTTACAGCTGCGTGAAATGAGAGCTGGAGGAGCTGAAAGTGAAGTCCTCCTATTCCAGGGAACAGCCTTCAGCAGCCCTTCCACTCAGGGATATTCTCCACAGAAAATTGCCCAGTGGTTCCACAGGGACTGGAAACTGCATTTCTGCCTTCCTGCACAGAAGGGATCAATATCACAAGTCTGAACTATCAAAATAAGCAAAGCTCTAAATTATTTAATTAACATGAAGCAATCAAGGTCAGAGTTCTCTGTGTAAAAATACTCAGGCACAGCTTGAGTTCATGGCAAGCATATGCTAGAGTGAAGGTATGTGATCTCTCTGGGGAAAAACAAAGCATGTAGTGTCTTCCCAGAGTGTATAAAAGGCATTTTCCTCAGGTTCCTGAGCTAAATACTATAAATAGGATTGTTTAATTCACTTCTGGGTATGATAAAGCCATAATACCTATATACTTGAGAAAAAAAGATTTTGCTACAGTCTAGATCTCATAAAATCATGCTGCTTAAAATTCTTAAAATTCTAGTTGAATTTCAGACATTTGAAAGGTTAAGTAGAATTATATGGGTGCACTTTTAGGCTGAGCACAAAAGGTCAGTTACAAACATAAATGCTGCACCAACATTGACTTGATGTCTTTTCTTCTAAAGCTGCTTTTAATGTAATAAACAGTAGAATCATTAATGCATTTTACACTGTTGAAGGCCATAGAGATAAACTGTGCTGGGATGATGCAAAATTCACAGACTTCTACAAAGGTAAAGCAATAAATATCACTTCTTCTACATACAAGAATTCCAAACATGAGAGAAATTAATATCTGGCAACTTCTTCCTTACTCTCTTCTGCTTTTTAAAGTAAAACAATTACAAAAGATGGTTCTTTACTTGCAACATTCTGAAAACGTGGATTCTCATTTCTCCAAAGAAGGTGGATGGGGAATGGAAAGGAGACGAGGAGGTGCAAAGGGGAAAGTCTTCCCACTGTTATTCTTTACAGCTTTCTTCAGCTGCTCCTGCCTGGAGCACAGCAGGCCTTGCAGATGCAGCTGCCCAAATACTCACCTGAGCCCAGGTACAGCCCCAGCAACCTGTATGGGCAAAGGAACACCTGAGTTTTAAACATACCCAAACACAGTTCCCCCTCCCACAACCAGCAATATTACACCAGTCACAGAGTCATCTTTGTAACGCACCCGTGGGGAGGTGCAGATCATCCCCCTGTGTGCTCAGACCTCACAAAAGGGAGGTAAGTTTTCCTTTTAGCCCTAAAGAGACAACTTCTTCTTTGAAGTACTGAATGCTTCAGTGGCTTCACTTGAAATCCTGAGCGTTCAGCAGCATTCCTCTTCTGGGGGTCATGCAAAGTTTATCTTTCCAAATCACTCAGTGCATCTGTAATCAAACTCTATCTTGGCTGTTGTCCTTCGGTTTATATCTTGCTGTCTGTCACTTCCTTCACAGGTTTAGAGGAGGTCAAAGCCCCTGTCCTTCACATCTTCTCTCACTGAAAACACATCTAGTTAAAGCCAAGAGACAACTCATGGAGCTTCTCACGCGTGACTGGAAGATATAAGATAATTTCACATAATGCGTAGAATGTTTTCCACTGTGGTTTGTGTTCAGCTGCCAAGTGGTTACTCATGCAAATTAGTTGTCTGATAGGTAAAAGTATTTCAAGGGATGCACTCAGTACCCCTCCAGGTCATTATATTAAAAGCTGTTATGATATCTCTGATTGAACTCAGTTCTTGCTGGGAAAGCTATTGGGTTAATCAAAATATGAGGGGGCCTACTATCTATTTTTAATTAATAAATTACAAGTTATGGTGTAATCAGTAAGACTTCATCAAGGTTACATTTAAGTGCTTATCCCGTGACCCACAAACACAACTTTCAACTGAGGATCATGCAACAATGGCTGCAGATGAAGCCTGTATTTCCAAGCACAAATGAGACAGTTCCTGCAGCACTGTAACAAAATGGTCTTGAGCTCACACAAAAGCTTTAGAACAGTAAGGTTGCACTGTTTCAGAAAGTATTTAAAAGTGTGTTTAATATTAAGCATATATTTCAGTCCTATTAAAAGGAATGTCTTTAAAACATATTTTAAAGCTAAATACACACATCAATAGTTCCCTGACTAGACTGGATTTAATTAAACACTTACTTTTCTGAGCAGGGGTCTGAGTACCTAAGGAAAGCAGCAACACAGGCAACAGCACCCAGAGCCTATCTCTGTGCAGACCTGCTTGTAGGGATCATTTTGGCCATATGCAGGTCCAGCCCCAATCTTGGTATAATCCTGAAAACTCTTCAGAAGCTTATTTTGCTTACATCAGTCATTTCATCAGCCTGAAGACAGCTGCCACCTTCTGTAAAGTGAATGACGTATCTGTAGGCTGGAGACTAATGTTTATGTTACCTTCAGTGACTCACAGGAAAAATTAAACATTCTGCCTTACAGTGGCTTCATCTCTTTGACTCACAGTGTCAAGACAGGGCTCTGCATCAGCCACTCACTGCAGGTGCTCCTCAGGTTCAAGGATGGCTCTGTAGAAGTCTGAAATAACTGTATTTCTTTAAAGACAATTCTCAAGGTTAAGAAAAGTTCAGAAGCAGCTCACAATTACTCACAGGGAGAGGCTGGGAATCTGATCTTCATACAGAGCAGCAGGACAACAGGCAGTACTCTCTGCAGGATGACCGGCTTTGCTGAAGCACTGGATCTTGTGACTTCATTTCAGAGGATCACAATACTTGTTCAGTCTGAGGACTGGAACCCTGACACCCAGAATGTGCCAAAGCTCCTGAGTGGTGCATCCTTACAGCACAGGCTCGTGCTGTAAGGGCTCTACAACTCCCTGAACCCAACAGGGCAAAGTCTCTAGTGCAGAAGAATGTGTTATTGTGAGAATCAGCCTTAAAAAAAAAGGAACTTGCATAAATTCCCATTCACTGCAAAAGGTGATTTCACAGGCTAAGTACGCCTGTAGGTTGTGCTGAAGAAAAAAAAAATAACAAAACCTTGCATTTGGAAAACAAATGAAAAAAACTGAGTTTGAAAAATCCAAATTGCTTTGAAAAGCAAATCAGGTTCTGGGTCCTGCTACTGGAAGGTATTTAAAAATTAAAGCTGATAGTTAATATTGCAATTGATTTCAGTCATGTAACAAAATCTCTCTGATGTCTGGGGGAACTTAAAACTCATCAACTCCTTTGGAATAAACACTGATACTTTCCCCCCAGATGCAAAGAAACTGGAGTGCAATACCAACTCTACATTCAAATCAGCCCAGGAGGTTTAGGCAAAGGTAGCTATTATCTCTATATTCAAAGCATGTGCATAACAAAGGAGATGTAAAGAGAGAATCTTCCATTTCAGTAAAATTTTATGAGAACATGAAAAACAGTAAAATCTTTATCTCAGACACCTTATGCAACAGTCTCTTCATAGCAGCACTTTTCTCTCTGATTGGTTTTACAACATTCTTGTTCAAGAAACAATTCCTTTCAAAATGCTAAATTTGCAGAGTTACATTCTCATTTCCCTGCTTTTTAAAAAACACTAATTCTGTTTGAGAGCTCTCAAGGTTTTTTGGTACTCCAGGTGGAGATCAGGTAACATACAGTACGTTTTATTGGCTCAGTTTTAAACGGCTTGAAAACCAACAATTCTTACTGATTACAGCTTGGTTTGGGAAAATGGGATTTTTATTTAAGCAAATAGCAAATCTCCCAGTTACTTTGCTGTGTAATATTGGGACAGGTCTGACAGTGACTGTGGGGTTCTATTATTAGGAACTTATTTGGATAATATTGGTTATTCATAAGCTTATGGTGCATAAATCCAGACACGTGCCAATTACAACTCCAACTCAGTTGTAGATATGAACAAAACCACAGTGCCACAGCTCCCAGATGTTCATGTGGCAGCTCCCAGGACTGTATCATGTGATTGCTCCCATGTCTCAGCACTGGGAAAAGTATTCTGTCACCTGTGACTGCAAAGAGGACCTGGAAAATTCCCCATATCGGGGCAATAAGTGGGCATTAAACCCAGAAAACAGCTTTTTTTATTTCTAAATCTGGAATTTTTTAAGTCAGCCCCCTAATTCCGGTATCTCGCCTAGAACTGGCCAAAAGTTTTAAAGAAAAGGTTCCTTTCCAGTAAGAACAGTTCTATGAACACTAAGGGTTCTTGTATCACACTTAGCATTTTCTACATTCCCCATTTCCGAAACAAACACAGCACCAATTTGGAAAAAAATATTACTGAAATACAATCAACTTTTAATTAAAAAAAAAAGAGAAATAGGTGAGAATTTTCCAAATCCTGAACTTTCAATGAGTTTCCCTACAGCACAAAATCAGGTTTATACTTCCTGGCTCACCAGTGCCAGTGTGCAAACACATCCCCACCAC
Organism: Oxyruncus cristatus; assembly: GCA_013399855.1. Taxonomy (NCBI): domain Eukaryota; kingdom Metazoa; phylum Chordata; class Aves; order Passeriformes; family Cotingidae; genus Oxyruncus; species Oxyruncus cristatus. Next base: position 601,339 of record VXAY01001843.1, read on the forward strand.
CTCCAAAGACCGGGTGAGCAGTGAGTCCCCTCGTGCTCACCTGCACTTACCAGCTCCTCAGATGCTGGCAGAATGGACAGCCCTGCAAACCCTTTGTGAAAAATGGTATCAAATTATGTGCACATGATAAAACCTTAAGTTTTTTTTCTCTGTTAAAACTTATCCTGTTTCTTCTTTTACATTGATTTTTCCATTTTCCGTAGGAAAACCAACATATCTTGGCAGCCTGTCAGCGTGTAGAGAGAATAACTACCCCTTTGATCTTCTCTGCTATGGACCTGCCTGTTCCAGTACCTTTGGAGAATGTTTATTTCTCTGGAAATAAAAATATACTTGAGAACATATTTTTCCACAAAACTTTCTGCTGGGAGGTCCCATTCCTGACATGTCTTCATCTCCTGGATTTTCTTTCACATACTCCAACAGTAGGGACCAATGCCAGCCACGTCCTGGTGTTAGTAACTAGAGGGATGAATTTGGGTTCCAGTTTCATTGCTCTAAACCAGATTTCCCTATCAGGGATTGAATTCAGGAGAGGTTGCTTTTTTCTCCTCTCCCAGAAAATGCTTTTATTTGCTTTGGGAAAGCAAAAGAGAATACTCCTAAACCATCCTTCCTTTTTCTGCAGAAGGTGACTGCTCCTCCTCTGAGGAATGTAGTTTTAAGTTCAGAGGCAAATTGCCATGGAAATGGTACCTGCAGGTGCTTGCTCAGGGCTGGACACTCCTCCTGCCAATCCTAAAGACTCTCCAAAGGATTTATTGAAGGGTGATAAATGTTGGCTTGCTCAAGACAGAATGCAAACATTATGCAGAAGTTCTGCAAGGAAACTGAAAACCGATTTCCTCTTGACAAAAAAGGTTAATTACAGAGCTTTGGGAACATGTTTATTATTTACTAAAAGCAATAAAAAGCCCACCTTGGACTTGAACCTTCAGTTCAGCCTGAAGATTAAGCTTCCTACTATTCCAGTTTTGCAGCTGAATAAACTTTGATGTGGAGAGGGGATATGGGGGATCCCACCTGCTCTCCTGACCTGCATGAGGAAGGTGGTGTTCCCAGCACCCATCCTGCCCTCTGTTCCTGCTAAATGGACACAAGGGGATGCAGCCAGCACAAGGGATGAAGCCAGCTGAGAGCACAGCCCACTGTGACCTGGAAACCACTGGCAATAAGCACTGTTTCTCCCTGTAGGAGCTGTATGGGCACCAAGGATCATTCCTGATGCCAAACACAGCCCTGGCTTTTGATGAAGCTTGTGGGGCTGGCTTGGTATCACTGCAGCATTCTGCAGGCAGCCAGAGCCCTCTGACATGCACTCTGCAGACTTCAGGGATCAGATCTGGGGACAGCTGAGCAGGCTGGTGGGAGGTGCTTGAATCATTCGGGCAAGTGGTTTGACCAAGCCAAACGCTGCTCTTCTCTTTCTCCCTATTTTGTGCTCGCATCGCCTCACAGCGTGGCTGGGTTTCATGGGAAGATTTGTTTGGCTTTGTTTGAGATTTGTTTGGCTTTGTTTTTTGTCAAAACAATATTTACGAGCTGTTGAGTACAACTTTCCTCTGTGGCCGTGCCGACACCCATGAACAGGAGCTCTTCAGCCCGAGCGCGGGTCGCCCGAGCTCCACAAGGGGAAGGGTGGGAAGTCCTGGCTTCACTCCCGCAGCGCTGCCCGCAGCTATTTCTGTCCTTGGAAAGGTCAAATGCCTCATAATAGGAGCATTAGAAGCTCTGCAGAGCTCGGGCTGAGCCCGTACCTCGCTGCCCACGCCGCACCGGGAACGCAAAGCCGCCGTCCCCGAGGAGCCGCGGGCACCGCGCGGAGCCGAGCGGCCCCGGCCCCTCCTGCGCTGCCGCCGCGGAGCCCGCACCGACGAGGTTCACCTATTCCTTTGCTAAGGGAGAGAACCAGGAGAGAAAAACGGTGGGAAAAACAAACCCGACCTTCTGACATTCGCGACACGCTGGCAAGAATACAAAATACTGGCAAGGAGTCCTATTTTTACGAGCCATCATCGCGCTGCTGTCGGACCACGGTGGTGTCAGCAGGAACCCACAGCAGCCGCCTGGCTCACCCGGCTCTTCCATGGCACCACGCTGCCTCTTCCACAGCACAAAGCTGCCTCCACAACGTGCCCTTGGAGCACGAAGCTGGGCTACCACCTGAAACCACCACAACCTATGCCTCTGTTTTAAGGTCTGTCGTAGGGAAACTGAAGTTTGCAGTTAAAAACAACAACCAAAAAAACCCACCAGTTTTCATTTTGTATCTGTGTGCTTAAATTTAGCCATGACTGGTTCTGCAGGGGAACTCAGGATCTGCACAGATAGGAACAGGAAGGCAGAACCAAGATGCCAATAAACAGCCAAGGAGTACAAAACACACACTCACAGAAACATGGAAAGATTCAAAGAAGCTTTTGTAATAGTGGCTTCATGGTCTTACATTGCAAATGAACAGTTATAAAGAAACTAGCATTTTCTTAGGCTCTCCAGGTTAAGAATATATTTTTAAGACTTCAGATTAATGAGATCTGGTGCACTCGCTTAAAGCAGGAAAAAATTCTCTTTTAATTACTCAAAAGAAAAACCCAATAATTAATAACCACCAGAAATAATAAATCAGCCAATGTAATCTCATTTCCATTACCCTTATTAGCTAAAGGGATTGGTAGATCAAACCCAATTTCATTCTTCCAGAAATAAATACACTATTATTTTTAGCCTCATTTCCCGAGACTGCAAAGTCAATGTGCTCGGGCTGCCTGCCTGTTTGTCCACTTTGATAAGTTTGGAGCCTGCTGGCCAATTTCAGCTTGAATTAATGAAGATGTAGTAGTCTCAGCGATGCTGGTGTCAGACCTGTTTTGTGACCAAGCTCCAGCCAGGAAGGACTCAAACAAATGCCCCCACTTTGACAGGCAGCAGCAGCAGCACAGTGTGAGACCTGCTTACCTCATTGCACAGAAATGGATGGGCACAGAACATCTGATTTCGTATAGGATAGCTTATTATCATACTATGTTTGTTTCTCCTCAGAAGATCAGATTCATTTAATACTAAAAATATTCCATTACCTATATGCAAAAAAATATGTTTGAAAATTTCCTCAAACTACCCCTAAATTCCCCCAGTCTGGAGGGATAATCCTTAAGAAGCTGATGAGCAGGTTTCTCTGAAGGAAATTCCTAACCAGTTGCTTACAACGTATTTTATGTCATTACTAAAATGTTCACTGAACTTATATGATGCAATCTCTCCTTCTGTTTGCAAAACTCTCCTAAGGCCAAAAATAGGTTATGACTTGGAAATAACGTGCACCACATTGGAAGTCAATGTAATATTCCCTGACCAAGGTCCAGTTAGCAAGTCAGGAGGTGTCACACTTCTATTTTTAGCAACAGACTATTTTTTTTTTCCGGGGCACTGGCAATGACTACTTTCTTTGTGCATCAGTTCTGTAATGTGACCATCCATTTACTAAATAAGATGTTTTATATACAAACTTGTGACAGCGATTATGGCAAATACTCAAAGCTGACTACCAGCATTACCCAGAGGTTGGGTGTGCCTTGGGTAAACATCAAATTCCTGAAGTAAACCAGCAGAAGAGGGATGACGAGGTGGATCACAGTTGCAGCTACTCCTGCAGTCAATTCTACGTTCTCCTTGGTCAGAGCACTTGTGTTTGAGAGTGTTGGACTCTTACCAGGAGAGAGTGGTCTTTGGTCAGTCCAGCAGGAAGGAATGAGCAGAACTCACAGAACACCTCAAACCTCTGCATTCAGGGCAAAGACAGCACTCACCTTGAGTGTTGAATACAGTCCAAAGAAATAAATGAGGAACAAGCCAGGAGCAGGAAAGCAGTCCAAAAAAAAAAAAA
>VXAY01001843.1:605232-654054 GCA_013399855.1 Oxyruncus cristatus
AAAAAGTAACAGCACAATTGTTTGGATCTTACCATTTTAGCAGCTGAGCAGGACTGGCAATGAAAGGGTATAAAAGGCGCCAATTACAGGAAAACAGTAACAATCGCAGCATCAAGGTGATTCCCAGTCTGCCTGGGAGGAAAGATCTGGGGAGGGACCATGTTTGGGACAGTGGCTGGCTGGATTCTCTCTCCCTTGGCTCATCAGCAGGGGATGGAAAGCCACTGTGAACATGGAATGAGAAACTGCAAGAAGAAAATCAGCATTTACAAACTCACAGGGAAATTCTTCATAAGGACCTGTCACATTTCTATTTGAAGCCTGCTGCAATATGCAATGGCCTTTTGTATTTGCTTTGTTTTTCTTCATTAATTCTGATGTTAACCATTATCACATCCTGCTTTCTGTAGTAATTACAGCAGACAAGAGAGATGAGCCTGAAACATCAATAGATGCAAGGAGCACTTGATTTTAGGGAGCTCCAAATCAATTCTTTGTAGTGCGTGGGCTTATCTTGAGCAAAACAAAGGAAATCTGTTAGAAACCGAATGCAACAGAGTGAAAAGCAGATTGGTAAGTACTATAGATGAGGGCCCTGGCAGTCCTCTGGGGAGGAAATGACACAGGTACAGATACCTGATCTCTTGCTAAATGCACCAGACAGTGCAAACTCAGAGTGCAGTGATCAGCCCAGCCCCAGCATGATCAATCCCACAACAGCTTCAATACATGCTCAGTGGGTTACCTGGCCATCAAGCCATTTCACATGCTGCCAGCTCACCTTCAGTTGCCTTCAAACAAGTGACAAAACGTGGGGCAATAAATTCCAGGATGCCGGCACAACGTCCTGCATGACACCACAGCACTGAGCAGCTCCAGCTCTGTCAGTGTCATGCACTATGACAAGTTCAGACTCATTTATTTTGGTTTTAAGGAGCGTTTGACAACTAAACAGCAACCTGCTGAGATGCTCTAAACCATCCTGGCCAGGGCTAAGATGAGGATGTGACTGAGAAGCCCTCCTTACTCTAGATTTTGGGATTGCTCAGAGACCTCTACCAGCCTTGTTATCAGAGGTGTGCACATATGTGACAAAGCTGGGGACACCAAAGCTCATGGGTGTGGTACTGTGCTGCTGGAAACATTCCTGGCTCTTGGTCCTCCTCTTCAGCCCCTGAATCTACAACTCGCAGTTCAAGGCTCCAGATACTCAAATCTAATAATTTCATTAGTGACTCACCAACAATCAAGTGTTGTTCTCCGTTCGTTAGTCAAGCAGGATATATACTTTTCAAAAAGTAGGAACTTGTCTTTCCTTGGCACAAGGGAGTTATGCAATCACTTAAAAGTAAGTAGATAATCCCTAAAATGGTGCCTTCTTTTAAAATTGCTCTTCTAGACTCCAATGGCTTTACCAGCTGATTGCAAGATCTGATCTAAATGGAAAGAAAGATGTATACACACCTGCCAGAAAAAAATGTTATCATTTATCAATAATTTAGTCCATGTTTAGCCTGCAGTCCATTACTCCACACAGTCTTATTCACTTTTACTGCTAACATTTCATTAACTTTTACTACTGACATTATTTGCTCAAGCAAAAGAACCTGGGCGTGGAAAACACCTGCACATTTTTATGCCCTCCATGATGCAGCATGCATAAAAGGAATGTGGTTTCTGTTCTGTGCTTTCCTGGGGGATTCACTACTCCAAAGAATCCCATCACCTGGTGAAAATACCTCGTTCCTTACCTTTCTTGTTTGCCTGTAACTCTGAGAATAAAAGCAACAGACCTTTGCAAGGCAGCCCAACTTCAAACTGCCCTGGTTCAGGGGGCAAACTCCTCTGCAGCTCTTCTGCTCCCCATGGGAGAGACTTTGATAGCATCCCAACCAGAAAAACCTTGGGATAATTTCAGTGTTATAAATTCATGCAAGCAGAGCAGAGCTCAGACTGGGGCCTGTCTCATGTTCTACATGTAAGAATGGTTCTTAAGGAACCATCTCTTAAAGACTAAGAGCACACAGTCATTGCCCCTTGGAGGGACTGTGCCTCATCCTGCCCGTTGCCATTCCCCAGTAATGCAGGAATACCAAGTGTCAGAGAGAACAGCTCCATATGGCAAAGCTGGAGGGTAACGTGGAAGGGACAAGTTAAACTCAACAGCCTTCCAGTGCTCTGGCATCTACATGCAGCAAATTCTACAAGGATACTTGTAAATGGCTCTGAGTTATTTTAGTAGGAATGGTCTAGTAGGCAAATTGGTTTTGCACAGATCATTATTATAATCGGTAGCATGAAAAGGAGGAAGAATTATGCTTCCTCCTGAGCCTCCTGTATTTAAGTTAATTTCATCAGCATAACCATTACCTGGGAGTACCCAGCCCTGTGAAGACCTTTCTTTTCAGGCATGAGTGAATTATGTTTTAATTCCTCATTATCAGTGATGGAAATACCATGAGGAAAGCCAAGCACACAGAGATAATCTGCACCCATCTTTGGCAGCTGCCTCCTCTGAGGAGCTCTCATGCTCTGTGCTGTCCCCCTGCCTGAGTAGCCTGATGATGAGCTGAGCTCCCTTCCACATCTAAATTAACTATTTTGTGTTTCATTACCTGGGCTTAATTTATTCTTAATCTTTGGCTTCTTAATACAGAAAAATGCAATAATAAAATGCCAGCCAGAGGGCTGGCTTTGCCCATAGATCATTCAGAATGTTTTTCTGTTCCAAATTTGAAGCCCTTAAAAGCACTCCTACTCCCACCGCATATTGAACCCAGTGGATGTTTCTTATCTCATCTACTTCTCCTTGTCTCATTCTGTTAGAGACCCTCCCTGTTGGATAAAGTCATCAGGTCTTTGAATAAGGAGAAACAATTTCTTTCACTTGATTAAGTGCATGACTTAATGCTATCAGCTGCATTAGGGGATAGGAGGATGAGACAGGCTGTCAGGGAATCAAAGTCAGCCACAGGCACACAAATCTCTGCAGCAGCACCATGAGGTCTGAATAATCAATTGCACATTCCCAGGGAGTTTGCCTCCATAAATAAAAATATTTCTCGTAGTTTTCAAAGGTGGTGTGCTCGCACATTAGATTGACAGTAAAGACAAAAAAAATCCTACAGCACCACTTTCTGTATTACTTTCAGTGCTTGAGAGGGGTAAGGTGCAAATTCTGGGCAATTCAGAGATGAGAATCTGCTATTAACAAAGAGATATATGTAAGTACTAAAACAAAAGAACTTAACTTTGGCTCTCCCCAGGTGCAACTGGGCAGGAGAGTGTCTATTGCAGAGCAAACTCTCAGCTGCCTGAAGCCTGAGAAAGTCCTGCCCGGCTTTTTACTAACTAATAACTCAGCAAGTGTGAGCTCTAAGCCAATGCTGACCTGCTCAGGGGTGGCTGAGTATTTGAAAGAGAGCTGCCCACTGCACCAGGGAGGGGTTTTGAAGTCCCAGGGAGCCGCACAGTTGTGCCACTGGAGGCACCGCAGCACGTGTTGGACATGGGACACAAATCCCAAGCTTTCCCAGAGCCCAAATGTGAGTCACTGCAGCGCCGGGGCAGCCGACCCCTCCTGCCCCAGCCGTCTGCCTTAGAGATGAGTTAGAGATGAGTCCGTGTCTCTCCAGCTCATGAATTGCTCAGCTGGAGGGAGGGGCAGAAGCTTTGCTGGGGAGGAGACAAAGTGCAGCGTGCTAGCCAAGTCAGATAAGGCTTCTGCTTTTAAACCAAGCAGTTTGGTTCAAATCATGAATACACACAACCTATTTTTGTCTGATGGCATCCATCAGTCGATTCCAGTACATCAGTATCCACGTCAGAACTGTCACATGAGGTAGATGTCTCCAAAGAGGAGCCAGGACTGATAAAGTCTAATAAAGTCAACCAGGACCTCAGAGAAACTCCAGAAATTTGGAGCCCAGGCCAAACACCCAACTTGGTAAGCTCCTATCTGAAACTAAAACCCGTGTACCACCTCAGGCAGAGAAGCTTCCCAGAATAAACATCACTACAGCTAGAACATGGAGTGAACTGCAAAATAATTAAACTCATCATGTGCCAAGGCAAACCTGACTGATTGCTGCAACGCTGATTACTTGCTCCCCCTGCTCTGGAGAGCATTAGCATGAGAGGGGAGGACAGCTTCAATATTCACTGGAATATCAAGGTTATCTCTTTGGCAGCATGGGTGAGGGTATTGGCCCAGAAAAGGCTTGTTGTGGGTCATTAGCACAACCTCTTCCCCTCCTGCTGCCCATACCTCTGTGAGGGTGAGGCATGGCCTCCACAGACAAGAAACCAGGCCAGTCTTAGGCACTTCCAAGCAATCCTTGTTCTTCCTGCCTGCTGAGGACACCACTCTCACCCAGTTAGATGGTACAGTAACTTACTCCACTCTCTGCAGCAGCTCCTTGCCAGAGATTAGGACTTTCAGCACATTTTTTTTTAACTAGAAAGAATTTACATCTTCAATTCCCAGTCAATTCTCAGCCCTGCTGCAGTTCAGCCATTTGACAGAAGCCCACCAAATTTGGGAAATTCATATATATACATATATATACATATATGTTCCCAAGTAAGATACATTCATTATCTGAAGCCCAGCCTCCAGGCCTTTTTCAGAGCTGCTCAGCTCCAGCCATCACACGCTGCGGGAGGAAGCAATAGGTCTCATACCCAAGTAGATTAACTCTCCAGAGCTTTTCTAATTAGAGACACCAGCTCCTTGCCAAGGAAATGTGCTTGCTGCAGCTTATTTTAGCTCTGCAGTTCTGACAAACCAGTCACTTTTCTTCTTATGATCTTGTGTAATTGGAAGACAAACTTTTTCTGAATAATGAATGCTCAGAGACACCACTGCTCGTGAAGCAGTGTATTTTCATGATAAAAATAGATCTACAAAATGATAGCTTAACAATAACAGGGAATTTGCCCCTGTAGATCACAGGAGCAGTGAACAGTTGGGGTTGGCAGGAGTCCCCACTCCAGCCCCTGCTCACGCTGGGACCAACCTCAACATCGGGTCAGGTTGCTCAGGGCTGCAGCTGGTTCAGCTCTGAGTGTCTCCAAGGACAGAGGTTGCACCACCTCTCTGGGCCCTGGTGCCAGTGTCTGACCACCCTCACAGTGAGAATATTTTCACTATCTAACCAAATTTCACTTACTGCAAGCTGCTCAAGCCCCTTGCCCTTCACTGTGCAGATCTGAAGAGAGTCCAGCTCTAGTCTCTGTAAAGTCTCATTAGATGACATCACATTTATTATTTGAATTGCTAGTTGGTGCTCTCCACATTTTAAGCCTTTAAAAGCCAGGCCTTATTTTGTTGTGAGAGTTACTGGGTAGAAATGGGAAGAAATGTTTTTCTACACAAATGGCTCCTGTGCATCCCTTCTGCGGGGCAACGGAGTAAATTAAGACTCTCAGCCAAAACCAGCCCCACCAAAAACTCATGCTAGCCAAAGGAATGTGCATTTCCATTTGCTGTGGTGGAGTAACACTCCATGTGCTGCTTGTGTGTCTTAAAACTCTGAGCTGAAATGAAGAGCGAGGATCTGCACTGCCCACCCTTCCCCACAGCTGATATGTGACACCTCAGAAACCAGGAAAAAGATGGGAGCCAACCAAAGGTCAGTGCAATACAGAGGGTTTAATGGAGTTCTCTGTGCTGCTTTCCCCTGGACAACACTGAGGGCTCAGCCCTTTGTCTCAACATACCACTTCAACTTTTGGCAGATTTGTAATAGAAAAAATACCATGGGGATATTTTATTCTGTTTCCTTTTCTGATTTTCTCATTCCCCACACTGCCTTGGGAAAAAATAGGTAGAGGAGTTTCAGCTATTGCCAACTGCTGTATTAAAACAATACAATTCTGGGAGGCCCCAAAGCATTATTTGTAGCCACAACAAACACAGTTTATAACTAAGCCTTTCACGTCAGCAGATCACAGGAGGGAGCTGAAGAACTGATTGCATACCTAGGCACATATGCATCCCACCTAAATATCAAACATTAATTTGAAGTGTTAAATGGCCACAGCCCCCACACTGCATCCTTTAAACTACAGAGGGAGGAACAACTGAGGTGGGCTGAATAACAACCCAGATGTGCAACTCAGTCTTTGCTTCCCGCAGAGTGAGCCCACGGGGAATGCTGTATCATCCTACAGAATAAATGCCAAACTTCAGGTAAGATGAACCCAAAGCCCTGTCCCAACAGCCACTACTGCCACCAACAGCTCCGCAAGAGTCAAACATCAAGGCTCTTCTTCATTCTGCATGATTTAAAATTTCAGCTGTTGATTCTAGCAGTCTGTCACATCACAGCATATTGCTCTTCTCTCCCTAAAATGGATAGTGTGGGGTGAGGAAAACAGCAGACACTGCTTTTTCTTCTCTGTTTGAGCTTTAACTCCACAGAAGAAGTCCTTCTCTCCCAGACCTTTACACACTGGTCTTACAGGGAACACACAGGCCAAGACACTAATCCCAAAAGAGCTCCCTGTGGCACAAATTCAGCAGCAGTACCAAAGCACACGGTGGCTCTTGTAATTTGCTTTCTACAAATACAACATTATACATCAATCAATAGGTCAGAGGATTTCACTGCTCACTGGTTTGGTGGAACCGATTAACGGGGTGATAAAGAAGATTAATTTATTACAGGATCTGCTAGGAGGCTAAATGCTTGTAGGAGGAAAGAGATTGCTTACTGAGATTTAACAGAGGAATAATTCCCATCCATGTATGTATAGAATGAGATGTAGGAATCTATGGACCTCAGTTCCAAACAGTTGCATCACTGGAGATGAAGGATGGAGAAAAGCAGCACGGACCTTCCTTCTTTTGCATCCCTCTGCACTGGTGGAAAAGCTCTTCTCTGCTCTTCCTATTAGACTTAGGATCCTATAATAACCCTGTCCAGCAGCTGCACAGCTGGTTTTACCATCTCAGACATCCAAGGTGGCTGTGCAGCGTGCTGGGACATAGACATGACCCAACAGCATCCGTGTCACTTCTGTTCATGTCACCAACCTCCAGGACCCACCTCTGCTGGCTGGGCTCTACCAAGCCATGGTGGGGTTGCCCCTTAATTCGTCTGCCCAATAAAAAGAGCAGAGTTTTCCTTTAGGATTTGTCACAGCCTCACATGAGCCCTGAAGAGCTCGTGGCACTAGTGCCACACATCACTGGGAATTTGTCCACACCAGCACAAGGAGGGACATCCCCATCAGAGCAAAGAGGATTCACCCACCAAGGCAGTGTCTGAGGGACCATGATGGGCAGTGATCCCCCGTGGCCATGTGCCCCTGTGTGCCAGGCTGGGGTGTGCCAGCAGATTGTGTACAGAGCTCATAGCACAGCCAGGATGGAGCGAGAGCCACCGCAGCATGAAAGGATTGGCATCTGCCCAACAGGCTGCTGCTTAATGGACTGATTTTAGATACATATATTGGGACAAGGAGCAATCGATATTGCACACAGCAGCACAGCACATGCATTGTCTGCAGCCAATTATGCTGCACTCTGCTGTACAATATTCGTTTTAATGTTACTCTGAGAGGAGGGAGCATGGCAGGTCAGCCAAGGAAAGCGACAGCGCTGCTGTACAACCCAGCCCTCATTTCTTTGAAAACCCATGTCAATACAGGGCAAATCCTGTCAACCAGGCCCTTACAGAGCACAGTTCGAGGAAATCCATTAACTTTACCCAGTTCACAGCCATTGCCCTGTTCTCCTGCCCATGCCACATGTGCTGTCCAGGCTGTGCCGCTGGCTCTGCTCCATGCCCAGCACAGCATCACCCCTTCCCACCAGGCCTCACTAGTGACAGCACACCTGAGCTCCTCAGGGAGAAGCAGGAGGGAGTCCTGGGGACTCAGCTCACCCTCCTCTTCCTGACCAAGCACACGTTGTTTGGGGCAACACAGGTGCCCAAATTGAGCCTGGATACCTGGGGGTCTTACCCTGTGCCTGGGTATCCAGCTATTGATTCACCCAGCACAGAGCAGCACCACATGGAAAGTTGTATTATGGCACCAAGGATGCTGCTCTGAGCCAAAGTGCCTGTCCTCAACACAGCACTGCAGTCTGCTGGGTCACAGCACCCTTCATCTCTTCGCACATCAAGTTACAACCTGTGAAATGCCATAACCATCCTTTTATCCCAACCTTCATCTGACTCTTCTCCAAGGCTGCATCTCCCTTCACAGCACCTTCAGCTCTTGGAACTTAGTCTCATACTATCTAAAGTCTCTTTGAAAACCTTCAACTGAAAAAGGAGAAAAACCTAAACACCTAAAAAAGCAATTATTTCAATTTCTCACTCTGGGTGCAAAAAGACCCTCAACTGTTTGAGGCCCATGATTCAGAGGTATGCTCTAACAGGGAGCTGACCAGCACAACACACCCTGCTGCCATGCTCCTTGCACTACCTGGAGGTGCTCCTCTATCCCAAATGATAGGAAATGAACATTTGCAAAAGCTTTCAAGTGTTCCCAGGCAGGAAGCATTACGGGAGGCAGCAGAATCAGTATTAATTATATAGATCCCATTATCACAAACTAGAACTCCACACCGTCACTGTAATAAAGCATTGCCCAGGAAGCCACTGAAAAACCTGAGCAAAATCCTGTAATACACTGGTATGAAATGAGAACACAAAAGGAGAGAGCCTTTCAGATCTCTTGATGTTATCCCTTTAAAGGGAGCTGCCTTGACATATGCTGTGCATCACAGGGGACCGGCACGTCAGCAGAGTGCTCCACGACAGCCGCAGGGCTCGAAAAACCACCTTCCCCTTCCCACCTGTATTTTCTGGTGTAATTCCTCCCGTTTTGTTTTGCTACTGATGTGAAGGTGTCTTTTCTGCTGGGGGATTTGGCAGTAAGAAATCCCAGGGGGTAGCCCTGGCAGGTACTGTTTGAAGGCAGTACTGAACGATCTCCGTGCAGAAGATCCCTAAGAGGGACAGGTTGAGCCAAATTCCTCCTGAAAGACCAGGCTGCTGCCCTGCAGAGCCCCACAAGCTACGACGTGCCCTCTTTTTTCGAGCAACCAGCTACAGAAATGACAGCAGCAGCAGAAACAAAGCCAAATATTGCCTGGGTTTGGACCCTGCCCAGAGGACGAGCAGTTTCTACCTGTGGTGGCTGCGGTGCCGTTGAGCAGCTGGGGTACCTGTCCCAATGTACCAAAGTACAAGTGCTGCTGACCTGGCCATGGCTTTGCCTCTGCCTGGGCATGGCTGCAGGCTTGGCTGGGGGTAACAGTGCTTTTGCACCTATGGACAAGGTGGCTCTTTATTTTTAGGCACTGGTTTCTTGAGTGCAGCGCCCCAGGAGCTGGCAAGCCATTCTCTCGGCTCCCATGGAGCCTCACTGCTCCACTGCAACCAGGAGATGCTCACCCAGGGGAGAGGGAAAGCCAATATTTTTTATGCTCCCACTGAGGGAACTGCAGAGAGAAGCTCATTAGTATTGATACAGATACCCAAAATCAGGCCACTCCAGCCCCTCCTATTTGTAGAAGCAATAATTCTCTGGAGGTGCTTACGGAATACAGAACACACCACGTGCGAAATAACCTCATTTCAGACCTGGCTCCGTTCCGGGACAGTTGGGGGCAATTATCAGCATTCGGTGATTTGCAGCAGAATTTCCAGGTGGCATTTCTGTCACACCCATCAGAGACCCTGGGGAGCAGTGGGGGCTGTGTCAGGGAGAGGCTGAGCTGGGAGCCCGCAGCACCCACACAGCCTCAGCCCGTGACTGCCCCTTGTAGCCAGCCCAGCCCCAGGATGGTGACTGAGCAGGGTCTGCCTGCACACTGCCCTCCTGCTTGTCAGACAGGCTGGGGACAGAGCCAGCCAGGACAGGCACAAGCCAACCAAGCCAGCCAAATTAAACCCATCCAGAAGCACCCTCTGAGCTGGGGCCAGCTAAAGCTGCTAGTTGTCACCAACAGGATTGCTATATTTTAACTCCACAGCACCGCAGGGACCTGCACCTGTGGCCAGAAGCCCTTCTCTTGTAAAAAAACTCTCATTAAACAAGCTCCTAAACAAGCAGGTTTGTGTTACTCAGCAAGTATGTGAAGCCAAGTTGCCCAAGGAGACCCTTGAGCTGTTTAAGCCAACTATTAATATATTAAAAAAATATAGCAAGATCCACCTGAGGACTGTGGATAAAGCTCATTATAAGCCAATACTGATAAATAAATGGGGCATCTGGGAACTGAAGATCAGCTAATCCACATATATATCATCAACCATGGAAAATAAGACATCAAGTAAACCAGGTGCTTTGGTTGCATCAGTCCTTTAACAGAGACCTAACCCTGAAGCAGACTTCTACGTGCAGTAGATTTTCAAGCTAGAAGTATTTTCCACAAAATAAAGGCACCCAAATTATTTTAAAATTAGTCAACCAATAGGTACTACACGATAAACAGACACACTTGGATCAAGTTTCTGTCCTTGATCCAACTCTATTCAGTACATTACTCAGTTATCTGGGAAATGCACAAAGCCACTGCTGATGCAGGGAGTGCACAGCAGTATTGGGTGCCAGGAGCAGCATTAATGATGGGAACAGATCTGGAAAGCTGGGTAATATCCGTTGATTTGAGCAAAGTGCTCTGAATAGCTGCAAATGGCACAGTGCCTGCCTGGGGACCAAGTACGTGGGTCATGCTAATCATATGGACAGCAGCAATTAGGAAAAGGAAATGAGGAGGTTTGTACAGAACCAGCCACACGTGAGCTCCTCATGTGATGCTGTTACTAAGAGGGGAGAAGAGATCCAGGGCTACATAAATAGGAGATTAACAAGCAAGTGAAGGGAAAGGGTGTTATTTCAGCATCCAGTATCCAAGATACCATTGCTAAATGCTGTGAGCAGCTCTGGTGACCATATTTCAAGGATAGTCCTGAAAATATGTGAAGGATTCAGGCAAGACTGAAGTTATTTTGGCTCTGGAAAAGTTTCCTGGCAGTAAGAAGCTTTTGTAGCTCAGGCTATGCAGTTCTCCCAAGAGGTGGTAGGGATAATTCAGCCCCAGTCTACAGTTACCTCTGAGAGGAAGAAATTCTGATAAGCATGGGGCTCCTGGCCCAGCCAAAACTGACAGAAGCAGTAAATGCAATAAATATTTTAAAGCAGTAAATATTTTTTTTTAAAATATATATTTAAAGTAAATATTTTAAAGGGCAAGCAGTCACTGGAAGCACAGCCCTGGGCTGTGATCAACTCCAGCTCACTCAGTGAGAAGCATGGGTGACATGGACAAAATTCCAGGGCTTAAGGTGAAGTTGGGAGCCCAGAGCAGAAGGTGCAGGTGGAGTTTGGATGTGCAAAGCAGCACCTCCTGGCTTGGACACCCAAGCAAGGTGGGAGTGGGGGTCCTGCAGGTGAAGAACCCTCACAGTTGTGATTAAATGCTCTCCCCACCTGCTCCATCTCTGACCTGTGTGCGATATGTCCTTTAACAGTACCAAAAATGAGGTTATTGGCAGTGGGGGAAAATTCCAAGTGAGTAAGAGAAAAGGGTACTCCATGGAGAGTACCCGGGGAGCCGACAGCTCCAACTGCCTTCCAGGGCCATTTGCAACACAGGACAGCTGAGGTCTTTGGGGTTTATTCCTCGAAGGGGACACATGAACAACTTGAGGACAGTTTTGGGCTGTGTTTCTGTACCTTCCCACTGAGACCATCACAGGATGCAATGGATTAAAAAAATGACAGATCACACACAGGATACTGCTCCAGCTGCCTCAGCAGAGCTGCCCAGCAGCCTCACAGCCTCTCCCCAGGACCATGTGGTTTGCCCAACACTCAATACCACAAAGTCTGGCAAAGTCACTGGCAGAGAGGAGCAGGACAAGCCCCTCCCTGCTGCCGACCACACTGTGCACCTGCAGAATCACAGGTCCAAGTGCCAGCCTGGGCTGAAGGCAGAAATACTCAGTTCTGCTCATTAGTGAGGGCACTGGGGTCACGTTATCACACACAAGAGGAGCACAGGAGGGCTTTGTCAACCCTTTATGCCCAACTATACATAAGTGAAGCACCCTCTGCCTTCATATGGGTGTTGTGCTTTCCACACACTAGAGCACTTCCACCCAAACCTGTGCCTGCATCACCTGGGGGGACTCAGCACATCATCTAATTAAGAGGAGGGGGGAAAAAACGTGACAAACCTCCAGAGCAATGAGGGAATGTTTCACATGTCAGAACAGCAGCTTTAAATTCAAGTTTGGAATTTGTTAGAATGCTTTGACTAAAAAGAAAGAAAGGCTGGCACTATGACAGAATATATTGTAATGGAGCCTGCAGCATCAGATCTTTTCCAGGAAAAAACTAGTTGTTACAATAAATGGTTTAAAACACTCAGTATTCATATAAGAACCGTGTGCATCCATAAAATAGGAGTTGCAAATACATTAGATTTAAAACAATCTTGGAAAAAAAAAGAACTAATTTTCAGTTAGGTTACCCCATATCCTGCCCTCTCAAATCACTGCAAAGAGCATCCACACGGTCTCAGAATTCCCATTATCTCCCTGTTCTTGTCAGAAATTCAGCAGCGTTTCTTTGATAAATTACATTCCTTTCTATCATATTATTTTAGTAAAAAGTACACGTCAGAGTTCTTAATTAAAGCCCACACCCTGTAAAGGGGATTTTTTATGTTTATAATTAGAATACATACATGTGTAGAGTATAAATATAGTACATGCACGTATAGATGGGATCATGATGTTCCATCACCAAAACAGCACTTCTATAGATCTAAAAGCGCCTATTGTGATCTGTGATTTATATGTTTTTTGGGAGCTGTGCTTGTCACCCAGAGCTCTATACCTCCTTCATTGCTCTGGTTAAAATAGATCTATTTTTTTTTAGTTTGTCTATGTGATAAGCTATTCTGGAAGAGTTATTCTTGTGTGGATGCCCTCAGTCTGAAATGAAATACTTCATCATTTTGATTTAGCTTTATCCATATGCTCAAAATTCCCCCATCCCAGATGAGGAAACCAAAGAACGAACCAAGTAGCAAGTCTGCCTCCAGCCCACAGGATGGATTAGTCCAAATGTACTAATATTGGTGCTGGGCTCAAAAAGCTCCTTAATAACAAAGCACTCTGACGTATTAGCTGTATGTGTGCACCTTTCTGGGAGGGTGTGACTGGTCCAGCCAAGAGGAAAGAGATGAAGGGGAGAGAGAAGATTGTGCATCACAGGATACAAGATGTGCCACTGTCATTCTTGTGTTCAGCACATCCGTGAGGCAGATGCTGGACTTTCACCCATCTTACAGACAGCCAACTGAAGCTTGTGTGGGAACACAGATAATTCCTATTTCTGAGGGATTTGGGTGCTCTCATCACACAGACTTCCATCAAAAGCCCACAGCAGTTCCAGAAACTGTGGCAGTGCAAGGAATGAACACCAAAGTGGTCCTGAGTCCAACTTTGGAATTGGCCATTGCTGTGCTCCCACTTAACACAAAAGTGGCTTCTTCAGGAAAAGCGTCAATACAAGACTTTCATTTTATAATAACTGACTTAAAATTAGCTTGTGCTAAGCATGTAGGAAACAAGCAATTAAGGAAAAGCACAGAAGGAGTAGCCATTCATTTCCATGCCGTGTAGGTTTATTTTTACAATAACCTGGGTGAGGGGAGGGCAATGCAGCTGGGCTGCAGCTCCTCCACTGAGCACATCCCAGGGCCAGCCCGAAGGTGTGGGCTGACACGTGGACCCCCCCCAGCACACTCTACCTGCTGTGTCCCCCCTCCCCACAGCAGAGCCCAGGGCGAGGACTTTGGCACCGAACCCGGGGCTGCCAAAGCTGCCACGACCCTGCCAGCAGCGCAGGTTCATCTCTCCTCTGGCTACAGCAGTTTTGGGCAGGCTGGGTGCCCAGGCTGGGACAGCAGCAGCACGGGGAGCAAAGCAGACCCGAGGGGCCCCAGGACACGCTGGCACAAGCGACGGGGCTTTGCGTGCCGTGTCACAGGGGATGGGTGCAGCTCCGGAGGCTGCAGAAGTGCATCCCATACCCTCACCTGCCCCAGGGAGGCGGCCCGTGAGTCACGGCCGTAGGTAGGTCAGGCTGCGAGGCGCTGCCGGCAGGAACACGCTGAGCAGCCCCTGAAGCATCCCCGCGGGAGACAAGCAGCCCCGTTCACCTCTTCTTTTTCCCCAGCCAGCAAAACACGAAAACCCAGCCAGGAGCTTTACAGCCTCTTTATTTAAAAAGAAAAAAATGGAAATAAACTTCAGAATGACGTTAACTAAAACTTTCTAAAATAAAACTTCCATTGAAAGGGGAGGCTGAAAGCAGATATTTCTGAAGCTTTGCCGCATCCTCCACAGCGCTCGCACTTATCGCATCCCGAACCCCCCCCCAGGAGGAGCCGCTACCTCCCCCAGCTCCAGCCTCGCACTCCTTGCTCTAGTTAAAATAAAAGGGAAGGATCCCTGCCTGCAAAGACAGGCTTGCCTCGAGCCCGAGCTCCCAACAATCAAGTCGCTCTGTCAGGTTAATTAGCACATAAATTAAGAAATGCTTTGCACGCAGTTGTACGAGGCACAGCTGGGGCCCCCCTTGACACAGCACAAAAGGAAGGCTGTGGGCATGGAAATGAATGACGCGCCAGGGAGCCGGGCACAGCCCTTCACCGTGTCTGTGGTGCAAAGTGTCTCAATAACCAAAGCAAATTAAAACATTTGCCCTGTTTCTACCGTAGCAGCTATTCCTTCCTCGATTACATTTCAAGTTTTTTTAACTTGAAAAGTTAGGAATTATTTTCCAAATATTTCTGAAATGAGCATCTAAACTATGTTTCAACCACACTCCTTCTGGGGCCAGACCATAGCTGGGAACCACGCTGAAGCTCCACCAGGGGAACCCCTCCACCCCAACACCCTCAACCCCACCACGCCAGGAGAAACAAGTACATCTGCAACCACCCTCCGTCCCATATTGCTCCCCTCCCACCCAGGCAGGATCTTTGGATTATGACAATATCATATAAATACTTAATTTTTGACATTATTTCAAATAATTTTATGAAGAACCACGAACTAAGTGCATCACTCTAAAGAAACCTAGAAAGTGAGAGGTCAAAACATCTGTTTTCACGGTAATGAGCTATTCCACTCAGTTGCCTGAAATGTTCTCGAGGCTCCTTCTTACCTGAGGATGGCACAGTCACAGAAAAGACTTGAATAAACTTACTCTTCTGAATGGAGAAAAATGAAAGGGAAAAAAAAAAGTCTTACCAGTAATACCGAGCCAGCCTGCCAGAAGAAAAGGAAAGAAAAAACCATGATTAATGATGCCTTAATCTTTTAATGCAATAATTTCTGCCTTCAAGGGACTTCTGGTAAATAGCACAAAGAGTCTCACCAGGAAATTCCCAGAAGCATTAATCTTGCTGCTGGGCCCCAGCAGATCGAAGTCAGACGCTCCCTTGGCGCAGAGAGGGTGTTGCTGGGACAGCAGACAGACAAGAAAACCTATTTCAGCTCTGAAAGCAGCACAGGTTTAAAGTCTGCTCCAGCTCATAACGTGGGGAACCCCATCTGGAGCTCTGCCACCTCCTTACACACCATCAGAATCCTGAAATTCCTGTTCTTCCCACGTCAGCAGCTCCTCTGCAGAGCCTGGGGCTATTCCGGGTGCTCCACCATGTAAGGCCCAGGCCACCTCTTCCTCACTGTCCCTGTTTGCTGCATGTCAGGACAGCACAGTTCCTTCAGGTGACTCACATCCTGCCTGAGCACCCCTGTGGTCCGTCCAGACACACTTCCTGGCTCATGTGACGAGTGACAACCCAGCAGGACCATCCCCATCACTCTCCTGCCTCCATCCCTGCAGCCAGGCAGGCTCAGGACAAGATGGGGTGTAGCACTGCAAGACATTAACAGGATTTAAAGCTGTCCAAACCAATGTCAAGCAGCTCTGAAGAAAGAGTGGGTTCACATGAACCCACCAGGAACTGTGCTTTCCAGAGCAGCTTATTAATTTTAGGAGCATTGACTGATGCAGCTGAGGGTTTGAGCTGCAAGGCAAACTGTTATGCAAAAGGCAACACTTCGTGGAAGGGACCACTGGCCAGGGAATGGAAGGATGGGGATGGAGAGAGAGGGTGAGTACAAGCAGGTAGATAGGTAGGTTTTCTTTTGACACATCTTTGATCAATGGGCACCAGAAGATGAAAAGCTTTTAAACCATTTTGTAATATTACTTATTTAAACCTTCCAATTGCACACATTCATCCTCTTCTACCTTACCTCAGCAGTAGCAGACCTCGAGGGCAGGGATCTGAAGGACAGGGCAGCAGCTGTATGAAACCATTTCCCAGAGCTCATTAGCCCCAAGCAGGCAACAACTCTTGGGAGAACACTAAACAACAAACAAGGCACACGGGTTTGGCAAGCTGGACCTGTGCACATTGGCAAGAATTAGCTGTACAAGAGCTGCCCACACGAGAGGGGCTGAGATCAAAGGGAAGGAGAACTTTAGGAAGTGCATCCAGGCACACAGGTAATTGCCAGAGATGAGTAACTGCAAAGGGCAGGAAGCAGTGGGAGCTGACAGAGGAGCACGTGAGCCACACTCACACCAGCACCCCAGGCAGCACACATGGGCTTCCAGGGCAGAACACAAACTGGTGGAAACAGGCGTTGGACTGACAAACCCACTGCTGCTCCGAGAACTGCTCTGAGAACTGCTCTGAGAACTGCCACCCAGCAAAAGGCTGCTCATGGAAAACATCTCAGCAACGTGTGCTGGGGATTTGTACTGGGACAGAGTTGCCCCAGCACAGGGAAAGGAGGGTCCCCACAGCAGCTCTGGGTACTCTGCAGGCACCACGTGAAAGCTGAGTCCCCCACGGGCAGGGAGGGCTCAGTGAGGGCATGTTCACAACATACACACAGAGAAATATCTCAAGTAACTCTCCCTGGACACCATTCCCAGCACTAATGCCTTCCATTAAAAGGAGTCTCACCCCGGATAAAGGCCACTGACAGTTGCTCCAGGTTTAGCAAATGCTGATTTCAATACTCTGCCACATATTTCCCCATGCAGGCAAGGGCCATATGGATAGCCAAAAATCTCCCTTCACCAACACATGCTAAGGAAAGGAGACCACCAGGATTACCATATATTCACCACCTTTCATCCCATTTAAGCCAATAAATTCCACAATTTTACAGTAAGCTACATAAGGAATCACATACACATGTTGCATATGTACCCTGGGCATCCCCAGACATCTGCAAAGATTAAGGATCTTGATTTTCTTACAGTCTGAAATCCATGCCATAAACTCAAACCATTGGAAAAATGGCACCAATGTGGCCATGGTACTTTGCTTCTGTTGAGGATGCCGGCACAGTTTAAAAATGCACCTTGCTGTTCCCAGCTCCTCCATCAGTGTTCGTACTTCCACCTCACTGCGTCTCTCCCTGGTCAATTCAGCACATCCCCATACATCCCTTCATCATCCTCCCCAAACTGCCTTTATTGGATCCTGGTTTGTATTTGATGCCCACGGACATTTCTCTTCCTGCCTGAGAATAGCCAGAAAAATAAACATGTAGAAGGCAATAAATTTGCCTTTAAAAGTAAGAAGGTACTGATACAGCTCTGCAATATGTCAGTACCTAACCTATGAGTATCCTTGTTTTCTAACCCTTTTGCTTTACTTGCAAGCCTTTGAAGGCCAGGCTGCATGACCTGGGGGACAGAAAGAGTGAACAAGCTCAGATGGACCCAATATCCAGTACCAGAAAGACTCAGAAGCACCTACAAGGACAAGGAGTAGGTGAGTGAGTGGCAGACCTGGTTAAGGAGAACACACAGCACATTTTTATCAAGTGAACGTTAAGGTACCAGCACCTGCTCCAGGAGAAAAGACTGTTCTAAGGTCCCAGAGCTCATAAACCCTGAAAAGTTCCAGCACTGTAATTTCTTTCCCCTCCCTCTCCTCCCTCTCCTTTCCTGCCCATTCATGTAACCATAGTTTGACAAAATTACAACTAAAGTTTCAGGCTCCCGGCTGTGAGCGCTGAAACTTCGCCCCCCGTCCTCATTTGCACAAGGCTTTTCCAGACTGCAGAGTGCCATCTAGGCGAGGGAAGGAGGATGTGCAGCGCCTCAGCCGGCTGGAGGTAATAAATCCTTCAGGGATGCATCACAGAATGCCTACGAGATGCTCTGCAGAACAGCTCTTTGCAGACTGCAGGTGTTTTGTGGCAGGTTTTTTTTAAAGTACTAAAATCCTCCCGTGGCTGAATGACCAATGCTCTCAAATGGCTTGTGGGATGAGACGAGAGCCCTTTTAGTTTAGCATTTGAATATTTATGCATTCTCATGGAGAAACATTTTAGCTCCTTATTTTTTCCAGGCTATTTAAGGGTTCACGTGGTTTAGATGGCCACTGAATCAGAACCATTTTGATGCTGAGTTTCGAGGCAGAGCCTCATTAAAGGACACATGTGGACCTGAATCAGGTGTCACACATAAATTAATGAGTTTTTCACATATGGCCTGTGGGGAGGTATTGGAAGGCATAGACTCCACGAGCTGTGGATATTTAGTGAGAGGCTAAAAATCTTGCTTATATCATAAGGGGAAAAAATTAATCTGATAACTGAGAGATGTGATGGGCAGCAGTTGCTGCAGCAGAAGGGGCCTGTTCCAAGGGACAGTGCTCCCACAAACCTGCCAAGCAGCAGGAACCAAACCACATAAACACCAAACTTCTGTTCTCCTGTGTCAAGAAAGCAGCCGCGAACTTACAGACTGAGCATCCTCATTTCTGTAAGAAGTAATATGAAAAGGGCAGGAAAGTCTCTTCTAACTTGTTACATTTCCCTTATACCCAGCTGTGAGTGAGGGCAGGTCACTGCAGATGCCAACCACCCTGCAGAAACACCAGCAGCTCTATGGCCCTTCAAGAACACTGAAATGCAGTGACCTCCTAAATGCACTTGTGCAAGACTCAAATGTGCCTTTGCTGCCCAGGAGGGTCCTTCTGGTTCAGAGGAGCCTGAAGACGAGGTGATGCTGTGAAGGTCTCAAGGAGGATGAAATCCCCACTGATTTGCTTGGGGCAGGAAAGCAGCTGCTGCTGTCCCATCACCTTTGTTAAATCCAGCATGGAAATCAGCCCACTGCCTTTTGCTGCCTGCCCTTGCCCAAGCTCATAGGAAAACCTCTGGAAGAGTTCACTTGAAGGCAGAGCAGGGGAGATGGCAAGCAGCATAATGTCATCACCTTTCTCCTGGGCCTGTATCAAAACCTGACCTGACAAACTCATGCTTAAACTAAGCAGCACTGAAACAGAGTCACAGAATGGTTTGGGTTGGAAGGGACCTTAAAGCTCATCTCATTCCAACCCCCTGCCATGGGCAGGGACACCTTACACTATCCCAAGTTGCTCCAAGCCTGGTCTATCCTGGCCTTGAACACTTCCAGGGATGGGGCAGCCACAGCTTCTCTGGGCAACCTGTGCCAATGTCTGGTGACACTCGCAGCAACAATGGCCAAAGAATGTCTCAAGAGTCCATATTTGAAGGACAGGCTGCAGCAGCACAAAGCTGCCCTCAGGAAGCACCATAATTTCTTTGGGAGTTATAAAATGATACACCAGCACAGCAAAGAAATAAATAATGGAACCTGGTGAATAATGCAAATAAAACATTTTCCCTTCCTATTTTTCACGTTTCTAAATATATTTCCTTTCGTTGCTCTCAGGCCTTTTCTGCTTTGCCTTTCACAAACCTTCACACGCAGCAGAAACAAATTGCAAAGGACTTGGGAGAGAAGTGAAGGGGCTGCTGCCATCCCTGCCTTGTTCCCCCTTCCTCCTGCCACACTCTGTCAGGACCAGGAAGCCGGGGGCTGGATTTAGATCCGGCAGGGAGGCTCTCCCAGCCTGTAATTATGCTGACAGCTTCACGAAAGCTTTACTTTGGGCCTAATTAAGACTTATTAGAATTGAAAACAAACAGAACTTGGTTCTTTCCGGCACAGTGCAAAGCGAAAAGATGAAAACAGAAAAGGATGGAAATCAAGGAGGGGTAAAAAAAAAAAAAATAGGTCTGTGTCCAGCATTTTGAGTCAGGGCAGGGAGCCCTTCACCAGCATCACCATCGCAGATGGTGGGATGGTGCCAGAGGGATGGACCCCAACTCACCCACTTGTTAGGGCCACTTGCTCATTGCTCCCCAGCACACTGTTGTTAATGCTGTGAAGCAGGAGGGAAGTTCAGCAGTTCAGAGTTTCTGATGGCTGAGAGATGGGGCAGGAGGACAGACAGCACATACAGGCTCTGGGGGCAAAGGGCTGCAGACCTCCAAAACTGCAGGAGAGCCTGCACAACATGAGCTTCCCTTAGACAGCATGAATGTCACCTCAGTCTGTGCACTGAATACCTAATGTAGGTGCAACACTAAAGCAGAGGTTTTCAAAAGGACACAAGAGCTGCACCAGACACCAGCAGATGAACTTGAGTACAATCAGTGGAAAGGGGGAGGTTCCCCTGGTGCCAGTGGATTTCCTTATCTCCAGAGAGACACAGACAATAAATGCAGCTCATCCACTCTTTTCATAGATTCTTTTCTCACATTAAGAGCACAAGATGATGAGAATGAATGCTGAGCTGCAGCAAAAATCCTTCCTTCGGCACCGGTCTTGTGCTGAGCCCAGCACAGCTGCTGGAGTGCCAGTGCCCTCTCCTGTTCAGCGTGCACCAGCTTCCCTGCTCGTTCCACAGCCTGTCTGCACGCCTTCAGAGGCTGGGGAGAGGCATTCCCAGACACAGCCTGACATCCTGCTGCTGACCAGTAAAAAGTGGTATT
Organism: Oxyruncus cristatus; assembly: GCA_013399855.1. NCBI lineage: Eukaryota > Metazoa > Chordata > Aves > Passeriformes > Cotingidae > Oxyruncus > Oxyruncus cristatus. The sequence continues at coordinate 626,118 of VXAY01001843.1, forward strand.
TCTAAGGTTAAGGGAAACGTGAAAACGCTGCAGAACTTACTTGGACCCTGTGTCCTCTTCACTGCGATCCAAAAGAGTTATCACCCGCATCGGGTCATTTAGGAAGAAATAATCCTCAAACTCTCATGTCTTTATGTACAGCAGGTTTGGGTCTTCTCTCTAGAGCAAATCTTCAATGACATTCAGTTTTACTCTCTGTGGCTGTAACTCGAACTCCAGGCACTGCCAAATATATTCACAGTGTCACAGAGGAGGTAACCAAAGCCAAAAGGGGGTTCATTAAAGGTCTGACATTGGGGTTTATCCTCCCATTATACCTGGACAGTTTTCCAGACTTTTTACACTGTCATATAATTACAAGAGCACAGACTCATGCTCATTTTACCACAGGATCAAAAGTAGTGGTGATGCTACAAAGTGTTTCCTGACAGCTCTTCTCTCTCTCAGCCCAAAGGTTTCTGAAGGGGAGCCCTGATTAAGTTGCTTTCAGGTCTGATATTATTGACCTTCCTAAAGCAGCTGAAGGAACCAAATGAAGGAGCAGCAAACCTTTTCACTACTGAAAGATGGCAATAACCCATGAACACAGTCCTCAGATGTCTTAGGGTGAGTAAGACATCAGAACAAAATGACAAAAAAAGCCCGGAATTGTTACTGATGTGTCAACAGAGAGATCTTTCCTTCTTCTTAATCACCACTGCCTGGAGTCATACTGTAAGGTGGGAATTCCAGCCACCAGGCTATTACAGTCAAGGTCTCCAACTCTCACGTTTGAGAGAACTCGCACTTAATGACACATGAGAACATGACACTTACTGGCTTAAAACTAAGACAAAAAGAACCCAAAGCTCCCCAAAACAAACTCAGCTGAGCAAAATGTTTTTTAGAGAGCACTGCAAATTGAGCAGTGAAGACCCTCTGACCAAACAGGATTTCCTAGTTCCCGACCCGTCCTCGTACCCTCAGCAATTACCATTTCTCCTGCCTCCCCTCAGACCCACGGTGATCACACAATCTCATTTCTCCGGGGCCCCCCAACAGCTGAGGAAGGAGAGGGGTGACATACAAAGCCCCTGCCTGGTCAGTGATGATTCAAACTAAAGCTCTATACAGAGCACTTTAGGCAGGCTGACAGGGACAACCCTAACCAGCTGAACAAATGCAGAGCAAAAAAACACCCAAGTGAAGCAGGGCAGGAACATGTTTAGCACTCTTCAGCTTCAGGAAACATGAGCACCCTTGTGTGAGAAGGAGGAGCTCCTTGAGACACCGCTGGGCAGAGGAGGGCTTTGGTGGCACCACTGCCACCAGCACCAAGGAAAATTGCCCCACAGGGACCCAGGGGTGGATGGTACCCCCTGGGAAAGGCAGGCTCTGCTCCTGGGGATGCTGGGCCCTCTGACATCTAAATTGCTTCAACTGGGACAATTAATACCAGTTTGACTAATTGAAACTCAGGGCTCAGATGAGCTGGCAGAAACAGCTCACCCTGTAAAGTGACTCTCGTGCCCCTCTGGCAGTTTCAGTTATTCTCACCAGCACCTCCAACAACCAGCAATGGATGACAAGAGCAGAGCCTCTGTGATCATTGATGGGCAACCTGACAGGATTTCTTATATTTCCTCAATGTTGTTCTCCAAGGAAAGTTTCATACTAAAATATTACCTAGGCCGTTGGTAGCAATATATTTATATTGTCTTCTTCGCTTTAAAGGTTGTAGTAACCCATGTAGTAGCTTAAATTAATTCTTCTCTGTGTTCTGGCAGATAGAAACGACAAATACAGCTGTTCTGTTATCAGCTGCCAAGTCTCCTGCCACTGTCCTTCTATTAAAGCTATTTGCTGGCAGCTCCTACTGGGAGCAGAGACCTGGTGTGGGGTTCACAGGGGTCACACACATTATTAAGGGGCACAGAGAGGTGAGGCCACACCGGAGCTGTAGGATGTTACAGGGGTAACCCCAAGGAGCTCTGCTCCAGCCAAAGAGCAAAGCTCAGAGCACAGAGCACAGGGGCAAGGGCCTCGATGCTCCCCTCCAGGAGCTGCCCACAGCTCCTCACACGCAGATTTTGACATCTCCAATTTCTTTTCTTCTGAAACTCAAATCCATGAAAGCAAACTAATTTGTCCCAGTTTGGATGCTCACACAAAACCCATCAGTACAGCAGGGTTTTTCCAACGACAACCTTGGTTTTCCTCAGTCCTTTACCTTACATATGGTCACACAGCACTAACTAGGACCAGATCTGGAGCCTGCTGAAAGCCAGTTGGGAAATAGGGAAATTTATCCAAGAACAAGTTTTGGAACTCCTATGAAAGAAGGGAAATGTTGCACCAAAACAAACTGATGTTTAGAAGATACTAAAGGTGTTTCCATACCATAACCTGTGTGGGTTGGAGTCACATGCCATGACTTGTGGCTGTCACTGCAAACTCCCAAATTCACCATCTGTGGATGCCAGACAGATGTCCCAGCAGGAAGCAACGCCCCACAGTTCTGAGAAAATCAGTCCCAAAGTAAAATATGAAGGGAAAGCCATACATCCAGGATCCCACCTGTACTGAAATGCATCCTTGTCAGTTCAGTCAGTGAAATCATTTCCTTTATATCAAAAAACATCAGGTTTGATGCCCTGGACCAGCAGCAGCTGAGCTGGTTCATGTGCTGTAAGTGTGGGCATCCCCTTCCTACTGCAGGGCACCAGCCAGAGTGTAGCCCTGGCAAGGAGGGAGCCATCCACTGGGGAGGTGACACAGACCCCCAAAACGGACACTGAAGGTGGGCATGTCCTCTGCAGCTCAGGTTCCTGCTGTAGCTCCACAGCGCAAAGCAAAATCAGCACACTGCTGCCAGGGTCTGCTGTCAATCCACCCCATGACTCTCCTCCAGGATCTGCACGGCCCCTAAGGGAGGCTGCTGAAGGTTTCCTTTCTGTAGGACACAAACATTCATTAATCAATGACTTTAAAGCCATTTATGGCACTAAAGGTCTCTCCTGAAATTTCTAGTTACAGCTGATGCCTGTGCCTAACAAGCTGCTTTTCTCTGTGAAATCACTGCTGGCACTCCGTGTTTTCCTTCCACCTGCTCTGTAAGGAACCTCGAGGTCCATGTGCTCAGGGTGACTTCAAGGAATAAATTACCCCCCTGAAACGGCACCCACACTTAGCTCAGGAGAGGGACTTGCTGAGGTACCATGTCACTGCCACAGGGACACCTTCCTTCACCTTCCCCGTCCGGAGAGCCTCCTCAGCAAAGCATTTACTTCTTCTCTTGTTTGTGGCCAAAAAGCACCACTTGAGGGTATAATACAACACTATAAATTATATAAATAAAGACACCACGGATAATGCTTGTGATAACTAAAAACGCTCTCAGACCAGAATTGCCAGCAGTCTCTGAAATCAATAAATAGCTAAAAGTAGGAAGCGTTTAATTGCACTCTGAGGAACTGATGGATTTCAGTCCATCTGGAATACTTAAACTGAGTGCTTATCTCTGATAGCTACATCCACATTAATAAATAAGAAAGAAAGGTCAAGTTCAAAGCACACAGAAATCAATACAGCTTTAAATGCACTCATTTGAGATGAATCTAAAACCCCCACACGTTAAAAAGTGCCAGCTTGACATTTTTCTGGGAACTGGATCACCTACCTACCGGATCACCTACCTACCAGCCCCACAGGACTTGAAAAACTGTTTCAGAGAGGGAGGAAGATGTCCCAGAAGCCTTAAAAATGGGGAAAAAAAACCCCTCAGGGTGGCAACAATGACTAGTTTCTGCCATGCATTTCTGAAGGTAAGGGAATAATGGGGGCAAACAAAAAAAAATGTAGGGAACTACCTACTAAAGGGCTGTTTGGTGTGTTTTTTTTCAAAAGGAAGAACATTTTCTTTCAACCTCATATGATTTTAAAGCATGAAAAAAAAAAAAGGCAGTGTAGCAAGTCAGTTAAGTAAATACTTATATTTACTAATATTTATTGACTCTAAGTAAATAGTGAGTCCCAAAGTCTTGGTGGAAAACCCCACAGCTGTAAATCAGCCCCACTACAAGCAGCACTACGAGCAACAGACGTGTTCACTCCAACATTATTTGGCAGGTTTTAAAGTGATTCCTCCACTCCTGAGCACACACTAAGGTCTGATCAACCCTGCACTTACACCAAAAGAGCCAAAGGTTGTAGTATCTGTGTACAGAACTGCTTTGTAGGAACTGGGGAGAAGGGAAAGTTAGCTGCATGGCTTAATAACTTTATAAGGCTTCCCAGAAGAATATGTCAAATCATTTCAAACCACATAGCTTTTAAAAACTGATTCACAGTTCATTTTACAGCCACAGCACATGAAAAATATGTCAGAATCTGTGCTCCAAGTTGCTGAAATTCATCAGAATCAATAAGAAAACAGATGAAAACACTTAATTCCAGCTGACCCTTTGGTGCACTTTGTCTCACCACTGTACACATACAGCAGTATGGACTGTACAGATCATTTCAACACAGACTTATTTAAAACAGTGCAAAAATTGGAGGATATGAGGAAAGGGAAGAATGACAAAAACCAAGAGGTATTGCTGAATAAGGGCAGAGTAGGAAGGCACCACAGGGGGGCACAAGGGGGAAAGGATTTGCAGGGATAAGATACAGATCCACAGCAAAGTGTGTACTGCCTTGGGTTTACTGATACAAACGGTAAAAAATAAAAGACAGTTAAAAATATATGCTTGCTTGTTTGTGGTGGTCATGGCTTCTGTTCCAACGTCCACATGGTTTTGCAGAGGCCATTCCTTCGATCAGGAAGGTCAGGATAATACAGCTGTGCCATGCACCTGGACTACTCAGTGCCTGGCTCATCTATACCAATGGATGGCAAACAGCCCCGGCAGCCCCTCACCTGGCTGCAAGACAGCCAGCCAGGAGGGATTTCAGACTGTATGTAAATTTATTTAACCAGGAATTCCAGCTCAACATAAAAATACCAGCTGGATTTGATGAGGCCTTTAACTCATACACCAGGGTAAGCTCAGGACAAATCCACGCAAGCTCAGCTCACTCAGCCAGGCTCCAGTTTAACGCCAAAAAGTAAAGAGTCCCGGGTTTCACGAACATGGGGTCTGTGGAAATAGTCTGCAAAATGGGAGTTCAGTTACACCTGAGCTGGAATTATTAAAGAAAAATTCCTTTTGCTTTGAAGTCCTTGATGCAGGGCCAGAGCCATTAGTGCAGATTTCAAGCTCGGGAATGATTTTGGTTTGAACTGAACATCTATTCCCTTCCTGTGCCCCACAGCCCGGGCAGGAGCCAGCCCACAGACTGGTTTTGGCTCACTCTCTCTCTGAGTGTGTGTGAAAACTTCTTGCATCTACAGAGAAGGCCTGTTTAACACAAACCCAAAGAACAAGCACAGCGCACAGGCTCTGCCCAGGCAGAACACACTCCATGGGCAAGGTCTGCTCCAGAGCACCCTCAGCTCTCAAGAGTCACTGCAGCCACCTCTAGCCCCTTCTACAGACCCTGACAGTCTGCACAGGGACCTTTAAACAAACCCATAAACCTGCCCAGCCAGGTGCAAGAGCCTGATGCAAGCCCAGGGCCCCTCACGCCGGGCTCAGCGGGGTCACCGCGCCTGCGGCACACGGAGATGGCAGCACCAGGGAGCTCATGGCAACACCAGGAACCCACTCCCCATCTCCCCAACACCACAGTAACACCTCAGCCACAGAACAAGGCTCCTCTGCAGCTGTTTATGCAGCTCTTTCCTTGGAATAATACACTGTAGTAAGATAGTGTGTCCATGTTTAACCCTCAAGCACAGCTCAGCCCCGGCAGCTGTGGCGGGCCCTGGTCTGGCTGACTGTGAGCTCTTCAGGAGCAAACCCTGAGGAGACAGCTGTGGACAGTGTGATAAGGCTGTGGACGGTGTGATAAGGCCGTGGACGGTGTGATAAGGCCGTGGACGGTGTGATAAGGCCGTGGGTGCTGTGGTAAGGCCGTGGGTGTCCGTGGCAAGCTCTAAGGCTCCGCTGGCTCCTACCCTAGATGGCAGCAGCACCCAAGGAATGGTCTGGGAAATCCACACCTGCACACGCCTGATGGGGTTTCACATAAATCCTGTTTGAAGGCCTCCACCTGAAAAGAAATGATCCTGGAGGTCTGAACAAAAGGCACACGGTGTGAGCACCAAGCGTTTCTGGAGGCTGGGAATCGAGGTGCCGGCACGGGCCGGGCTCCCCTCACGCCACCATAGCAAGGACAGAGCCAGCTCTGCCAGGCAGCCTGCAAAGAGCACGGGGACAGTCTGCTCCTGTGTGTAACCAACACGTTCTTCTGGCACCACAGTGGCAATAAACCTGCTGTGGAGGGGTACCTGGGAGGGCTGAACTGCTGGCTAGGGGTGACATCCTCAACAAGGGGCAAACTTTGGCCCATTTCACTGTGTAATCGTTTCTAAGTCATGCCCATACCTTAAAATACTTTGAATTGTTTCAGTGCTGGTACACCTCTTGTCCAGCTCCCCTAATTGTTTCTCCATACCCAGATAACAGGACAGCTGCAGCCAAGGAGCACGGAGCAGGTATTGGAACAGGACACACAGGAGATGGCTGCATGGGACAGCGCTGGCCAGCAGAAGCTGCAGGGACATTCCTGTTACGTCCCCCCAACAGCAGTGTATGCACATCCAGGATTTTTCCAGAACCCACCTGGTGGGTGCCATTTCCACACTGACACAAGGACAGGCACTTCAGAGCATTCGCTGTGCAAGGTTTGTCAGAGAGCTCCAGAGTCCAGGGAAGGACACTCACACCAGACTCTTTTCTCCCTGCCCGTGCTGGCACCACCCTCTGCTCTCCAGCTTCACTTGCAAACCCTGCAATATTGCAGTCATAGCTGCAGTGAACTCCTGGGAGGGAATTTCCCCAGACCTCGAGCCATGCAGAAGAAAAGCAAGCACTCTATTCCACTCCTCACTCAGAAGGAACATTAATATTTTACCGTCAGTGACTATTGATTTTCTTTTTCCATCTTGCATTTCTTGAGCACATTCTGTATGGAAACAAACTTGGGAGAAAAGAAGAGAGAGCAAATAATGTTGTTTAATTTGCAATGTATTACCAGTTTCATTATGTGAAATGCTAAGCCTGGAATTTACTGCATGGATTAAGTGTCACCCTGGCAGATAATGGACACAATACACGCACAAATAAAAAGCAGAATGAGACACAAGTGGCAGAAGTGTGAAAGCACACAGTGTCACTCCATCTGCTGCCTCATGCATCACCCTGTGGTGACCAAGGCACCAGCCTGATCCTCACCCAGCTGGGCTGGGCAGTGCCACAGGTTGTACCAGATCACCTGAGAAGCATCTTGGACATCTTGTCACCCCTTTCACTGCTGTCTGAGAAGAGTTTACTTTGGGCTACATAGGCAAGAGTTACTCTTGTATAATGAAGTTATGATTATGGAGATAACACCAGCTTTAGTGATACATTTGAAAGTTTAAATGCAGGAAACACACAGGATTAACAAAAAGCGACATTTTCAGCTCCAAGGGCCTGCAAAGTTGCCTTCAGCCACTGAGATAGTAGGCAAGCAGGCTGTCAACATAGATTTTGATCTTAACAAAGATGACAGCACAGTGCTCTTCTAAGGATACAAATACTGATAGTAAAGTCAACATTTTTTTGTTGCATAGTTCTGTTCATCTGAGTTCATCAGCTAAAAAAGCATCAACTCCTCATCAGTCACATGAGCAGGCAAAGGCACTGTTAGGAAGCAAACCCACAGGGGAGGGATGCAGACCTGCCATCACACCAGGCAGCTCAGCCCTTGGCACAACCTGCTGGGCGCCACATTCCCAAAGAAGATCTGGGCTAAAACACAAGCAGCAAAACCCCCGAGCTTGGGAGAGCCAGGACTCCTTCCCCACACCTCAGGCTGCCCATACCACCTTGCCTTTTCTCCACATGCTAATATGGAGACTCATGCTGCTTTTTAAAGGTGTTTAGGCAGTAGCTGGATCACTGCCACGTTATGGGTATGCACTGGGGTGAGGCTCCCAAAAAAACCAGAGGCCTCACCACCACGTGGGACTTCCAGGACAGATGATCTCTGCCCTGGATTCCCTCCTCCTCCTCTCTTTGTATGCTGCAAAAAGCAGGGACCTGCAGTCCTGCATTGCTAGGACATTCACCCCCCTGCTTCCCTGCAGCATGGGAAGGAGCTCCTCCAGCTCACTCCCAAGCAGTGGAAATGGGCACAGATCCATAAAGCAGCTGAAGATCTGGCTCCACTTGACAGCAGTTTTATCTGAGATCACGATGAGCTTGATTAGAGGGTGCCAGATGGATTGCTCTGGGGAACCATATTTTTAGATAACACTTGAAAGGGCAAGTTCAAGGTGATGGCCCCTGGTGGGCCTTTTCATATTCCTTCAAGAGATCCTTATTCCCACCTACCTGAGCGCTCGCCAGGCAGGTTGGAAAGACAGCAGATGAAAGCTCCTGGTGCTTTGTGTTTTCTCCTGGCAGGAGCGCTGCTGCCACCTTGCCCTGCACCAGAGACCATGGACACCCATCACAGAGCTGCACATCCTTCAGACCAAAACTCCATTTTTGTGCCAGAGCAGTATGGTGTTTTTTTTTTTTTCCTCAAAGCAACGAGATACGCAGTACAGTAACAGCATATCACCACTTTTTAGAGCCACCATCTTCCTGTCTCCCAGCACAGCACCTGTTACTGGACTCTGGACCTGAAATGTGTGAGATGGAAGCAAGAAATTCACAGTCAAATTTAGGATCAGTTTCTGCTCTGTAGGGCTGCCTGTCCTTAGGAGGTTATGGAGTAGCAATTCTGATAAACAACCTTTAAGCTTCCAGAGGAGCATGTGCCTCCTAGGAAAGGAAAATTCATCCATTCTGAAGTTCTCATCTGTGGTCAGCTGCTCTTTGAGCAGCAGGTGTTGCTTGGGCAGCATCAACCAGTGCCTTTACCCACACACAGATAAAACTGCACAGACAAGGACAGTATAGAGCAAATCCCAGACTAATTCAGGTGGAAGGGGGTCCTGGGAGGTTACCTGGTCCAATCTCTGCTCAGAGCAGGCCCAAGAACAGGATGCTCTGGGTTGTGTCCATTTGAGTCTGCAGTTATTTCCAGCCCTATGACCTGTGGGGAATCTGAGATTATGTTAATTTAAAAGAAACACCACACATCAGGTACAAGCACTTACCAGAAATACCTGGACCTCCAGACACACTGATTTCAGCACAGGGAGAAGCTTCTTGGACAAAAGAGGTTGGAGGGGGCCACAGTCACACACAGGAGGAATAAAACCAGATGCAGACAAGGCTTTTGGGTCATTCCTCAGGAAAGATCAAATCAACTTGAAACATGACTTTGAGGAAACTCTTAGGCCCTCTTTTGTTGAAACTATTGAAGACCCGGTTGTTGGGATTTAATTATGTTAAACTCATTTCCCTGGAAAATTTCTACACAGGACAGACGACTTGCCAGTATTTTGGAAAATGGATCTAGAATTTTGGCAAGATCTGAAGGTGTTACAGGGCAAGCAGATGGAGACAAATCAGGTTTTAATGAATAATCTAAGACTCCAAATGAGTTGTACCCCTGCACTGTCATCTGCAGCACACACGACTCTGCAACTCCAACATTCATCTTCAGCACATCCCTACTCTGAAAACTGCCATCACTTAAGTCAAAGACTTGCAAATTCATTTTAGCAGAGAGAAATGCATCCTCAGTGATTCACATTAATGACAACAGTTTCTCCAGGGGATAGAAAAAAGCCTGCCTGCTCTGGGAGATCACAGATGTAGCCACAAAAAAGCAGATTTAACTGCACAAGTTTTTTCAGCAGAAAAGCTGAGAGATGAAAGAAAAATACAAACTATAGCTCCTCTCAGTAGAATAAACAGTTGGATTATTGGCAAGGCATTCAACACAAGTCTCTAGAAGATGGTCCCCCTTAGCTGAGAAGTTCACTCACGTCTAAGCACAAACCATTTGTTTCTTTTTGCTGGTGCTTTCAGAGAGAAAAGGAAAACAGGCTTCAGAAAACTAATGCTGTCTTCAACAGAAGTGATCTTCAGCTGTGCTTTATGAAACAGATAAGGCACTATCACTGCTGCCAACTTGTGGCAAAGCTCTCTCCCCACAGCTTTGAAATTTGAATTATATTCAAAAAAGCTTAGTAGGTTTTTTTTTCAAAAATAGCCACAAGACTGGCCAAAAGCATTCCAAAGATGCAGAGATTTCTGTGGTTGAATGTGATCTAAAGATCATCCTTTTGCAACACTACAGACTAGCAGAGTTATTAACCATACAAGATCAAGTAATTATTCAGTTAAACAGCAGAACTATTTTCTCACCACTTTACTCTTGGTCTTGCACACTGCATCGTAGATGAGACTCAAGGAATTCACTTCAAAACAATAAAGCTAGGTTCAGACAGCAATATAAAAATGAAAATACATCGGAAAGTAACAAACTAACCTTCGGACTCGTGGGCATTGGCCTGTTCTGGGAGCAGGGGCACACAGGGCTGTATGGGCAGGAGCTGGAAGAGCCCCATCCAGAACTCCAGGAGCAACAGCACAAGGTTCTTAGCACACCTACTTTAAATGCAAACATTTTGTATCCTCTGCTCTGATGCTTTGTGAAAAGGACACGAGATGTTCAAAATACCGGTAAAAATTCTTGTGGCTTGAGTTTCAGAGCTGGAAAAGCATCATGAGTTTTTCTGGCAAAGATGTGACAGTGTTACACCACGACAACACGAACAGGAGCCCAGGATTTCCCTTCTTGCATAGCTCGCTGTTCTGTAGCATCCAGAACCAGCTTCACTTTGAGACTTGAAATAAATCTGATAGGAGAATGGTGAAATGTTCCAAAGCATGATTATCACTGGTGTTAGATGCTATTTTAACCAGTTGATCAGTGCATTTAATACTGAAGATTTTCTACAAACCAGTGTCTGCCCAGTGGGCTCACACAGAATGCAAACAAGATCACGCTGGTTGTGCACTCCCCCACCACATCCCACCATGGTCAGTGAAGACACAGCCCTTATGAGCAGTCCTGGTGTTCCAAAACCCAGAGAGATGCTGCTCAGCATCACTGGCCAGAGGCACATGAAATGCTGGACTCTCATCACCCACTGAGAAATATTTGGCTTCTATCATTTGTATTAATGGAAAACAACCCAGGGCTTGATGATGCTTCCATGCTACACAGACAGGAATCTGGTTGGACTGTTCACTACTACCCATGAGCTCGAGTTGCCCTTTTGAGATGGGGCACAGGGAGAGAAGGGCAGCACAAAGCACCAGTGTTGACCACAGAGCTGTTCCACCCCGGGCTCTGAGAGCTCCCCGGCCCCAAACCATCTCCAGGAGGTACCTGCACGGACAAGGAAAGCCCTGGAGACAGGCACAGCTACTGCTGAGTGCCAGGGCCTGCCTCCTGACCTTGCATAACCAGAGGCTCTGGAATGAACAGCCCACAGGGCTCCCCCAAACAACCACACCAGCCCCACCTGGTGCAGAGAACTCCACAGAACAAGTCAGGCGTGCATTCCTCATTTCTGCCAAAATATTGCTTAGCTCTAGGCTAACAGTTGAAAGATGCTGTTTTCTAGAAGCCATTTAAGCATCTTTTTAAATCCCTGCTGGAACATTACAGTGGATAAGTAAGTGAAAAAATGTTAACGTAATTAAAAGGATGCATTTTTAACTTAAAAGCCCCTGTGAAATAAAGCTTTCCTTCATAATCAAGTTCTAAAACATGCTGATACAGCAACCGGGAAATAGTTTGCAGGTTTAGGGACACCCACATAAAGCAGGAAATGCTCTTAATTCATTAAAGCACCTGATTTCACTTAAGTCCAAGGAGACTTTCGCAAGAGACTGGAAAGCTCTACTATTGAAGTCAGTACCACTTAACTTCCTACAACTATGCCACTTAAATCTCTTTAAGGTGCTTTTTGTAAGCATTACTGATGTTAAATTGCAGAACATCTTGTACAAATGTAACAGCACAGCCCAATTCTTTGTATCTTCATTAGTCAGTGAGAGACAAAGGAAAAAACCTGTGTGTAAGCTCGACTGAAACAGCCATCAAATTGCATTCCTCCAGGAAAGTCCTGCTCTGCAGAACCAAGGAAGCCTGTCAGCTCACACTAACCACATCTTCTCGGGGGTTACTGATGGACTGTTACTCAGAAACTTAAAGAACTACAAAGCAGCCTGATCAGTTGTATTTTTTTTTTTATTAGGTTTATTATGACTTAGAGTTTTCTATTACTCCAGCTGGGTAAACCACATTTGAAAGTAAGTTTAACTGCAGGACTTCAATTTCAGCCAAAATCATTTTTGCATTACTTTATTGTAATATAGATTTAAATTTAACACTTAAAACTTACTTCATTAATAAGCAAGCCAAGCTCAGTAGCTTCAGTGCAGGATGTACTTTATGTAACTGCCGCACACTCATGTTAGATTGGATGTACATGGAGAAGAGACCGGTCAACTCTACGATTCATAGGAGAAAGCAAAAGTAAGCACCATTTTTACCAAACTAAACAGTTCTCAAGTCAGTGTTTCTTACTGAAAATCAACTTGCTTCTGGCTCCAGGAGCTACAGCTTGGATAATAGCTGAGAGCTATTTCCAGAACATCAATTTTCTACACTGGCACAAGAAATAAGTCTTCAAAGCAACAGGTACTGGACTTTTTTTATTTTTTTTTTTTTTTTTAAGAGACAACCTGTTCTCCTTGTGTTTACCAGGTGAATACATGCATTTTCGATCAATCTGGCAGAGGTCAAAGAACAAACAACATTTAGTTGGGACTAAATGAAAAACAATCAAAAAGTGGCCAAATATTTAAGGTACAAGCAAAAAAAAAAAAAAAAAGAATGCAACCAGTTTAATATCTAAGCCTGCTTTCTTTCAAAGAAAAATGGCACAAATTAAATAAAAAGCCAGACAAATTTAGTTTTAAGATGGTACTAGACTGAATTAATGCTTGAATGCATTAACAAGATTTGTTTCACTGCAAGGAAGGGGAGAAGTAATTTGCCCAGGCTCTGTGTATTTGGGCTTAGACCTGCAGCACTGCTACAGTTCAATATGCAGAACTGATACCAACACGATGTCACCTGTACCACACATAGTAATAGTGTTAGAAGTTGCAGAGCAGAAGCATCTTACTTATAACAAGCCAGTTAACAAATAAACAGAAGAGCTGAAGAATGGCTCTCACAGGTGTCCTTTCTGATCAGGATCCAGACTTTTCTTTAGAACAGAAAAAAATCCCTCTGCCAACAGTCTAATAAATACTAACAGATGTATTTAGATACCATCTTCAAAATCTTTGTTGAAAATGCAGTCTCCAAATGAAAACTAGCTTTATGCAGTATTAATATCTTACATAAACTAAATCTTATGAGTTGTAGTTATAGAAGTAACTGAAATTAATGTATACTGAGTCTTTGAGTGATGTGCAAGTTCAGCTACGTAACACAGGTGGGGGTTTGAGCAGTTCTTACCCTTTTGGACAGTTCTTACAGCTGTCCATAAACTACAGAGCCTCTCACTACAGTATTGTGCAACTGTTGACATCTTTAAGGATTCTTTGATGTAAAGAAATGTGATGGAAGCACCACAAGACAAGGAAATCATGCTCTTAGTGGAGCACCTTGAATTCAAAGTATCTCACACAGCATTGCTGTCTTGCCTTGACTACAGACACTGCTGAGAGGATAGCAGGGCAAAAAGGGGCAAACCTACAGTGAAGTCTCCTTCACACAGGGAAGATAACGCAAGAGATCTGACTCTACAAGCACATAAGCAAAAATCTTGAAGAGCTGTGTATTAACATGGAGCCCAAGGCGCCTTAACTTTGCTGGAAACCACAATTTTTAGTGCTGTGAATCCAGCATTTAATCCAAGAATCAGCCTATGCTTCCAGTTAAAGCATGCATATCACCTCACCAAACACCCCTTCCCAACGTGCAGGTTTGGAGCTCTTCATTTTCTTATTCTTCCCGTGTTATCCTTTTCCTAGGCAGAGGCTGAGGCCCTGAAGGCCAGAGCTTCCTGCATCCACATATGGAACCAGTCAGGACACTCCATATAGAGACTGACATACATCCTTCCCCACTCAGAAACGGATTTGCAGCAGATCAGTCTTGATCTCTAGTTCAGTTTTTAGATTACGCTCGAGTTACGGCAGCCAGAGTTCAATCCTATGAATGTAAGCTAAACACAAAAAGAAAGCCATTTATCCTTTTCAATTCACCCTTACGGCATGTTTATCCAGAGTTTTATAATCAACTTCCAGTTTTAAATTATTTTCTTAGCACTTCTCAGAACCTGCATGTCACTCCCTCCTGAAGGGGATGGCATTGCACAGAATCTTGTCTAAGTTAGTCCAAGTTTCCACATGTGGCCAGAAGTCTTACTTGTTAGAACACACCCCTTTTCCAACTATTCCCCACATTCCCTCTCCTCCCACCCCTCCCCAGCAATGGGCAATTACTTCACAAGAAATGTAAAACAGGATATGGGTGTACACAAAACCTACCCTTCACTAATACTGAACAGAAAAGCCTATTTTCCAATTACAGGACATTTTTCTCTAAATTTAGGTCAGCACTGGTGCAGTCTGCACTGTGTATGATTACCACGAGGATAATACCAATAAGTACATATATTTTCTCAAACTGATTTAAAAGCCTATGAAGTTAATCGGGGAAAAGTTTAATATTGCTACTTCAGAGCACTAGAACACACAAAGTGAATCCAATAAAGATCCTTGTATTGATTCAATATTAAGTATTAATTGCATGACCATCATAGCACCTCTTTACATTATCACACAATCACCAGAATTATCAACTGCTTTTAAAACTAAAAAGGGTACAGTCCAATATTTATAACTTGCACACTGTTACTATACAGAAACTAGGTGCATGGTACAGTGCTGCAAAAATGGAAGCCTGCAGTTTTGACAAAGATGCCAAGTCATGTTGTAGACAATTTCAGTCAAACTGGCAATACTGTTTAAGCAAATACTCAAAGCAGGAAATAAAGGACAAAAAAAAGCATTCTATAGCCAAATAAACATCTGAAATTTCCTTTCCCTTTAATAATACAAGTAAGGTCACTTTTAGCCTTGGAACAGATACATGTTCGCCTATGATGATCTTGCTAACTACTACACAATATCTGATGTCCTCTGCTAAGAATATAGTTTAAGAAAGCCGCAGTTACAAGAGGCATCTAATGTAATATCTAAAATTTCCTTTATGGCATTTATTGAATTCGTCTTAAACAGTGAATATGGAAAGATGGCCTCATGTTTCCTTTTCAATAGTACTCTGAGGATCAAGTGGCTTTCAAGCAGCATGGTGGGTTTGAAATTTTTGCAGTTTAGATCATTCTGTTGCGTTTATGAGTTGGTGAGTCTGTAATGACATCGCCACACTGGGCTGAGGTACGCTTTCTAGTTCCACCATTGTCCAAGTGGAGTGCCATTTCTTCTGATATGAAAGTGTTCAAATCAACATCATGGAGTCCATTTCTCCTTCGACTAGCATTGGAGCCACTGCTCACGTGAGTAGGCGAGCCTGGGGTACTTGAGCGAACACTTATACTAGCCATTGCACCACTAAGACCTGGGGAAAGAGAGAAACACCATTAAAGTCACACAGCAAAGAAAGAGCATTTCCCACCTGTGGCAGAAAGGATGGCACTTATCCGACTTCTACTTAAAGGCACATCATCCTACTGTTTGTACCACGCTTTTATTTCAAGTGCAGACCACACCTTCTCAGCTTTTAGTGCATGTAAGAATTTAGCGATTGGCAGAACTGCTTTTATGACATTAACGGTGAGCTTACACACCAGGGTGTAGCAGCACACTCTGCCAAACACCAGCTCCACAAGCATGAGACGCTATTCAAAACCTGTACAGACTCAAGAGCAGACTATTTCAGTACAAAGGCTTCACACCAGACCACGAGTTACACAGTCTTACCACGGAATTTCCAGGCTGAATTGGCTTGGTCTTGTTTCAGCACCACCACCCTGCTCCCCCCTTTCACTCCCCCAGCCACTGCAGTTCTCAAAAAAACTGCAGTATGACAGCATCTCACAGGTGAGACACAGCTAGTGTTGAAATAAAAGCTTTATTTCCTGGCTGACACTAACAGCCAACACACTGGTATTACCAGAATTCAGAAGAGCACTTAAATAACAAGTATGCAAGGAAAACCACATGACAGTCACCCAAAACTTGCTATTGACAGATCTGATCCAAAACACTGTCATGGGTACCCTGCAAGTACTTTGGTTTGTGTTCAGATTATCAGTGTTTAATTGAAACTGAAGTTCATTTCTTGCAGAAACAAGGCCATACAAAGAAAACCATGAACTTCATACTAATTTAAACTTCATCTTCAGTTATATTACTGTTATAGTTTTTGCAAAAGTGGGACATTCCAAAATATACATTTACTAAGGGTTGCTACATAAAAGCCAAACTACTCTTCTCAATTTGGAATTCAGGCTGTATATCTAGATAAACAGGAGCTCAGAGATAAGACAACCATCTTTGCTATCACAACTCCTTCAAATCTGAGTATTTATTATTAGGAAAGTACAAAAACACCTACTGGCCCTAGAAATAAAACTACCAAAGCAAGAGTCATGCAGGAAGATAAAGAACAGTAGATCTATATCTGCTACTAAATCAGTCCCCAGAAACCTCAATTAAAAGCCAAACTCCAGAGCCACCTGCAGCAATAGCAGGTTGATACACAAGTCAGGATGGAACAGGCCAACCAATGTCACTCTACTGAACATTACTATTAAATAGACATTTAAAGCTTAGAACTTGTAACAGCACAGGGAATACTTTTACACAGGTCAGGCATTATGCAACCAGCACAAACAGCCACTAATCACTGCTGATTTCTTAGAGCTTTTGCTTACAGCTCTGCTTGGTGTTCAAACACAGCTCAGAAGCACGGCCTGAACTCTGACATGCACCCTCCAGATTTTATTAATATCAAAATCATCTTTCATTCACGATGGCACAAAGTATTTAAACAGCAGAAGCTGTTTTCGTGGAAAGGTAATTCAGGAACAAGCTTTGTGACAGTACTCTCTGGATTAAGGTCAAGCTCAAATTGAAAACCATTACGAAAAGTTTCTATACATCCACCAAAGAAATTAAAGCAGCTACTTGAGGACATGGATGTACGAGCAAAAAGCCAATTCACACACCATAACTTGGATAAACTACCAAGGTGCACTAATTTGGGCAGGTAACAAATCACTTCACAATTCAAAGAAAACAGTAGTTTAATTTCAACTGTCATGACATACATTAGGAAAAAAAACATTTATTCATCCTGTACATTTTAACTGGAAAAAAGAAATCTGACAGTGCACAGCAGGTGACATTATTTCAAATCCAAATTGATTGCAGAGATTCCCCCCACATTACTATTGCAAACAGAATTGCTTTTGAACATGAAAAGTTGAACATGAAAGTTCACTGTTGTTACTTCCACTTAGAGAAAACTATTTACATCACTTTCAGTAATTTATATCATACAACCCATAACCAAATGGCCAACATACTAAATCAGTTTTATCATGACATCTTTTCATTATGTCTAGTGGCCAAGTAAGAGAAAAATTATTCAAAATAAAGCCCAAAACTGACATGTGATGTGAAAAGATATTTGTGGCATCACTCACAAATGTTTTTTAGTGGAGCCTTTTCAAGTAACAAGCATTCTTTAAAATAATAGATACAAAAGTCAGTTAAAAGATGCACCTTTAATATGCTGAAGCATATTCAAAATCAGACTGCCAAGGTTCACAAGCAATGCCCAAAGCAGTCATTAACATGCTAATATTTAAGTAATAATGAATCACTGTACATTTAAATACACAAACAACCTTCAGGAGATAATTAGAAGTTAAAATTTTCAATCAAACTTGGTGTCAAAGGCAGGAGAGTAGTTTTGAATTCATTTCTACAGAGATAGGAATACAAGAATATTGCATCACAGCATGGACTTCGAGTTGCAGTTTAATTTTGCATCTCATACAGGTATTTAATACCAGTAATTACTGAGTATGTTACAGACTGGGTGACAACCTGGTATCAGTTACTGGCAGTTAACATATGACACAGCACTACACACCAACCAGGAGAGCAGAACTGCCAAATGCAACGTTTAGCCCAGAGTTTAGGATTGGGTAATCAAGCCAACATGGAAGAGTCAAAGCAAACTCTTGCACTCAAGTATCAAGATGCCATTTCATGGAAGCAACATCTCTTAAGACAATCTGCACTGCTCAAAAGATCTATTTTTTGTCAGAGAAAATACCTTTCCACAGTTACTTTTTTTTCTTGGAAAGTTGTTGCAAACAGAGAAACTCTCAGAGAACCCATTTACTGTGAATTATTCTGACTTTAGGCTTTCAGTGGACTCAGAGCTCTTCCCAAAGCATTTCAGCATTTAAAGCAGCAAAGCAAACAGTAACTGACACTAGGGAGTAGTAAGATGACATGACTGTCAGCAAACACCATTTCACAACCCCAAATTTCTGTGATTAAGCAGATCCAGTCATAGGCACACCAATTTTGTCTACCCAAGAGGACAGAGATCCAAACAGCTGCTAAAGTGTCTTTACTTCTTTCCCAACCTCGTGACCACCTCTGAAGCCTCCCACTCCTTTCTACCAGGGACATCTCCCTTGCTACTTGAGGCCTTTAAGAAAAGCACACGTGGCTCTTAGCCCCTTTTTAAATTTGAAAGGACTGAAGTGGAGGGCATATCTGAAGTGTTTTGCAGTACTTATTACATTCTCATTCCTGTCATAACTTTCAGTCATCAACAATATGACATTTCATAGCCAGTTAATTTTACAAAAAACTCTTATCTCCAGCTATATTCTAAAGGCATTTATTATAGTTCTACTGAAAAAAGCTGCAGTATAGAAAGAATTGTGACCAATACTAACTAATTTATAGCTAAGTAGTCTCCAAAGCTATCAAGTGATTAGAATGCTTGGCTAAAAGTACTTTTCATGGAGAATGAAATACTTAAAACTGTCAACTCAAAATTAGCAAGTTTATCAACACTGGCCTTACAACCTGTAAATGCTGTTTCATCTGCATCATAACCGTGTCCACAACGAGTGAGTTATTCAGGTCACTACCACAGCATAATATACTGGGTAACCACTGCTCAGTATAGTAATACTATTAACTATTGTTTTCCAGAAGTTTTAATCAGGAAGTATCAAAGAGAACATTCACGCTTAGATAAGTGTGACTAAAGCAGGAATTAGTTAATAACCCCAGATAAACACAAAACGGCAGAGGGATCCTTGTCACTCCCCTATGTCATACCCACCCTTTCACAGTACTGCTCAAAGAGCAAGTTTTAGCAGCACATACCAATGCACAATTCCACCACAGCTATATATACACACAACCTTTAAATTAAACTATGCCAAACCAATCTGAACTCTGCTCTCCCATCCCCTCTTCTACCAACTGCTGCTTCTATATTCTGCTAAGTGCTCATGTTTTAAACTACAGTTTAGTATTCTGAGAAGCAAACACAAAGGCCTGGTGGAAACTCAGGCTTTTAAGGGGCCAAGTCACACACCTCTACATGCAAGTGTTGCCCCTGCCCAGAGAGACTGAATCACATGGATGATATACATCAGCATTAAGCTGAGGAGAAAAAGAACAGTCCCTCACTGTACTGTTGCCCTAATTTTTTCCCCTAATTCACTCTGGTTAAGTCTAATGCATTTCAGCATTGCCTTTCCAAGCTTGCTTTTTCACCTCCTCACATCATAGCATTTTCTCACATTATGGTGGGACAACGGGCTGTGTACGTGGAGCACATCCCACCTTAGAAGACCAAAGTAACATTTCAAACACGGCCGTGCACAGCCACCAGTACCACAAGACGTGGTGTGCTACAGCCAGGCACTAAGGCAGCTTTTGGGAGTCTTATGACTATCAGCTCAGATTGATGTAATTGTGTCCTTTGAAACCCATCTCTTACAGAACTGGGTATGTCAATACACATCCAGGAAGATACATCCACACCTGCACTAACTGCAACGACAGTTCAGGGACTGCTGAACTTACAAACCCAACTCTATATATGAGGTATTTATCTTCTATTGCCACATCTTAAAACATAAGCTGTGTAGTTCTTGATGTCACAGAAAAATCCACTGACACTTCAGAGTAAAACATGTATCACCTTGGACTAACCACTCAGCTTTTCTTAAAGGCTTTAACTTCAAGTATTCACAGTTCCAAGCTTCGATCACGTTTTATTTCAGAGGTTACCCATCAGCACACTAATAATGGAAAGCTGATATTAAGGGCAAAGATTTCGTTTACCAGAGTTTACTCTCTCAAGAGGTTACTGAGTTCCAAAAACTCATTCTCATGTACTCAGAAGTTACACTAAAGATTTCAGTGTGACAGCACAAAACATGCCACGGAGCTGAAAGGGAGATCCCATACCCCTTAAACGTCCTCATGTTTAGTTTTTTGTCATGATAATTTTGCTTTTAGCTACCATAAAAGGCTTGAAAGCAGAACAGTAGAGAAGATCAAGTTTCCTTGTAGTACAAAGATTACAAGGTAATCAAGGTAGATAGACACGAGGTGATTGTGATAACCAGCATCAAAAGATTAAATTCTGGGTTCAAAATCCCTAGCTTTTGTCAACAAAGCTGTCAACTACCTTGCAGAGCTATAATATGGGTCAGAGGTAACAGGACTGGAGACAGAAAAGGCAAGGCTAAAAATCCTATTTTAACACATTTCTGATGCAGCCTACAGTTTAAAGAGTGCACTGATACATAAAGTATAGTCTTCTCTAATGTTTTAGTCTAGGGCACACACCTAGAATTGTGTCTGATGTTCCAGGAGAAATTTAATTATTAGCTACTTTGTTACCACAACTTTTGTCAAAGTTTTCAGATGTGCTTATGATGGATTTAGGGGTTACATGATAAAAAAAGAGGGATTTTCCCCCATCAAAGAGGATGGTCAACAAGTTATAATGCCGTGGTCTTTAGATGTGTATTTGTACCTATTTCTTAGCTCAATACACCAACTCTGCTTCCACAGAGCTTTACTTGGTGCATAGATCATAGATCATTCATATCTACCCCTGCTTCACCAAAAGAGGGCTTCCTGAGAGCAGCAAAGTTTGAGTATTATTCCTCAGATCTAAGTCAGCCCATTCACATCACCAGCAAAGAAATACTCCATTCCCACCAGGAAGCCTACCAGCACAAAACAAAGCCTCACTCTTTTACATGTCAGTCAAAAACTCCCCTCAAAAGCTTTGTCCTCAACACTTGCCTGGACTACTCACCATCATCAGGTTCTCATGTTCCCTCACAATACCTAGAAGCAGCAAAGCACTTTTAAACAGCCTGATGAATAAGATAAGCATAGCCCTACACACAGCTGAAGATCCTTTGCAGGACTCAAAATCAAAACAGTTTTGAGAAGCCCTACAATAAATGGGAAATGAGTTTGGGAGATGGCGTAATCACAACTTCCTTAATGTTAAAGAATAGAAGAGGAGAAGCTGGAGGAATGCAGACCTTGTAGGCAATAACCTAAAAACAGTTATGAGGCCAAATACAAGCCTAGTCACTAAAGGATTAGCACAAAAGCATTTGTGTCAAGGACCAGATTGTAACTGATATCAGGAGAACCTAATCCAGAAGGTGACTGACATGTAATCTTGTCAACCAGCTGATGAAGGGGAAGAGGGCATTTCTAGTCCCTGCAGTGCCAGTACACAGAACTTCCTCATGTCCCTGTATCAAGTTATGAAATAAGAACAACTTTATACGTCACGGTTCAGATTCCCATGCTACATAGACAGGAGACTTCCATAAATCACTTCTGTACAAAGCAGATGCTAGGAAGCAATATATGGACACAAAGAGAACCATATTACTAATAAAAATGGCTGTGAGTTTACTCTGCTTGAGCCCCCACTGTGCTGAAGTGAGTCTAGCTAAGCTTACTCTCACCTAAGAGTGAGCCTTTGTAGTTAGCTCCAACTGCACACCAGATTCAGCTAGTTTCAGAAAACATTTTAAGAGGTTGCTTGTCACAGTGAGAGCCAGCTTCTGCAGTTGTTCTCATGAAAACAATTTCACCTACTGAACAGGCAGCAGTGGTGCACTGAATTCTCTAACCGGTTTCCAATATGTAAAGGAAAACCACCAAAACTCACACGACTGGGTGAAAGCATGCTTGATTTAAATGGCAACAGAGCAGCCAAAAATACCAGGATTAGGCTGCCACCTAGACACTAACCGTGTCTAGCTTATGGATCTTGGGAAACCACCACAGCACAGCAGAAGCAAAGACTGCACTTCCAGGAATCCACTCTAATTAATTCTACCCCCCACTGAGAATATCAAGACAGTAAAAATTTCACTAGGTTGCACTTCGAGATAGCTTGATATGGTCTGCTATTTGTACCTAAAGATATCTGCTACACTTTTGAATTTTAAAAGGCATAAACCCCACAGGTGAACTGACTCATTTCAGCTCAAGAGCAATTTAAAACACATTTGTTTATCACTTGCTAAGTAACAGTCCAGTACAGAATTAGCTACTGAATATTCACACCTGGAAAGACAAGACAGACCACCAACCTTGTTAGTGATGACAAGGAAGGAAATTCAGTATGACACTGGAAAACACTTAATCTGAAAGTGAACTAGAACAAACTTCTGAACAGGACTCAGTCATTGCAACAATGTGCAAGTGAAATACTCTTTACAGGGTACTATAAGTAGAATGCTAAGCATTATTATCCAGGGTATAACAAAGATACTAGAGTGAGCTAGAGGAAGAAGCCCCAGACATCAAATTCCCTCACTAAGCCCCCAAAAATTTGCTAGTGGTCCAATCTTAATATGTAACTTGTTACTACCACAGTATTACCATTTTCCAAGAACTCTGTTTACTTTAGCATTGGTATGAATGCCAAGTCTCTCCATACTTCAAAAACACTACCGAGAGTTGATACTTAACTGGTGAGTTCACAGCTGTGGAATATTACAGACCCAAACTTCATTTTTATTCAACACTTTTTCCTCATTCCAAATATTTGA
Source organism: Oxyruncus cristatus (assembly GCA_013399855.1). Classification (NCBI taxonomy): domain Eukaryota; kingdom Metazoa; phylum Chordata; class Aves; order Passeriformes; family Cotingidae; genus Oxyruncus; species Oxyruncus cristatus. The sequence continues at coordinate 649,351 of VXAY01001843.1, forward strand.
CTATGCCTTATACACCTAAAAACTCCCTCAGACAATAAGGAGATACCTTCAGCTGGAACACCAGGTACATGACATGTTATGATATGCCAAGAGCCAGACATGCTTTAAGAGCTCCCACCCAAATTTAACCAAGTAGTATTGAAAAAATGACTGTTACCATGCAGAGCTATGGCTTCACGGAAGGGTTGCAAATCAGTCTCTACAGATGAGCTAGTTTCTGTTGAAGTAGCTCGGTTAGGGGATACTACAGTCAGTCTTGGGGGAGCTCTAGAATTTCTTGGAGGAGGAACTTTTCCACATAGGAAGCTGATCAAGTCTTCTCTTCGAATAGTTCTTCTGCGTTTTTTAACCCAAGCTAACACATCCTTGTTCCGCCGCTGATAGCCAATCTGAATTCCTAAATCAAAGCTTCGCTGGTGGGCATCCACACTTTCTGCAAGAAGACAGAGAAAAGGTCTCTCAGTGTGTTACAGACAGCAATACACAACATGGCACATCACTGTCAGCCACGGGAAAGGAGGAGTATGGGCACGCTTGACAGGTTCCCATAACGCAGTGCCGGGTTCGTAAATCAACTGGCACCGGAGGCCCATTAAACCTAAACAGAATATGAGGAGTCACAAAGTCAACAGCAAGTCCAGCACCACTTAAATAGCATTTACTATATTTCAGGTCAACACTGCAGCACTGTTTATTAACATTAAAAACACACAGCTTGTCAGTCTGCGGAAGGTAATTAAACCAACAGAAGACTTAAGACGCTCCTGAAGTGCATCAATACAGATAGGAAACCTCCACATAAAACAAGGAACAACTGCTTTTCTTCATTCTGATAGGGGAGGAAATGTCAGAAAACTCAAGACTTCAGAGTTCTAGTTTCAGCTGACCTTCAGTTGCAGAGGCAATTCATAGCCCATAGTTTTAAAACTAGTTAGAACACAAGTGTCCCCAATGTCTTTCAGTTAGGCAAACCATTTACAAAGGAAGGCTAAGGAAGTTTCCTTCCCCATTTAAGATCCCACTGCAATTTTGATATACAAAAAGCTTTAAACACATTATTTGCAATAATTCCTACCAAAAAAATGCAATTTCATTCTCTGTTGATTTAGTCACCTGTGCACATCAGCTATTACTGTGCCTCTGAAAGACTTAAATGCCATGTATTAAGTTGCTTTCAAACTTCAGGAAGTGTATTTCTGGCTACTAGTTTGAGTAAGTTTCAGACCACAGTAACAGGTGGGACAAACCCTGTTTGCTACACAATTATGCTCATCTTGTTTGTCATAGGTTTGTTATCAGAGCTTTGCAAACAGCCATTTCAGTTTCATGAAAATTACTGTTATGGTGCTCCTGCTCCATTAGAAGACATCAACATCTCCACTCCAACACTGTTTACTTGTTTTCCTCTGAATTTTTTAAAACATGGCACAGCTGATTAAAACAGCTTTCTATACTCTTGCTTTACTAATGAAGTCCACGTAAGAGCCATTTTCCCCAGAACATTAAGGTGTTTCCTTAAGAACAGCTGTCCCAAGATAGTAGTTTACAGCCAAACAGGGACATACACATCTAATCAGGCTTTCTCACACTCCAAAACCCAAAGAGAACCACTGTTAAATGCTATTCCTAGGGTTGTATTCTAAAGGTACCCCTACATGGGCCATGAAAGACAGCACTGAAATCTACACTGTCAAAGAGCAGCACTTCAAACCTAACACACCCTTCCAAAACAGAGAACCATCTCCAGCTGTGCAGAGTTAAATCATGGGGCTTTTGGAATATAAACTGCACAGGTACACATAAAGTACACTCAACACGTTTACTTTTTTTGCACTCTAAGAGCATTCTGCCTATACTGCTTTGTGATCTAAAGGCTACATTTCCAAATGCTAATTCCTGGGAAAGCAATGGCAATATGACAGATTATTCCTCCTGCCATTTTATACTCCACAGCAGCTTAGACTCCAATGCATTGGCAGCAAAAGCTACCCAAACACTTTGGAGCCAATTTAGAAGCTGATAATATTCCTCTAATCACTTCCTGGAATACCAGGAGAGTCCTTCTGGGGCCAGGAGCCCGACCTAACGTCAATAACCTGTTTTCTTTGTGTATGAGAATGCTTTACAAAGTGCTAACTGTGAACTAGGTATGAGGTCAAACACAGTGACTGCTGAGGCAGCCTAGAGAAATTTCAAGCATCATTACCCTGGGAGAGATTAGATTTTTATGGTAAAAGCTACAACTACTTTGTTTATAGAGTTACATTGGCAAAGCATCAAGTTGCATATATGCTTAAACTACTATGTCAAAACTAACATTTAGAAAACAGTTCTTAAAAAAAACCCCAAATCATAGGCTCAGAAGTCTTACTGTAATATACACCTAAAACGGTCACTGTGGCTTTAAGTTCTAAATTCTACATTACAAGCCATGCCTTCACTTCTTTAGTGCAATCTGGAAGACAATCAAGTGTCTTTAACTTGGCCTCTATCACCAGGACCAATCAGAAATTCTTGACTTAAGACCATCAGTGTGGTCTGATATTAAACTTCTAAACTATTTTCAGGAAAAAAAATGCTGACATTCAAGACATCATGGCATTCTCATTATGCACAGTTCCTCAGGCTGCTCTTGTTAAAAAGATGATGCCTCAAAAATCTGAGCATTTATCAGATCAGAAACCAGCTGACAAGGCAAGAGGCTGTTTGTGGTGTTCAGTTCACCACACCAAATACTTCTCCAGTTTTTGACAGAGTCCTCCAAAACACAAACATTACTGAGAATGTGAAAAACAGGAGTTTTTTCAAGAGCCTTCACTAGGGAAAGCAAATTCACATTAAGAGACTTACCTGGTATGCCAGTGTTTAGCTGTTTCTACCATGTTCTCACCAAATTTCTACCCATTTGCAAGTTAACTGAAAATTGAAATATGGCAGCTCTGACCAACTGAGTTACTTCAGCACTTAAAGCTCTGTTTCAGGTGCTGCTTTTTGAAGCATTACACTACACCTGACCAAAGACAGCTTCCTACTTAAATTCTAGTTTCCCTGATCCCCACATACATGTACATATCCTTCAGTTAATCACACCATTGCCAAAATAAAACCAGGGTTCACTTTGCCTAGAGCACAAGTAATCAAATGTTTTAACCAGAAATAAACAACCCAAGTCTTCACAGTAAGGGAGAGCAAGCTATTTGTAAAGGCAGACTGTAATTATTCCAACTTATTAACACTACCTACTGCTATTCCAGCACCATTCTCAAATGACTGGTGTCCCTGACCATGTTCTAGTGACCCACACCCTCGGGCAGCACCTCCCCTGCTCTGTGAGGTGCTGCCCCTTTACAGGAGCTGACACACACACAGAGCACTAAGAAGCCCTTTCTGCAGGAGTCAAGTCCCTGGCAGTGAGGGTTATGCACCTACATTTCCTCCTTGCTCTGCCCCACATCACCCATCACAAACATGGGTAAGTTCAACTCCTTGAAGCAAATCCAAAATGGTAAAACTGGAGGCAAATGAAGGAACACACGTGTAGAAGCACGGATAATGCTGCACAGATCAAGAAAAAAAAACACAACTCGCAAAAAAAAAAATCAAACTACAACCCAGAAAAACAACGATTTGGAACTTTAAAGCGTTTTTCTTCTTTGGAATGGAAGGCAGTAACAATGGGAAGTGCACTGTGCCAACTTAAGCCTTCACTGATATATATCATTTTGGTGCAATCTTTCAAACAAACTAAAAACCACGGAATGATCCTTCCTGCAGACAAGAATTCCTGTGACAACCCAAGGAACTGCAGAGTTCAGAAACACACAGTGAAACAGCACAAAAGGCACAGCCACATGCAGAGCACACTCGTATCAAAGTTCTGGCTAACACTGCTTTCTTTGAGCCACCCTGGACATAGCCATAGTGACATTCTAGTGCTTAAAATAAACTGGGAGGCTTACTTAAGAAGCCTCACTGCCACAAGAAGATAGAACTTTTCCGCCACATAACGTCTATGCAGAATTTTACAAACGCTAAACCCAGCTTATGCTTCACCACAAAAGTACAGGCTTTATGCTGACATCCCAACATCTAATGCACCATGAAATACACAAAATGCAGGGAATTTAAGTACTGCTTAATAAGCCATTGCACGCTTCTCTTGAATTCATGACAGACAGACACACGTCAAAAACACTCTTTTTCAAGGGTCGCGAAGTAAAACAGCTTTTAAGTTCATTAGTCACTGACATGAGGCAACAGAAAAGATTCAGCTACCGTCAGCTAAAGTGGCCCAGGGAAAACTTGCAAGATTCAGGAAGCAGTCTCGGGTTAGATTTTATCAGGGTGAATAAGAGACATTAACAGGCCCTGCTTATGAGTAAGCCGGGGCAGGAGGCTCTGCGGGGAGGGCTGCCGGGGCAGCGGGGTGGGGGGGGGTGACAGCCCCTTACCTTTGTAGAGGTTGGTGACCGCAGTGGCGGCGTTCTGGAAGGGGACCCAGAGGGAGAGCCCCGGCTGCTGGCACACCCGGTCTGCAGGGAGGGAAGGACACACGCTGTTTATTTTGGAGCACCGGCTCCGAACGGCCATGTTAGGTTTCGCCATTTTGTTCCACCTTCCGGAGGCAGCCCCGGATCGGGGCCGAGCGGGGCCGGGGCGGGCGGGGGGCGGCCCGGCCGGGGCAGCGGCCGCGGTGCCCCCAGC
>VXAY01001843.1:654234-697157 GCA_013399855.1 Oxyruncus cristatus
GACCCTCCCGGACACCCCGCGGCCGCGCTCCGGGCAGACTCCCCACCCCCGGCCCCGCTGCTGGGCCGGGCGAGCGTAGGAGCCGCCCCGGAGGCCGCGCCGGGCGCTGTCCGGGCCGCGGCCGCAGCTCCCCCTCCCTCTCGCCATTTTGTTTTCCCGGACGCCTCCCGGGGCGGCCGCGGCCCNCGGCTCCGACCGCTGCCCCGGACCCTTTGTGCGGCCGCGGGACCGGTCCCGACCCGGCGGCTCTAGGGCTGCTCCGCGACCCGCCCCTGAGCCACTGCCCGGGCCCGGCACCTAACCCACCGCCCGCCCGGCCCGCTCGTGTCCCTCCCGGCCCGGGCCCTCAGCAGCGCTCACCCTTGTAGAGCTGCGCCACGGCGGTGGCCGAGTTCTGGAAGAGGTGCCAGAGCTTCTGCTGCTTGTGCTCGGGCTGCGCCGCCGCCTCGTCCTGCAGCTCCGGCGCCAGCGCCTCCTCCTGCTCGGCCTCGGCCAGGCACTGCCGCTCCCACTTGCTGAACCAGTGCTCGGGCCCGTGCTCCTGGATCTCCGCCTCGCCCTCTTCCTTCTTGTCCTCCATCATCCGCCCGGCTCCGCGTCCCTGCGCCGCGCAGCACACGCCGTCCCAACCGCCGGCCGCGTTCGCTCCGTGCGTCCGGCTGGCCCTACCTCCCCCCCATGCCGGGCCCGCCCGCGGCTCCGCCGGTCCCAAACACTCCGAGCGCCGGCACCGCCCCGAGCGCACTGAGGCCGCGGCCGAGGCGCCTGGGAACGCGCTGCCGCCGCGCCCCGCCCCCAGCGCCCGATTGGCCGCGGCCACCCCGGCACCGCCGGTTCGAACGGCAGTGCCGGCGCTGATTGGCTCGCCCGCGCGTCCGTCAGGCGGGGCACTCTCGGTGGGCGGGGCTAACGCAGGTTTGGTTACACCGTCACAGCCCCGTGCCGGGGGCGTCGGCGCGGCGCGCGTGCGCAATGCGCCGCCTCGCGCCGGCCCGAACCCGCCCCTGGCGTGAGGCGGCCCCGCCCGCCCCCCCTACCCTGTCACGGTGGGGCCGCGGCTCCTGCTCGGTCACAGGCGCTCCAGCCCCGGGGCTGCCTCTGCAGCCGCCGCCCCGCAGCGGTACCGGGAGGTGGCAGCGGCCGCCGCGGCAGCGCCGAGGGGCAGGACCCGCCCGGGAGGTGGTTCCCTTCCCGGCCCCGAGGGAAGATGGCGGAAGGGCAGGGCCCCAGGGCCGAGGCGCGATCCCAACAAACAGACGGAAGTCGCGGCTGCTTTGCCCACCTTTAAAGCGCTCGGTTACCTCGTGAGCTCTTCTAGATGCTCCTGTGGAAACGCGCTTCACAACTGCTCCAACCACACTTTCCATCAAAGGAAATGTGTCCCCGAGCCAGGAACTGGTGCGGAAACACTGATCAGCAGCAAGCCCTGGATCCCCCTCTCCGTCCTCCACAAGGATTCTTGTCCCTCGGGTTTGCGCTGGTGCCAGGGCTGGGCACTCCTGCATCCACACCTGGGGTTGTATTCACTGTCCCCGGGCTGCCACTGCTGCCTGTGGGTCCAGATCAGCTCCCACGTCATTAGACTGGTGTCAGACTGGTGTGCCCGTAACACCCGGCGTTACAAACACAGGCTTCATGGGCTGTCTCCTCCTCTGAGAGGCTGTTTTATCCAGCCCGTGCTTGTTCCCATTTAAAACTTCCTAAAACATACAGGAATTCAAGCCTGAATCGTATATAGTGGGGGAGGAGATGGTATGAGGAAATAATTAGAACTGTTGGGTTTTTCCTTTTTATCTCTGAGGACAACTGAAACTAAAGCTGCAGCTATTGTATTTCCCAAACCACTGAGACTAACTACGACGGACTTCCTGCTTGTTATGCCATGGAACTCCATCTGAGCCGGAGGGATAACAGTATCCATGTGCATGTCTTTTTAAACTGAATTGGTGTTGCCTTTTAATATGTATATCTCATATATATATATATATATATATATGTGTGTAACATTAATGCACATACAAAGAGGCATGGGTGTTCTTTTCCTTTCTAGGTAAGGCTTTGTCTAATCCTTAATGTAGGATTATGAACCTCAATAAAATTGGGTTTGTAAGTCATCCATCGATCAGCAGGCCAGTAAGTACCTATTGTGGTGCAACATGGGGTTTTTTTCTCCTGTGCAACTGTTTGAAGGAAACCAAAAAACAGAAGAGGAAATCTTCTCTATTGATTTCTAATAAACTACTCGCAAGTTGGAAATATTCATTCCTTATGTTCTTAAATTGTTTAAATATTGAAATGGGAATGTGTGATGGGATTGTGTTCAAGTATTTTTCCAATAAATCAGGTACTTAATTTCATCTCTCTCATAAAAAAGCGGAAATTCCTGTCAGCTTCCATGGGCTTTGCAGATGCTCCCTATAAGATCAGAAGTTAGTGCATGGAGGAGACGTGGCTATCCTGGATTTTGTGTACCACACATCTGTTTTTCTGAATATTTCTAAAGAGTTGCATAATGTTGGCAACTGTGAAATAAACAGTTTGTTACTGCAATACAGTGTAGGCTTAGTCATGATTTATCAGGAACACAGTCCTGAAACTTGGCTATGACTAGTGCCCAGTCAGTGCAAATCAAGCAGGGAGTTGTAATGCATTGCTGGGCAATCCTGGGTGAAAGCTCAGCACCCAAATTTCCTGGTTTAATTTACAGAAAGCTGGCTATACACAGTTCTCAGGACAATCTACAGCTGATAAAATCTGGTGAGATTTTGAGGGCTGTTTTCCTTTCTACACGCATTTACCAGTAACGTTGGAATTGTTGTATCAGTTGTTTTTACAGTTTCCTGGAGGGACCATTGGCAGTTTCTGGCATAATAATGGAGAGGGGCTTAGCACAGCTGAGAACATTGGGATACTGCATTTTCAAATTAGAAAACTCAGATCATTTTTTGGTAGAATAGATTAAAGAACTTTAACTTGGTCTGCAGACTTCTTTATGCCACCTGAAGATATAAATGGTGTTAGGGAAAGGAGCGTTTTCAGGGACTAGGGTAATAATGTCCCAAGTGAGTCCTGCACACAGAGAAGTAGAATTAAATGAAGAATGAGCACAATATTGATGGACTTATTGAGGTAAATTGTGGAGGAGACAGCAAAGGAGAGAAGGAAAAAGAACAAAAGCACCTTAACACACCCAAACACTTCTCCCTGATGCCTCCTGAGGAGCTCAGTGCCTGCACCCTCTGAGCCACTCTGATGCACTAAAGAACTTCTCCCTATAAACGAAGAACAAGTTTCATGCTTTCTGACCTGCCATCGGTGGTACAAACGCAGTTGTGCTCGTGTTGGGTGCTGGTAAGTGATTTGTTGGCCAAATACTGGGAGGTCACTGACATGCACATGGCAAACGTGGCGTCTGAGTAATCCTGGTGTTTTGCCTCTTAATTTCCCCTATGGGAACACTGTAGTGATGAGAGCAGTGTGGCATCCCAACTGAAGTCTCAGGGGAGATAATTACTAGAGCATGATGAGAATATGCTAATTGTAGACGGCTCTGAAGACTTGTTTTATTCCCTGATGCAGACTCTTAACTGGGAGTTGAATTTAATGATAAATAAAGGAAAACATTTTTTTAAACTATGAAAATGCGGAGTGGGAAAGGAGAAAGGTTTATTTGTAATACAATCTATTCCAAATGAACACTATCATTTTAAATTATCTGTGTGTGTAGATGGCTGAATGCAGACATGGGAATGTTCTCACAGTGCTGTGGCCAAATGTGAATACTTGTGTAAGAGAACATTCATTGGATTTTAAGAGGAGGAACTGAAGGAAGCAGGTATTCATTTCACCAACGGGAAAAAAACAGGTCTGAGTGACAATATTTTCATTTCTCTTCACCATTTTGTCCTTTGGGATCAGACTGTGGTATGTTGTCCTCCAAAAAACAGGTCAGCAGGGAAGGAGATTACTCAGCTGCAAATTGTAATGTTTCTCAGACAAAATTTTTCATCCCAAGTAGGTGTGAAATAAATGGCTGAGCAAGCGAGCAGCAGGTATCTGTGAGGAGTCTGGTTCACAGAGAACAGCCGTGCACTGACTGTTTTATAGCACATAATCAAGACAGTTTAACCTGTTAGTGCTGCTCTCAGATGTGCTTTTATGTCTGTTGGCTTGTTACTGCTGTGGCCCACTGAAAAGTGTGAAGGTAGAGCACCCTGAGTGGAAACACTTGATCAGTCTGAAACAGCAACTGATTGACAAAGGTTGATAGCATCAACGTAGGAGGGTTCTCTGTGGTCTCCAGAGCCTCATATTCTCCTGTTCTGGAGTCATGGGAAGTAGAAAAGTAAGGAAATGGGATTAAAGGATTTCTTTTCCTAGGTGTATTCTGAAAACCAAAACTAGGTAAGCACTGCAAAAAGGCTGAATGCTGGTTTGAGTTTGAAAATGTTGATAACCTTAAATAAAAAAAGTATGCTGCCACTGTGTCTGCATCCTTCCTGCAATGTCCTGGAAGCACTTTAATAGCAGCACTTCTAAGAACATGATCAAAATGCTGTCTCATAAAAGCAATGAAATTATGTGCTCAAAGCTTGGTCAATTTATTTTTGCCTCAAATAGTAATCCAGAGACTTTTTGCCCCAAAAGCCATCCTCAGTTTGAGAAGGAAAGCAGCTTGAGTCTGCAAAAACAAGATTCTCGAAACCTCATGTCAGGACTCTGATATCAAAATCATTAAAAAACGCCAGACGAGGAGCAAGACTGTCCTTTTACAGGAAAGACTCATATCCTATGAGATACAGATAACTGATGTGTGAATCCAAACTCTGCCGAAGAGCAGGAGACACAGTGTTCAGTTTTACTGGGTAATACCTCACTACGTACTTGGTTCCACTGCAGTAAGTGGTATTTCTTGCATAACAGGATAAAGCACGTGGTGAATATGCAGTTGTCCTCCTGCTCAGTACTTCAGAGCAGCCTAATCTTTCTTCATGCCTTAAGAACTGCTCTGAAAGGAGAACTCTGCTTGCCTATAATAATTCTTTAAACAGTTGATTTATTTTTTGTCCAAATTCAAATCTCTTGTGCATCATCAAAAATAAAAACAGTTTCTACATAGCACATTGATTAAGATTCACCAACAAGGTCCTGTTGCTGTGGTCTGTACAAATAAGAGAGATGGTCTTTGCTGGGAAGGACCAGCAATTAAAAGACATTTTCATGATATATAATGAATTAGCAGATTCCTTCTAATAACACAACCCTATTAGTTATAGTTCGGTTGTCAGCACTAAGAGAGACAGATCTTGAAACCGAATTCACTTTAGGAGTTTGTGCTGTGATTAGTGTAGCTGTTGGCCCAGTATGAAAATTAGTACCCAAAAATGAATCCTAAAGCCGTGTCCAAGGTCGCAGGAGAAGGAATATCCAATAATCTGTGACTGCTACAGGTCAAATTCTAACTGTAAAATCAACTTATTCACTTACTGCAGATGCATGATTGGCCTATAAATAAAAATGAAAGACTCAGGAAAAAAACACTGTGGGGGTCATCTAAGTGGTGTTTCCTTTGCTTGCAGAGTAGATCATTTGCTCTAGTGTCTTCATGAGACAGGGAGCCAAGGCTTTTTACAAACCTCAGTGAAAGAAGTTCTCCATGTGAACTTGTGGTGTGATGTTGGGATATTTGGCAGCCGTGAGAACACTCATTTTATGCTGCTGGAGTTACCTTTGGAGAGCATCATCCTTTTATACCTGGTCTGTTGCAAACGAGAACAAATGTCCTCCCTTTATCTAGTCCTCACTGGCAGTACTTACACTGGACTAAATACACACAGAGGAGTGCAGGACTCTCATCCAGCTGTGCCCACAGAGCTCTGTAGGGAACAATTTTAGCAGGATTAGATGTCTGAGCAAGCCATGAAAGCCAGCTCCCTGATCCAGCCTCTGAGGGTCAACAGAACCCCCACTGAAGCTGCTGAATATTTTGCTTGCTCAAGGACAACTGAATTTGAACATTTTCTTTGAAAGGGCAAGTGGGCACATTGTGCATAGAGGTAGGCAGTAACATGAACAGAGGGTGGACAGTGGAGCTCAGATACCACTTCAGTGTCCTTTCAGTTCTTGACCAAATTACCTATTTCAAAGAGTGCATCTCTCCCCCCAGTCTTTTAATCAGTTGGGTAGGAAAAAAAAAAAATCAAACCACCAGCTCCCCTGTTGAAATGTGTGTAGTAACTGACTGAGTTTAAAGTATTTTAGGTGCTAAATATAATATTTGCAGTTCTGCAGCTCAGCTACTGGAGGATTCAGGAGCAGTTTGAAAACCAGTAATCTCTTGGAACCCTGGCTAGAGAAAACTTGATTTAGTTTGTGTGGGAGTAGGATGCACAGCACTCCCCAAAATGGGTCCTCTGACTTCTCTGCTCAATTCTCCACCTATATAAAAGAGGTAACACACTTCTATTCCGTAAGAAGTGTGGAATTAATACCTGTCCTTCAGGGATCCCTGTAGTCAGTTCTTTAAAATCTTCTTAATTTGTCCTGAGCAAACAGGACATGTAGAGTCAGTAAAGGAGTCATTCAGTCTCCGTGGATGATGTATTGTGGTTTCGCTTCTGCACTGACTCGTTTTCTAGCTCAGGGAAAATAAGGTTGATGTGCTACTGACCCCACAAGAGCTTAATGAAATACCTTCTCTCACCAGGCAGATTACATAAGAACAGACTTTTGCCATGAAGTGTTAATGAAATGTTTAAAATGAAACATGATGAAAATGCTAAAGAATACAAGTTCTGGATCATCAGATGTCATCTGGCATTCCCACCTCTGGCTGCCTGGCTGGTGCGTGCCAGAAGCCTCAGCCAGGGCAGCAGGGGTAGCAGGGCTGTGTGAGCCCCAGTGCCAGCTCCCCCAGTACATCCCAGTCTAAAATCACTTCCACCAGTGCTCAGGCTGTGACCTGAGCCCTCTCCTTCGTGATGGGGGTAGTGGTACAATGGTGGAGGGCAATGTTGTGAAGAACACGACCAGAACTTCATCTCAGCTCACTAAATCTCTCCAATATTCGCCATACAGAGCGAGTGCTGGGCTCCAAAAGGTTGGTGTGTGTTGAAGAAATTGAAAATACTCCTTCTCAGGTTTGACCCCACTTTTCAGTAGCTCTCTGCAGTGCAAGAGAGCTGCTCCTCATGTTCCCCGTTGCTGCTGTTTGATGGAGTGCAGGGGACTTCAAGTGGCACTGGAACCAAGGCCTGGGCTTCAAGTGCTACTTCATGTCCTGAACACACCCATTTCCTTGGAGAGGCGAGGGCAGGGAGAGATGGGTGTTGCAGAGTAGAAGCCTTCTCCGATGGGGCAGTTTTCTGGGTTGCTATGGTGAGAGCAACCACCATGCTGAGCTCTGTTGTAACAGCCTCAGAAACACAATGGCCAGAGTCTATTCCAGAGCAGATTTACGAGGATGCTGGAGCATTTACTCCAAAGCATATTTTTCTCCCCCCATTTCTATAGTCAGCTGTTGTCAACAACTGTGTTCTGTAACTCTTCCTGTATTTTACTCTTGGGAACAGACAGAAACAGACCCTAAAATCCAGTAAACATGGAAATGGGATAAGCTTTCTTTGAAAAACTTTTTTTCCCTGTATTTTCTTTGCCTGTTACTCCAGGTCTGACGTTCTGGTTCCGGCCTTGCAGCTTGAAGCATTTTGGGTTGTCTGTGCCTACTCTTGCTGCTCCAGCTCACCCCATTTTCTTGCTGTATCAGCCAAATGGGGGTTTAGGCAAAGTATGGGCACTCATCAAAATGTCCTCCTCATCCTCAGCCAGATTTTCCCCTCCATTCCTTTTATGTCAGTGTTCCCCACGTGCATCACATGCCAGAAAAAATCAGATTTAAACCATTCCTTTTGTCTTCTGGTGTTTATAAAAGTACTGGTTTTCAGTCAAATCAGATCCCTGAGCTGGTCAGTGATGTGGAGATGCTGAGACACGTAACAGTGACAGAGCAGATGCGAGTAATATAAAGTCATTGAGCAATAGCAGCTAAATATGGTGGTTTAAGTCATTCTTCTCTCCTGCAGGTGAAATATTAGCTGCCAAACTCCTTCACCTTTAGGTTGTCTTTTTGAGAGGAAAGATGAGGGAACAAGGTAAGGGGGGGAGAGGTTTTTAGGCATTGGCCTTTCCTAAGGAGAAAATACCTGCTCAGATGAAGAGGCAAAATCATAAATAAGCCCAGTACCACCTGTAGAACAAAGGCAGTCTAAAACTCAGCTCAGATTTGTTCCTCATTCCCCATGCCCCCACTAGGTGCACGTTGGCTTTAGCAGGCTGTGTCAGTGTCTGCCAGCCCGTGGATGGTCACTGCTGCCATCCAGGCACTTACTTATCTGTACCATGGTTTGAAGGGTTGGGTTGGTTTCTTTTGCTGGCTTAGCTCTGTCAGAAGTTTGAAAAACTGAAGAGGTGTGAAGAATTGTATTTGCCCACCCGTTTGGTACCTTCCTGTTTACAATGATTACAGTGACTACCAGGGTAGAAGGTACCTATGATGTGTTTTCAGGGGCAGCAGTTGGGTCTTGTTATGTATTTTACAAAGTGCCTTTAAATTAGATTTGGGGTTTTCCTATACCCTATACCCCTGCAGCTGTCACAGAGCACAGCACATGATCAGGTATTCAATACATTTCCCTGCTTCTCATGAATTCTTACTGTTCTTCCTCTGAAGTTGTGCTTTCCTACTGCCACCTCTTGTGTTGTTTTGTTGGGTTTTCTTCCCAAACTGAACTCTTCTAGTCCACATGGCCCATCATGTTTTCTACATAATCTTTTCTTCATTTGGGGGATAATTATCGTCATGTATCCCTTTCAAAAGCTGTGTTTGTATTTATTTCTGTCATCTAAAAATCATCCTGTGTCAGGGCCTTACTTGTGAATCAGTGGAAACAGGTTGTAAAAATACACATGGGATAAGAAGTGTCTGAATTTTCTTGTCTGGAGCAGGCTCAGTGTCTTGGCTCATGTTGTGCCACAACTGGCAGCTCTAGGGATGTTGGGAATGAGGATGGAGCAGAAGGCATGAGTCAGTATACAGAAGTTGAAATATTTGGGGGGGGGGGAAAGGTAATTAATCTGTTCTAGATAGCTATATGTTTCCCTAAATATCCTAGAATCACCACATTGAGTTAGAGCTGGGAAGGGATGTGCTGCTGGTTTTCATTTTTGAGGGCTTAATACTGCACATATGGGGTTTTTATAGCTGTTTTATCTGAATTCATGACAGTTAGATTATCCCTTGGCTTTATATTAGTGTCTACTATTTTTAATATTCATAGATACATAGTTCAGCATGTGTAATCAAATAATCAGAGGTGGCATTAGCTAAGTTATCACACTAATCTGGGTGTATTTCAATGGATAATAATTTAATAAAATTATCACTTAATTTCTGGAGCCCTCTCCTCCGCACAAAAAAATGAAAACGAAATGAAAGTGCTGCTCTTAACTTCATTAAGAAACTCCAGCCTTGATTAACAGGATCTGAACATTCAAACATTCATGACTTGGTTTCCTGAATTTCTACTCCCAGTGGAATTCACAGGAGGACACTAAACTAAAAAATAGAACAGAAACTCCCCATTTGCACAAAGCCTGTGTGGGAGGGAGTTGGGAACAGCGATGCCTCCTCCTCTGCTGAGCTCCTGGAGCAGGGAACACGCCAAGCTGTTGTCTGCATCAGACCTTTGGGTGGCAGGAACAGCCATGGAAGGAGCAGGTACAAGGGGAAAGATCTCTGCCTGTTCAAGGGGTTGCTCATCAGAAAGGTCAGGAAGACAGTATATCCAAAATGCTGGGAAAGGACAGCAAAGAGGGAGAAGGGAGTGGGTGGCAGAGAGGCCATGAGTGTTCCCTGCAGTGTCCCAGAAAGCTCAGGTCTGGGTGTGGTGGTGGACACCCCTCGCCATGGCCTCTGCTCTTTTAAAGGCCCTGTCTTTGCTTCACAGGGTGTAAGTCACATGGTTTACAGTAAATGCCTCCCTAGTGTGGAGCCACTGACAGCGGGGATTGGCTCTGCCCTGCTTTTGAACCAGCTTTGAACTCACATTATCTCTCTCAAATAGGTTTGGGAACAATGGCGTGAACATGATGCGAGACCAGCTGCTGCAGAGCCCTTGGACCTCCAGGTGCTCCCTCCTGATGTTCTCTCTCACCTTCCCTGATCCCCCCATTCCCTGTGTTCATATCCTTTACCTGTACACACCACACAAAGGCAGTGTTGGATTTCTGTGGCATCCAGAGGGGACAGAAGCTGGGACAGTGAACCTGGCACAGGTGGATCAGGAGCACCCATTCCATCCATCCATCTGTCCTCGTGGCACTGGCTCCATCCAGTGTGCAGCCACTGCAGCCCTCTGGGCAGGGAATGCTTGCACCTGGGGAAAAATGCACCTGAGCATTCAAAGGAGACCAAAACAGTGAGGAATCTCATTGTGAATGCAGGAGAAACAAAATAAAGGGATTAAAGAAACTAATGGATTCATTACCAGCATCACAGTGGTCTGGACACTTCTGACTTAGGGATTCCCTAAGTTCCCACTACAAGGCCTGCAGGAATAGGGCCAAGGAGGCTGACAAACAGCTCCAGCAGTGAAGCAAGTACAGAGCAGCTCTTCCCTGGTGCACTCCCAAAGCAGTGACTTATGGACTTCCTGAGTCCAAGGTTCCATCCATTTACAACAATAATGCTGATCTGCCCATTTATAAATAAAAACAAAGCTATTTACTCTCCTGGTGTAAAACTTTGTGGCCAAAATTCTCTACTCTGTGATAAGCAGAAAGCCAGGCAGATTTTCATAATAGTGTTTCAGAAAAGCAGGGAAAATAAACTGGAATTCTAGATCAAGCTTTTGTTGAAGCACTCCCCTATTTCTGGGCTTAAATCCTTTCTTATTCTCAGCCCCATCCCTGGATATGGTTCCTCACTTTCTATGCTGTGTATTGCTGTGTGCTATTAAAGGAATGTTATGTTCCACTTGAGAGGTGGTAAAGTGAAAATCACATAAATACTCAGGGAAGAGCTCTTTGAGATGCTTCAGGACTTAAAGGGCTATGAATTTGCAAGCTCTACTAGCATGATCTCCTTCTATGGCATCTATTTGTATCAAAATATGGTATTTTTACACTCAGATTTGACACATGGATCCCTTCCAACAGGAATGGAAAGATGGCATCAGTCATCTGTATTTAAAATCTGAACAGAGGATGTTGCATATAAGAACTGGCATTGGGTAATGAGAGGGAAGACAACAGTCATTCCTATTGATCCTCAAAGTGTGACCCTGAGCAAGTCCCTGAATCTTCTGTGCCTCAGCCTGTGATGCTCAGACGTGATTACCATGTGTACTTTATCAGCAAGGATGTTGTGCAAGTTATTTAATGAGTGCTTGCAAAATGACTTGCGGCATTTGAATGGCAGGGCCTGTGTCATTGCACAGCACTGCCCTATTGTATAATTGTCTGTGCTGCAGGAAGAGCCCATGGCCAGCCACTTGCTGCCTCCCTGCTGAATAACCCGAGGGCAAATGATCATTTCAGTGCTGGAAGGAAAATCCAGTTACCCAGAGGCATAAGTGTGGATCCACCGTGTTTCGTTTCTAGGCAGTTCGTGCTTCCTTGGGTAAAACTCAGGGGTAGAAGTTCCCTGCTGTGTGCTAAGCAGATTTTCATAGGGCTCTCTTCTGACTTGGAGATAAATATTTAAGCAGAGAAAAATCTGTGAAAGTCAGTAACCACTGTCTCAACAGTGGGGAGAAAAGAAGGCACACCTTGCCCCTCGGATCCGGACCTTGCCACTGGAGGCATCTTTGCCCCAGAGAAGGAGTGCAATCCTTGCCTGTATATTGCTAGGCCTCTGTACCTCTGTACTTCTCACACATGCAGCTGGGAGGTCAGCCTGTGGATGGCTCTTATCTATCACATAGCCCTTCCAAACAAACATGGAAGCAGTGAGGAAACTGGCCACTGGGTCTCACTGGAGAGCCACAGTCCTGCATCGCTTGTCTCTCCCGCTGCCACCTCTGCCTTCAGGGCAGATGCCCTCTCTGATGTCCTGCCCGAGATACACCACACAGGGCTCCAGCCAGGGCTCTGACCTTCTGTCCGTGTAAACAGAACAACTTTATTTTGATGTTTGCGCTGGAATTCCCAAACTGCAGCACTGCGGAGAGGAACCGGCTCAGCTGCCACTTTTGCCACCGCTTTTTTCTCCTTTGTGCCGAGTGATTCCGTTTTAAACTTTACAGTTTCCATCAGGAGGCTTCAATGTGCAACTGAAGGCACAGAAGTATTTACTGTTAAAGAACATCTGTAGGACCTGGTCTGAGGACCAGCCCATGCTGAGGAGATCAGTTCCTACTGATTTGACCTTTTCCTCTGTAATAAACCAGTTTTATTAAAACTGCCTTCTCATCTTTTGGATCTGTTACCCTTGCAGAGGGTGCAGGAGAACCCCTCAACTCGGGGTTTAAAAACACTTATAAAAAATTGCCATGCGGTCGATTTTGTTCCATGTGGAGGTATTTTGAATGTAAATATAAAGCCCATGGATTCAATGTGAACCAACAAATTCCTCAGCAGGGATTTCACTGGGATGGAAGGAATAAAGCTGCTGCCCGGCCCTGGACACAAGCTGACTTTGGAGAGGATTTGCCAGCATTTGAGCTTTAAGATAGCACAGAGACAAGAGGATTGCTGTAGCTATCTCACCTGAATTTGACTGCAGCCCATTTTTTTAAGCAGAATTTGAATAAGCAGCCTTTAATAATAAGCCCCAGATGTGCTTATGATTGTAGGTGATCTGCTTCCGTAATGGGTGTTGAATTATTCAATGTGATTTGGGGAAAAAAACTCCTGAAAGAGATTTTTAAACAAATGAGCCTGTTTCTTAGGCAGATGCCAATTTAGGTGATAATCTATAAATAATTGTTCCTTCTACCACTGCAATTTAAAACAGCCATGGCTCCAGCATGACAGTTTGAGCTGTTGTCAAAAATCATGCCCAAAGTCACTAAAGGCCAGAAGGCTCATTAGCTGGGAAAAAACATGAGTAAAACCCTTAATATCTTCCAGGAGGAAAGAAATCTGGGAGAGCACTTCAGATTTCTTCATTCTGAATGCAGATCTAATTTTTTAGGCCAGCTGAACAGAATGTCTGTCTCGAGAGCTCCAGAAAGAGGAACAAAAGTAAACTATAAATATTCAGCTCTTGATTTCAGGATTTAATAAATGATGAGCTCTGGGAGAAGAATTTTTTCCTTTCAAACATGAACTGACTTGATTCATTTTTTAATTTGGTTGTATAGTGCTTGTCACCTTCTATTTGGATACAAGCCATCAGTCTCTGGGCAACACTTTAAGATGACACATCCCAAGGGAAATTGGGTCCAAGGGTCTAATGAGGAACAACCACTCCCCCGTGGAAGCCTCACTCTGTGTCTCTGTATCTGTGTCTGTATCTATAAATAAAGTCTCCTGCACGGGAAGGTCTGATGTGAGACACGATGTTCAAAGATTGCTTGACCTACATAACAATCAGTGAGCACTGTGGTGTCAGCCCCGGGGCTGGGTGACAGGCACGGGCTCCCTGTGTGGAGTGTGATGGTCAGGACACCGCTGCTCCCTGTTCCAGGAGCACACCTGGATGCTCGGGACACAGGGATCCTTGAGAATGTCTTGTAGCCCATCTGGTATCACTGACTTTGACCGACTGTCTGGATCCAGCCCCCTTCTGCCCTAAGGGAGGTTGTTGTCCAGCCAAAGCAGACGTGGGCCCGGTTACATCGTTAAGGGAACCTTGCTGGAGCTCACCAGGACACACACTTGGCTGCGGGGTGTGCGGCATCCCCTGAGCCCGCCCAAGCGAGTCGCGGCAGAGCCGCGATGTGCTGCTGCCTCGGACCGGGCCCCTGAGCGCTCCGGGGGAACCGGCGACAAACAATTATTCCACAAACTTCAAAATCACCGATGGCTTTTCAGCGTTTAGAGGCGGGTTTGTGGATGGGCAACCCGGGAGAGCTGAGCTCTCCCCGCGTCCCGGGGCACTCTGTGGGAAACGAGTGAAGGGAATGGTGTGAATTCCAACTGTTGCACACACAGTCTCATGGAAAGAAATCCGGGAAGCTGAATGACTGGCTGCCTTCTGCTGTCCCCTGCTGCCCGCCGCTGTCCCCTGCCCGTCACTGCTGTCCCCTGCTGTCCCCTGCCCTCTGCTGTCCCCTGCTGTCCTCGGTCCGCCGCTGCTGTCCCCTGGTGTCCCTGTTGTTCCCTGCCCGCCGCTACTGTTCCCTGCTGTCCCTTGTCCTCTGCTGTCCCCTGCCTGTCGCTGCTGTCCCCTGCTGTCCCTGCTGTCCCCTGCTGTCTGCTGCTGTCCCTGCTGTCCCCTGTCCGTCGCTGCTGTCTCTGTTGTCCCCTACCCGTCACTGCCCGCGGCCACCCCCGTTTCCCATCCCGGCCCACAGCCACGTCCCAGAACTTTCCCCAGGTCCAAGGAATGTCAGCAGGGAGCGCGAGTCTCCCGAGCCAAACGCTGCCTGTGAAAAGTGTTTCTCTGGTGGCTTCGAAATTATTTCTTGTAACTTCAGGCTAAGCCACGTTTCCTTCTTTATTTACCTCAGCGCGCACCTCTGGGACGAGGAAGGGTGGCCACGCTTCCCCGCAGGCTTCCACCTACTGACCTCCCAGGGTGGGTTAATTATTTTAAGGCTGGCCCGAAATATATTTAGAAATTCCAACAAATAGCTTTTCCTGCCACCCCAGGCACTTCAAAGTGAAAAAAAAGTTAATAAATGTGACTCGGGCACTCCACAGAATGCATCGGCAAAATTTCACAGGGAATATTTTCCTTTAGTAGAAACCATCAGTTTAAATTCTCCCTGCTGCTTTAAGAGAGCGAATTCAATTTACCCTCAAAGATTATTAAACACTAAGGTAACTCTAACTTCGGGAATCTATTTAAGAGTGTTTGTTTCCATGAAAGAAAAGCCTTTTGGAGTTAAAAATAACGAGTTGTGTAACGAATGACTTAGAGAAATACTATAGAGATAAATCCTGGCGTATCAATCTCTGCTCCAGGTTACTTGCAGGGCCATCCAGCCCCTCCTACCAGCTGTTAATGAGGGGAGGTCAATGGCTTTTGTGAGGGACACAGAGTGGATGTGCTGCACGTTAGCACTTGATTAGCGTCGTTAGTGCTTGTGTCCTGCGAGGCAGAGGGAAAGGTCCCTCCTGATCCCGCGGTCACGGCAGAACAGCAGGGTCGTTACCCGGCACTGGCAGCTGTGAGCAGACCTTTAGCACAGGTTCCGGCCCACCTTTATTTTCCATCTTATTTCAAACCGCTGCGTCCGCTTCTCTCCTCTTTTCAACCACTGAGTTCATCGGTATCTCCCTCCTTCGGACCCTCGCGCGCCAAGAAGCGATGGCAGCGCCACTTCTTATGGGAGAGCGCCAAAACACTGACGTTTTTCCCAATACCTTTCTGTGGGTGTTGTGATGCTGCCGTAAGGGAGATTCCGCCTCTTACCGTCACGCCTACTCCGACCATGAAAAAGTAAACGGTGGTACAGCTGCTGCCCTTTGAAGAGGGAGAGCTCCGGAGGGCTCTGCCCGTCCCAGGAGCCTCCGGGCTGGTTCCCCGCCCTTCCCCGGCTCAGCCTCTCCATCCCACCCCTCCTGCAAGGAGACCACCAGGTTTATTTTCCTCTTCTCGCTGTCAAAGACTGTACTTCGCTCTGTGTGTCCCCCTCAACCCTCAGCTTCCCAGGCTTTAAGGAAGTTGCTCTTTGTGTGGCTGGGGCTCATTCCCAGCCCAGGCCGTGACGGGGAGCACTGCTGTGGGGCACTGCCTCTAAAAGCGCCAAGATGCACAAATCACCTTCTCCTCCTCTGGGAGAGCCGCTTAGGGAAAAAAAAAATGATGGTAAATCTGGGCTGAAATTCTCACATATTGACAAGACGACAACGTGGGGAGCTTTTTTAAACAAACAAACAAACCAACAAAAACCAAGCGCCCAAAGTATTGGGAAATGCCTCATGTAGTAATTAAGAACTAGCAGTGCCGCAGGAGCTCGTGCACCTGAAAGGCCTTTTCTGTCCCCTGCCAGCCCACTTCGGGGACAAATAGCTGGTTGTGGTTACGATTAAGATGGGGAGATAAGGGGAAGCTGGCAGAGCCCAGGAATGCGGGCTGTTAAGCAAACATCTCCCACCCATCTGGGCTCGGGTTTTTGGGCCAGCAGCTGCCTCCCCACGGCACCTTCCCCATCAGGGCACACATAAGTCACCTTTTCAGCCCCAGAGCTCCCTTGGCACTTCCAGCCTTCATTTACAGCTTTAGCTCTGCCTATCCCGCTATGCATTAATTTTTAGCTTCCTCCAAGATGGACCATGGTTTACTTGCTCCTGAGATTGATGTCTCCGTGCTTGTGCAGGGCAGTGCCTCATCCTTCTGCTCTGACTGGCAGCATTCACTTGACAGAAAGGGATATTTTTTTTTTGCTACAATC
The DNA here is from genome assembly GCA_013399855.1 of Oxyruncus cristatus. Lineage (NCBI taxonomy): Eukaryota > Metazoa > Chordata > Aves > Passeriformes > Cotingidae > Oxyruncus > Oxyruncus cristatus. The sequence goes on from VXAY01001843.1 coordinate 670,797, forward strand.
CTCCTGCAGCAGAGGGGATTCACATACAATACCTGGCAGGGGTTCCTTGCAGGTTGACTCCTTTAATTGTGAACGATTCTTGTTAAGGCAAGACTGCAAAGTTTTAAGCATGATCTTCAGTCCTTCCCATTCCTGCTGAGCACTCAGATGTGCTTAAATCCCTCTTGGTGACTCTTGAAGTATGAATGTGCTCAGATACAGAGTATTTGTCATTGTGCACACTAAATGTTTGTGTCCGTGCCATCGCCTGTGGCCAAAACAATGAAACTTCCTTTTCTCCAGAAGTGGAAGCAGAGATTGCCCTTACAGAGCTGGCTCTGTCTAGCATCAAAGCCGGTTTTGCAGATTTAAGATACATTCAGCAGCTCTGAGGAGATTCCCCCTTCCCTGCATCACTGTTCTCAGCTTGGAAAAACCTGTGAGAGTTGAAGCCTTTCGGGCAGGGGTTCAGCTGGGGGGGTCGGGGAGCACGGCCCAGCGTCGGGGCCAGGGCAAGGCTCTGCCTGGGGTTGGCGGCTCAGCACTGGCAGTGCTTTGGAGAGCAGGAGGGAGCTGCTCCTCTCCCAGACCTGCCAAATGACGGGGCAGAGGAGAGCCCTGTCCTCGGGGAGCACTCTGTGCCAGGGTGGCTGTTGCCCACATGCTTTGTGGGAGCGGGGCAGTGCGGACACTGTCCATCTTCACACCCCGGTGCTGGTGCCCTGCATTAATTAAGAGCAGGTGTAAGGTAGCAGGGCTACTGTGACATTTTGATGAAAGCACAGCAGCCCAGAAAATCCCTTTGTATCAGTGTCGGGGAGGTCCGTGCAGAGCAGGCCGTGGTGGGCAGCACAGAGCTGGGTTTGTCCCGGGAGTGCTGCTGGACCCCCAGGCAGCGGCACTGGGAGAGGATGCACACAGGGTGGTTTGGTTACCTCAGACAGGATCCTTTTCCCTTTAGAGAAGTGTGAAAGATCTCAACAACGGGCACTTCCTCAGCAGAAATACTCTCCAGTGTGTTTGCCTTTAGGGGCTGTGTAATCCCTGGCTCGGGACCTTGGTGCCTCTGTCCCCATGTAGTGTACCTAGAGCAAGATTCCAAACCCAAATTGAGCATCTCATGGTCCAAAATTGGTTGGTTTTTTTTTTTCATTTTGCAACTTTAAAACTGTGTCTAATGAAATAAGAAAAAACAAACAACTATCCTGAATGACCAATGACCTCGCAAAGGCTTCCAAAGCAGGCGTTCCTGGATAACCAGTGGATTAGTCGCTTTCCGGGAAGAAATAATTTACACGGACCTTAATGCTGCCCTTTCACAAAACCCCTCACTCTGTCACATGTTAAAGGGAACAGAATCTCAGCCAGACCAGGGAGGAGATCGGGCTGCAGGGGAGCGTGGAGCAAGGCGAGGGATGAGCGGGCCCGGCCCGGGTCTGGCTCTTGCCCAGTTTTCCCCTAAGTACAGCCTGGCCCCTCCAGGGGCGGCGGGATTAGCTGGGAGCGAATGTAAAGCGCAGCCTGTGTATTTAAGGAAGGGAAAAGACTGAAAAGGCGTGCACAATAACACTGAGTGCTTTGGGAATCACGGCCATCAGCTCAAATTAGCATTTCAGCGCTGCCCTGAGCGGCACCCGGGGCCCGGAGCGGGGTGGGGAGGTACCTGTGCCCAGCTCCCTGTGCCCAGCATCCTGTGCCCAGCTCCCTGTGCCCAGCTCCCTGTGCCCAGCATCCTGTGCCCAGCTCCCTGTGCCCAGCTCCCTGTGCCCGGCTCCCCGTGCCCGGCTCCCCGTGCCCGGCTCCTCCCGAACCCTTCAGCAGCTGCAGAGGTGCTGGCTCTGTGCTTGGAGAACTAACGCCTGCCCTCAGCTTCCCGATTCAGTACTAAGCTTTCACTAAATAAATAAACACCTTTTGGGCAGCGGGAGCCGAGACGCGAAACGTGACATTACGCAATTGGTAATGCACGTTTATCTTTTGGCATTTTGAGCAAATTACAGCCCCTGAAGGAGGGCAGGGGTCTCTCAGAAACTTCCTAATTCCTTGAAGCCAGTGCCGTGCTGAATTGTTGGCAAGGCAAGGGGAGAAGACAGAGGAGAGTGACATCGCTGCCCCTCTGCGTCATCCCATCGCCAGTGTGAAAATGGCACTAAACCAAAACTAACCCAAGTCATTTATTCACCCTCGCTGTACCTCATGGACCTAAAGGCGTTCTGTGCTCTTAGCCGGCTTGGAGCAGCAGCACAAGGACCATTCACTTCCAGCTTTTTAGAAGTCAGTTCTTCAGAGGGGAGGAATGACTACCGTCTACAGGGAGTGAAATAGCAAAAGAGATTAACCTTCTCCAAGGCAAGTGAGTGTGCCAATAACATTCATCACTTAGTCAAATGACTGCCATAAAAGCAACACCCCCTGAACCTCTTGAAAGCGGGTTTTACGTTAAGCACAGACTAACTGGCCATTAGGAGGTCTGTGGTTGATGAAATAGAGACCCCAAGGGGTAATGGAGACTCCAGGGAAGTCAGTCTCACTCAAGGACAGAAATACCTGGGCTGGAATCCCCATGAAACCAAGACGATTCTATTAGACATCACTAGTTGTTTTATCTTTTTTTTTCCCAGTAAATCCATGTCAGTCCTGCCACATCAACACTATCAGTTTTGGAAGTGAGAACCACGCAGGACCCCCACCCAGAGTGCATGGGAATTTTTATTTGTTTTGGACAGGAAGACATCAGAAATCACCAGTGTTGCCTTGCTAATCCTTAATGCCAAGATGGTTTTGTGTTGCATCTGGAGTCTTGATCACCTGGGACCAGTGGGGATTTGCATTTCTCACTTCTCCTGTGAGTTACAGGGGGCAGCCCGTGAGGGCAAGGATGGAGTGGGTCTCCCTGCTTCATACCAAAGCTCCATTTGCTGGTACAGGCTGCAGAAAAACATTTAACTTTATATTATAACCAAAGTTGGAACAAGGTTTAGGAAACAGAAGTAGCTCCACTTCAAAAAATTGGAAAAGTGCCTCCTTGGGAATAGGGCTGTGTTAGCAGGGTGTTTTGGCTGATTAAGTGAATTTGCATGCAGATTTTGCTGTTTCAACAAAGCAAAAGAAAAGATTTTTCACCCTTTCTGGCTGTTAGATTTTCCAGAATTTGCCTGCCAGGGTAATTGTTTAGGATGGCGAGCGATTAAGATCTGTTTTGCAAACAGAAGTATAATGAGGTTTTAATATCTGGCATTTCCACAGCAATACCCTCAACTCCCCATAAGATAAAATACAGTCAGGAAGAACAACAGACATCTCCAGGGTTGTCACCAAGAAGTTTCTGGCTTCAATGCCTTTGTGTGGTTTTAAAAAAAAAAAAAAAAAAAAAAAAGAATTGGGATGTAAGATTATAATTATCCACGATGGCAACACAATGCTCATAATGAGAAAACAATGCTCTTTGGACTTCAACCCAGGGCAGCACCCGCCTCTTCCTCTCTCCATGCCTCTGACTAGCTGAATTAAAAATAAAATATGAGCTGGAAGAGCAGGCATGGTGCCCATGGGCAGAGGGAGTGCTGTGCCAGCCCTGTGGCTCCATGAGCTGCCCAAAGTCCCCCACACCGGGATAAAGTGAATTTTGGGCCCCTTCCAGCACCTGAGGGAGGATATTGGATTATTTGTCTCTTTGACAACAGGAAGCCCGAGACAAGGCATTTCCCATTCTCCTTCCAGCATTATATGAATGGCCTTTAAAAGTGTTGTGGAGAAGTAAACACAAAGGAATGTCCCACAGAGGAATGGTTTTAACAATGCCTCTGCTTTCTCCGCCTTCAGCTGAGCAGGCTCCTCACAAGTCAGTGCAATTCTGGTCACATCAGGGCATGGTGACCTTCCTCAGCGCCCTCCTCCTGACTGCACTGACCATGAGACCACTTGCACTATAAAAATGGACCTTTATCTGGGGCTCTGAGACAAACTGTCCTTACTTGGCACTCAGGGGCAGGATGTTGGAGTTTAGATCCAGGTGCTGCCCAGATAATGAGTTTAACACTCACTTCAGTCATGGCAGGAATACCCCAGCTGTGCTCACATCTCACATCCGAGGTCCCACTACCTCCTTGGCATGGTTGAAGAGGTTTCTGCTGTCCTTGGTGCCTAGGGAGAACCTCTTGCAACTCTGACACTGCTGCCTGACCCTTACTGGCTCCTTTCACCTTTTGCAATCCCTCTTTCCCCCACCTTATCCTCTTCTGCAAACCCCTTTTCTTCCCAAATCTCTCTCCCTACCTTAATCCCTTCTTCCACTCTGTCTCTGGAATAAGATCTCATGTTCAGTACCACAATTTACAGTGGAGCTTAGAGTCATCCCAATCATTGTGCCAAAGGCTGGACCTGTAACAGTATATTGGCCATTCCCTCCTCTTCCTCACTAATCAGCTATTGAATGGGAGAGGTGCTGCAACTCAGGAAAAGAGGATCTGTTCTGAGCTTGACCCAAGGCAGGAGAAGGGTGGGGTTTCCATGGGTTAGCCCTGGGCTGTCTCACGGATAGAAACCTGCTCTTGTGGCAGTTGCTGAGGATATTTTCAGCTGGGGTCCTCTCCTGGGCAGGTCTCAGGTCTCCCAAGTCCCCTCCTGAGCAGATAGGCTGACTCCCATCTTTCTGAATATTCTTAAAATGAGAACAAAATCCACACCAGAAAGAGTAAGTGGCAACTTCTCGGGGGGGTTGTTTGGTTGGTTTTTGATGATGACCAGTGATGAAGCTCCAAGTTTTCAGCCGGCTCTGGATTGCAGTCTCAGTTGCAGCTGATGGTCTCTGTCAGACCCCCCTGCTCACAGGTGTCACCACGAATCCATTGCTGCCTGTGTGTTAAAAAGGCAATTCAGAGTGACGGATCATGAGATGGAAAATTAGTTCCCTTTCCTACGGATCCTGACTCCAAGCTGCCCTGCTCTCAGCTTAGCAGCCATTCCCAGCTGCTGAGGGGTGTATCCCTGCTGCTGTGGGGAAACAGCAGGCACTGGGGTGACTGATGGAGCTGCTGGATGGTTTCCTGAGAGTTTCTTTCTTTTTTCTTATTTTGATCATTGTTCACAGTATTTCTGCACCTTTACAGTACAAAAATGGTAGGCATGCATCCTGGCTGCCTCTGGACGCTGTCCCTTAATCAGTGCTTAGCTAATTCAAAAAAATAATCCCTTTAAGCCCTTCTTGCAAGTTTTCCAGTCTTTGGGCTGCTCTGTAAACTTTGCTACAGTGCATTTTGGAAAGAACCTTTAAAAGATTTAAATACTGCCTGATTTTTCATGGGGCCTCTGCAGAGAGGTGACATTCATCTGAACAATCATCTTTAAATTTGCACCACGTGGGAAATGGGACAAAGAAAAGTGAAACGCTTTCCTCATGGTACTGCAACAGCCCGGTTAAAGACTTGGTTTCTTGACCCTAGTCCCAGACCTGGCCTCAAACCTCGTGGCAAGCAGATATCTGTCTCCTTAGGAGGATTGCCATGCTGATCTCATCACTGGCATCTCGCTCACCCGCTTTTTTATCTCTACTTATGTACTGACACAATTATCCTTCATTACACAGAGTGCACACTGTGCACACACAGACAGGAAAACATGCTCTGTAGTGCAGCTGGGGCACACTTCATTCTGTCTGGAGTAAAATTTACCCACCATCATCATTTTTTAGCTACTGAGTGTAATAGAGAGCAGTTAGTGGGGTGGGTTTTCTTTTTCTGGATAGAACTGTCCTGCCGTCCTGGTTTACAGTTCATCCATAAAGATACAAATGGTTCTCATTTCTTCTCACTTTTAGCATTTTCTGCAACATTAAAGCATCTTTTGGAATAGACATGATAAAACTGCTGTCACTAAAGCTTTCTGCACTTCAGGGCACTTTCCCACGTCATCCACCTGTATTTATTTCTCCTTTGCGAGGCTATAAATAGACAAAATGTATCACCTGAGGCAATCCGGGTACAGCAACTACTCCTGAAGTCACCAAATGGAAATCAGTCAGGTTTTAACTGCGTGAGAGTGAATAAGGATCCCTGGCCTGAATCAAACAGCTCCCAGTCCAAAGCCAGAGGCCACTGGCACACAGCACCTTCAAACATCCAAGCCATTTGGTGACAGGAGTTTATTTGTCCAAGTGGGTCACAGGTCAGTGCTATAAATAATGACTCCCTTAGTATCTTGGTTCCTACTTAATGTCTCCTTGTTTCGTCTTTCCTTCCAGATCAACCCGAGAAAGAAAGAAGCGTTTCCTGGTGTAGTGTAAAGCTCTGTTTTAAGAGCTGAGGATGTGAACCTGTATGTCTGTTACCACCTAGGGAAGGAACTTCTCCGCTGTCAAGAGCTGGCTTTCTCATTTAATTCAGTCCTCCATCCTGCTGGCAAGGGAATGAGTTTCAGATTCCTCTGAATTTTCTTGGATGAATGGTTAGACCATGCTGGTTTGCAAGCTTACTAAAAAAAGGAGGCTGGGCTGTGTTTTCATTTGCTTTTATTGTTCTGAGCAAGTTGATACGTTCCACAAATAAAAATGTTCTTTGTTTTATGCATAACAGTTAAAGAGGTTGGGAAGATTAAGCTCCAGAAAATCCATCAGGAATTCCCCAGCCTGTTTTTTAACCTGTGTCACCTCACCAGGAGTGAGGTGCTTTGGGACTGATTCAGGTTTTGATAGTGCTGTATTTTGTGTGCCATATATCAGAAAAGTTCTCTATTGAAACACTTTTGTGGAAGACAGAATGGGAGGCGGACATGAAGATGGGTCTCACAGGTCTTGGTGAAGGAAATGAAAAGTATCCCCCACGAAAAAAAAAAAAAAAAGAAGCTGCCAGTTCCCTGGAATGTAGTGCAGTCTGGCTATGGAACTGCCAGGCACTCAGGGCTCAGAAACTCTAAAAACTCTTCTTTTTTGGTGGCTTGTTTTTTATCTGTTTGTTTCCAGAATCAATACAAGCTGTATAATACTTACACCCTTCTTTAACAGACCGAAGGGGTGAGTCATCACACTTATCTCACCGTGGTCCCTGACAGCATCACCTGAGGCAGCACCACTTATTCAGAGCAGGGTGGGAGAGTCAGCACAAGGGCTGGCACTGGAAGACCAGCCCCATGTCTGGCTGCTGGGCGGTGATGGGTGATGATACACACACTGAATCATCTGCTGTAGCAGAGCCTGGGTCTCTGGGTTGTACTCTTTCTTAATTAGGGGCATATTATTAAAGATTGGAGGCCTCTTCGTGCAGCTTTTGTTCTTAAAGAAAGTTTTGGGAAAAAAACAAACAGCCTCAACTTGATGAGTCAGCGTTTCTTTCAGGCTTTTCACCCCATTTGTAACCTGAGTGGTAGCAAATTGTACTTGGAAGACTATTCTCATATGATACTTTCTGTTATTTCACCAGATCAATGTAACATTTGTCAGCACACAGGGCAGACCCGACTGAAATACAGCCGTGCATTGCTCTTGTCTGGAGGAGCACCCAGACACAGCTCAGCATCCAGCTCTGTGAGTGCACCTTAAATTGATCCTTTGTTCCTAATCCTTCCCTCTCTGGAGATAACATCCAGTGAAATTGCTCTGACTTTATTTGTGTAGGCCTAGTGCTGATCACAGAACAGGACACGTTCACATACAGAACATTATGAGATAAAGACCAATCTTGGAACCAGAGAGGGTGCAGAGCATGCTGTGTCCTTTCATAATGAACTGTGACAGGGAAATGAAATTACTTCTCTAACACTTCTGAATTTGGGAGGACTGAAAAGAGGTTTCAGATAGGTTCTTGTGTTACTTTACTCAACAAAAATTACATTACTTTATCATGTTTTCATACTATCAGGTTGCTTTACATCCTTTTGCACGCTAATAATGACATTTGTAGTTCAACATTCACATCTGCACTCCACATATCCATTTCCCCACGGAGAGCCTGCCACCACTGAGCCCTGTTATCACTGTCAAGCAACCACCTTGATATTTCAGTGTTGTATCACAGCTGCCTGTAGCAGGAACTGTGATCTCCTCAGGACAGCACTGCAACACACATTTGGAGAGTGATATGGCTAAAACAAGGGAGAGGAGATGGGAGCTGTTTTCTGTGCTACAGAGCCTTCCCAAGACCTCCTGCCAGCCCTTCCACCCTCTCCACTGCTGAGCTTTGCCTCTCACTTTTCCCCTGGAATGCTGTAGATCCTTACAGTCTCTCAATAAAGCAGGACAGTACATTTTGTTCACCCCCTCGGAGGAAGATGTCTTACAGTTTGGGATTTAGGAGGTGAGGCAAGAGGTAAGCAGGTTGTTTTTGAAGGGTCTCACAGTTTGACACTCTGCCAGAGCTCGTGGAAGTTTAACCCAAAATGAAAAGCAAGCAGCACTAAGCAAAGTGGGCTGATGATGGGAGGGGGAGATGAACACTTTGGGAAACTGCCAGATACTTTGTAAGCCACTGTCAACCTACAAGCTTTGCTTTCCATTGATTTATCACCTTACTTCTCTCGGTATCAGGATGACAAAGGTTCCCTCAGGCATCTGATAACCAGGGAGCCTCCGTTCTGTGGTCTCACATGCCCTGCATAGCTCACATTGGTGGCCTTGCAGGCTGTGACAGTGCCCTCCTGCATAGCTCGAGAGGGAAACAACAACTGAATGTGGCACAGGACCTTTGGTGACATCCACGTGCATTGCTGAGGAGTTTGTGACGTTTGGCACATCAGGGGCTTGCCCCTGCCATACTCTGTGCTTTACGCCGGGCTCTAACTCTGGGTCTATGACAAGTTCCTCTTGCCTGGACAGTAGGTCTCAAAGTTTGCCTTTCTATCCCCACCTGACTCGTGACGTGGAGAGCAGAGCAGAATAGAAACCTTCCTCTTAAGGAACAAGGTCAGGCACTGGGGACTCTGTTTCTCAGGTTCAGTGTGTACCTGGCATTTACATTTGTTCTGGTGTACTAGAGTTTCTGAGTGTGTTCCTCTCATGTGAAGGGTTATGTGTTAAGGACTAAGCTTCCAGAATCCTTTAATTAACCACATTTAAACTGTGCAACTGAGTGGCTTTTCCAGGAAGCCTCATTTACATTTACACAGGAGCAGAACCACGGATACCTGGAAGCTGCCTGTCAAGGAGGTTCTCACCTTCACTCTGGGGAGAGTTCAAGTAGGTAGTTAATATAAAATTTCCTTTTATCCTTTTGTACTTGCTTCTTGCTTATCTCTCTTCAGCCTATTAGGAAATAGGGTCAGCATCACCTCAGAGAACACCTTCCACACTGTTTTGCTGTCCTCTACTTCTTTTTGTTCAGCAAAAGCCATCCTGATCTAGTCTGAGCTTTGCTGCAGCCCTCACATCTGGAGGGTTCATGTAGTGAGGAGCCAGGAAGACTGCGTAGAAAAACGGCACATTCACAAAACAGGAAAGGCTATTCTCCATAAAATTCTTACTGTTATTTTATTTTCAGTAAAGATTTGAAAATTCTCCTTACAGAAAGACCGTGGCCACAAGGCAATGAAGTCTCTTCCTAAGCTCTTGTAGAAAACTCAGTGCTTCAGTCCTTCTGCTGTAATGGCTCAATCTTCTCTGATGCAATCAGTGAGCTTTCCAGCTATGTTATCAATTTGATGCTCCCAAATTTCACTGCTCCCTAAGCCCTACAAGCTTGGTAATAATGTCTAGTGAAAAGTCTTCTAACCTGTCAAGCTGCTCTTCAGTGGGAACTTATCAGCCCTACCACCTCTCCAGTATCAAGTCCAGACTTGTCAGTAAGTGACTCTTCTTTCAGGAGTCCTACATGTTGGAAGCAGATTTAGTTTCATTATTGTTTCCTATGAAAGCCGGATGACTCTTAGTTCTGGGAAGAAGTAGGTCGTATTAGAGGCTAACAGGATTAAGTGCAGTTCAGTAGGACACTCAGGAGGCCATGGATTTCTGCCCTGCTGACAAGCACCAGGCAGCAGCACATCAGAAAGTGATGAATGTCCCTGACAAAGGAAAAGCTTAAATTCTTGGTCCTTTGGCACACACCTACTTCTATGTCAAATAAAGGAAAAAACCCCCAGACAATCTCATAATGAGGTCCTGGGACCCGTCAGAAAGATGATGCAAAACGACTCCCATTTTACTCTTGACTTATCTCTTTATTCATTACTCCCGGAAACACCAACCATCAGAGCGGGAGCTGTGAGTGTGTGGGGGATGTGGGGATGGGCACAGCCTGCAGTCCTGACTCCCGGCCTCCATCAGCTCTCACTGCAGCAGCGATTACATCCTCGCCACTGCCTCTAGAGGGTAGAGCAATCATGAGTCTCTAACGGGGCGGGCAGCTTGAACAGTGCCATTTCAGGCTCCTAAAAGCTTTAAAATTTCCTTAGCAACCCTACACAAAAACTGCCAGTCAGTGCAGCCAGCCGGCAGACCTGAGACTGGTGATGCAGCAGTTTCGCAGCGCTCTGCCAGATTCATCCCGCTCCAAACATATTCATAGCAGTCTCATGGACGTCCCAGGACTGCTTTGGCAGCAATTGTGCAGGATAAATAAAGCTCCCATTGTTGCAGATGACTCTGCTTTCAATTGCATGGGAATCCAGGCCAGCGGGGACTTCTGACTGATAAAGGTTCGCGCATTTGTGCTACTGCTCTAGTAATGCAGGGCTCAGCTGCGGCACAAATTGCACCTTTTCGAGGTGTGGTTTTTTTGGCAGCTGTTTACTAATCGTTTGCAGCATTTTTCTGAGCAGCTAAGCCTCCACCACAATGTTTAATTCTTGTGTCCCCAGCCTCACTGTGCTGCCATTTGAACAGGCAGGAGTCAATATATTCTCGGCCAGAGGTATGTCTGGCTCTGCACATAAAGGCAGGAGGAGCCTTTGCCTCAAAATTCTTTGAGGGAAGAGGGGTTTTAATCATGGGAGAAGAACACAAGCCACGAATCTATAATCAAGGGCTTGTGTGATTGCTGAATTTTTGAGTGGGAGAAATAGAGCTCTTTCTGTGATACACCCCTATAGAAAACCTTTTTACAGTCAAGTATGAGCTGTGCAGGTTCACGTATAGGAGTCCTGATCACGACCTCTGGTCACGTGCCTGGAAAACTCTTTGGATTTCACTAGCTGTAAATATTCCTCCCATAGAATAAATTAAAAGACCTGATGCAGCTGCTTGCATGGTACCTTAACGTTACAAAGCATGTATTTACCCCTCCAGCAATTTACTGAACAGCTACTGCTCCTGACTCTGCAGCACAGAGATACAACCTCCTCAGAAATACCGGCCCATCTTCAGCTTCTTAACCACCTCCCTCCTAAAACACTTAAGAAACTGAATGCAACTTCCCCAAAACAGGAACTTCTCACTGGTAGGCACCTTGAATAATTAGAAGTGTTACTGAAAATTTTATTCCAGCAATCTGCTCTGCCCATACACCATGTGTGTTTGAGCCTAATCAGAGCTCAGAAGGCAGTTTATATAAATCAGCCTCGGGATGGTAATATGATAGCAGCCCTGCTTGTTTGTAACACAGCCTTCTACATGGTGCAAAGTCTGAGTTTGATTGTTTATAGCAGCAATGAAAAGGCATGCCTCTGCCTTGCCCTTTGATTGCTCGCCTCGTCTGAACCACTGAAAGCTGCAAAAAATGACGACAGCCCTTTTTTCTGGATGTTTAATTCGCTGTGTTGCAGCCTGTAGAATAGGGGGGAAAAAACCAAAAATCAATAAAGTTAAGGCAGGCAGTTTTTCAAAAGTCTAACCTCTCTCACATGGGCCAGAAAGAGAGTGTCAAAGCATGTGTCTCTTCACAGGAGCACTGGGACAAAGCTCCCCATGGCACAGGGCAGTGCTGGGCGGGTGCAGCTCCCAGTCAGCAGGCTCAGCTAAGCTGGGCTCAAAGGGGAGGCAAAAGTGGAATAGGGACTGTGAGAGAGTTGTTTGTTTTCCCACTTCTCTCAATCTGCTTGCAGTTTGGGGAGGGAGAGATTCCCAGGGGAGCAGGAGGGAAAGGAATGGAGGAGGCTGCTTCCTATGCTCTCAGCATGGCAACCCACTGAGAAATAAAGGAAGACAGACAAGGCTCTTGTTAAAATATAGTCAGTTAGGGCTAAGGACCCTACAAAAGGAAGAAATATTGCTTATAAATAATGGTCTATGAACAGCAGAAATGACGAGGCTTGGTTTCTTGCAGCTTTTGTAACCGGGGAGATGTGGTGGGGTTCTCCTCTGTGCAGCACAAGTGACACATGGAGCACTCTGGATGTGTTCATTTGGGAGCTAATCTTCTTGCTTCTTTTGTGAAAAATGAAAAAAACATGTAGGATGCAGCCTGACCCCTCACAGACACGCTGGGGACCAACACAGAGGGCACTTGCTCACTGTTGGAAGCAGGTTGGCACACCTGCAGTCAGAGGTATCATCACGTGCCTAACTTGGGGATTATCTTTGCTTTTATAAGCCAAACAGCAATCTCTTTCCTAACGGGCTTCCCATGGCCCTTTTCCAGCAGTGCAGAGCACACGTGGCTGGCCAGGGAAGCAGAGAGCTCTTCCCAGCACTCCTGGTTCATCCCAAGCACTGCACGCACAGGGAGTCCCTGACCTCAGATCACCAAATGAATACCCCAGAGGCTGCCTCTCCATCAGCCTGAGCATCACTGACCCTTCTAAAGCTCTCAGTGAACAGATCATTAGTGAGTGTATAAGATGAACATTCCAGTGGCCAAGACTCGCTCTGTATCCCCCATGAGCACGGCAGGTGATGCAGGCCTGGTTTATGGCCATCCTAAAGGCTGTGTGAAAAACCACCTGAGGGTGGTGGCTGAACACGACCGTGGTTTATGGAACACTGTTTGTCCCTTTATTGTGCTTCTCCAGGAAGGGGGTGTCGCCTTAGATTTGCAAGACACACACCCTGGGGCGCGTAACAGCCCCGAACCCCGCGGTGGATGAACAGACGTGCATGGGTTGGCTGCACCGAACTGCTGGTTTTACAGCAGCTGAGGATGTATCCTTAAAGCCTACAGCGTGTTAGCCGTGTTGGCTTAGCACTGGGTTACCAGACTCCCCTGCAGCTCCCTGGCAGGGGCACTGTGCCCACCCTGCACTCTCTCGCAGGATGAGCTGCTGTGTGCTCTGCTTCTCCCTGAGGAACTGCTCCAGGCTCCTCTCTCCATGTAAGACTAGGATATTCAGAGGATATGCTCAAGTAATTTTTTTTTTTGTTCCCTTTATCAGTTTTCAGTGTATCTCTTTCATCTTAATTCTATATTTGTATTTCTGGTGACTATAACTGTCTTTCCTTCTCTCAACATTGTTGACAGTAATAGTGTAGATATACAGATATACTGGCCTCATTGGTGTACAACAGTGATGTTAAATCCATAAAGAAAAATTAGACTTGGGATTGCTATTTTGGTGCTGACCTTTTTTATTAGAGTGCAATATAAAGTCACAGAACTCTTCATTTTCTTCATGTTGCTGCCCACTCCCCTCTGTTCTTGAATTACCTGGCATTTCTTCCAGTTCATCACCAGTGTGCTGAGATGATAACAAGCCTTACAGCAAATTATTTTGGGAGTGGGAGCAGGTATTCTGAATTTGTGAGTTTTTAATTCCAGCTTTATTTCAATACCATTTTGCCTTTCTGTGACAATATTCCTCTGGGACAAATTGAGATTGCCTACAGGTTACTTCTATTCTTTTGTGCTTCTGTCACTTACTTAACCTATTTTCCTGCTTCCTGGATTCAACCATTAAGGCTATTTAGTACTTCAAGGAAAAATTCAAATTTCCTAACAGGGAAGTCATTGATATTTGAAGACTTGTACTTTTTGGGAGCAGGTTTTTCTACTGGCTCCTTGCAATAGCTATATGTATTTATTTTTTTCCAGTGTAAGGACTAAGGAAGTGTCCCAAGCAGCAGAGGCCACAGCAGGTGCTGGCTGCAAACCACCACAAAAAACACCTTCCATTGGTAGCATCCCCATTCAAGTGTCTTTTGCAGAGTAAAAGCATTTAGCAACAAACACAGGCCACAAGGAGTTTATTTGAGTCCCTCTTCGATACAATAAATGCCAAACCTGAGCATCTAATAAACTGCAGTGTCTTGTATTGTTTTGTTTTGTTTTAAATGTCACCAAATTGTGTTTTTTGAAAAAGAATCTTCATATCTTCTAATGCAAAGCGAGATGATGGATCTATATGTGAAGATGTGGTCTACACTCTTCCTGCTCTAACAGCCAGTCTTCCTCTGTCTTCCTCCCTTTCACTGACACGAGCCTATTTAATATAATTTCTATGGTAATTTTTCTGTACACAAACTCCCAATTACTACAAAATGTGTGTAATTGGTTGTTGTGTTAGTTAAGCACGTGGCCAAATAATCTCTCCATAAATAAAGCAGGAAGAATCACACCCCATCAATCTAGGAAAACAAATGAAAACAAGATTTTCTACATAAAGTTCTGTAGAAAGACTTAATTCCCTCAGTCTCAAGGAGAGAGAAAGTGCTCTGTCAGCCTTGCTGCTGCTGTCTCCCGCTCCCCTCCAGTGAGGCTGGTGTTCCCAGAGGGATCCTCCATCCTGGGCACTGTCAGATAGGCTCTGGCAGTATTTGCTTGGCTTTAGAAAACATGAGATTTGTTATTTCAATAATCACCCTGGTTCACGTTGTGTCTTTTGGAAGTGGAAAGGAGTGGACTGAAAACTAACAGGGAAAGAATGAGGAAGCTCCTCTGGGCAGGAACCAGCAGAGAGCTGATGGAGCCAGAAGAACAGGAACAACAATAGGCCTATTCTCCTTCTCTCAGGATATTGCTATTTTGTCTTCCTTGAAGTCCGATATCCCCAGAAATCATTCCCAAACCAGCCTTGGTTGCCTCATATGATGTTTTCTGGTGGGAATTTCCAAAGTGCTCTAAAGAATTAAGCTTTGCAAAGTTCTGGCCACCCCCTGACAATTATAAAACTGCCTTTTTTTTTTTTTTACCACAACAGTGATTTTTGACCAGAATAACAGGGAGGGAAAAACTAATGAACTCAAGCTGCCTGTGACAGAGAAAGAGGAGGTGAATGTGGGAGTGCAGGCATTGCACAAGGAGCATGTGTTTGCACATGTGTCCCTGTGGAACTGCAGTTCCCCTGCAGTGCTCAGAGCCTCCATGGAGCAGAGAACCAAGGGGAGGTAGGCACTGCTGAGCTGCCTCCTCCCACCTCCACACTAGGCTGGACCTCAGCCACCAACTCCCAAAATCAGTGGCTGTTCTGGCAAGCCCTCCAAAGTCAGCTCGGGTCCTTCCAGCTGTGGCTCCTCCACGTTTCCCTGTTGTCCTGCTGCTGTGTGTGTAACTACTTCACTCTTCTGTCTTGTCCATTGGGGCAGAAGAGGACTGAGGATGTCCCACGAATTTCAACATAGTCAGTCCTCGAGCTTTTGCTTGGCAGGATTCAAAAATAGCTCATCACTCAGTCCAAGCTCTCCACAAGCAGCCAAATCAAACCAATGATCTACCTGGCCTCTAGACCAACAATCTTCCTGTCACGTAGCCCAGAATCTCTTCATTGCTGTCGCTGTCTGATGCCTAACCAAGCTCCAGCATGCCTGGGCCAGCAGTTTAAAATCAGCAGTCTGAGGTTACAATGCCTTCAGCCTTGCTCCTCTCTAAGACAGAGACATCTGATCCTCTGGGGAATCAGGTCCTAGATTGCCACTGTCAGCCCAATATACTGAAGGAAAATAACTCCAGCCTGGATTGGCCTTAATACAGAACTGCAGCAGCCCCAGTGCTGATTCACAGAAGGCTGTCCCTGTTTTGAGGGCAGTGACACCTGGCAAGAGGATGGGAAAGGTGACGAACAGTAGTGACATCTTTAAACATACTGACCTTGGCGACGTAATATTTCTGGAAGTGTGTGACACTGCTATAAATCATTGTTCAGAAACATAGGAAATGAGGACATTGGACTGGAAAAAGCATCCTACTCCCTTGAAACCAGTGCCTAGCTGTTGTGTTGAGAGATGGTCAGTAACAAGTCGGAAGAATCCTTAAAAAACAACCTATTTAAACGTCAAGTTACTCTCACATTTAGACAGCACTCCCTCTACTATAAATAATTTTCAGCTCTCAAATTATAGGCTGTGGAGAGGAAGAAATCAACTTGCAGGTCTGTAAGTGGGCATGTGTGAAGTTATGCATAGGAATATCCCCACTGGAAAGCTGTGTGAGCCTGAGGGTGTCACGGCTCATCCTCCTCCAGCTGTACCTGTGCTGGCTAAGGCACTCACTGCCTTCCTCAGGTCCTAAGTGTCTGTGTAACCTGTTCTTCTGCCCACCTGCTAATGCAGGACTGCTTCCTACTATTTTAAACCCCTTAAGGGACAGGCTTGCACCTTTTTCCTTTAAAAATAAGTCCAAGATTTAGAAATTAGCACTAATAAGACATTTTTCACATACTCAGCCTAAAGGTTTTGAAAATATTCTTTCTCCTCTCTTGCCTTTATTCAAATTCCCAGAACAAATAACAGCTGTTTTTCACTTTGTACCTGTGTAAAGCTGAAATATTTTGCAGAATAATCCATTTCTTCATTAATGTAGGTATGGTTTTGCCCAGCTGTTTGTTTGTTTCCTAGTTCTGGTTAAGCGTTAATTCTGTGAATGCCTGATGAGATCTTAAACTACACCAACAAGATCCCAAACAGTACTGACTATGGAATATCAACTGACTGAAAAAACAGAAGGTTGCTGACCTATAATATTTGTGTTTGAGGAGCACATTCAGATTCCCATTTCAGTGAAGATTCTCAGTTCTGTATCTTGACTTCTCAGAATGAGATAAGCACAGGTCTTTATAACTGGGAGAGGTTTGGGTCCACGCAGTAGTGGCTACAAAGTAGCTCAAGGCACAAACTGATGGTCTCCACAACCGGATCAGCTGCTCTCTACAGCTCCCAATTTGAGCAGGAGTCAATGTTTTACCAGAGAAACAAATCAGCCAAGGAGGGCAAAAAGTAAAAGAGGACAGAAATGGGAAGGAACTCTGACAGAACAATACAGAAGTTACAAAATCAATACCTTATCAGACTCTCCTATTGTTACAGGACAGAGGTGAAGAGTCTCTTCAGGGAAGTCAATTTTAATGAGTGACTGGCCCTCTCCAAAGGGCTGCCTGGATTCTCATCCCTGGAGTATCAGGAGGTGACAAAAAAGAAGCTACAGCAATGAGAAAAAACATGTAAGGATGGAATTATTGGGACAAAGGGATGGATACAGAAGCCAAGTCATATTTGAAACAAAAGGTACAGAAACTCAGGGCAATCTCCATCAGGGCATTGCTTTCTCTGAAAGGTGCATGTGAGACTATAGCAAAAGAAACTCAGAGCTAAGTAATGTTACTTGCAACAGATGAAGTTTCTACTGGGTTGAACAGCTTGATTTCTATAATATGGGAAAGAAACAATTTCCACAGCACAGGATGGCTAAAACAGGATGTCTTGCAACGACCAAATCTAAATCATAATGGTTTTGTAGATACATGGAAAAAATCCACATAGCCTGCAGTGGCCTTTACAGCTTTACAGCTGGTTTCTATCCAAAGTTAAAACAGGGCTTTGGTATAAGATGCAGGGTGGAAATGACAAAGTAGCTCAAGTCTCTTTGTGGTGACTCTCAGATGAGTTCTCTGCAGCACTCTACCATGTAAAATCTAAAAGAAGATAAAGAGGTGACTGATGCATGAACCTCACTTGATGTCAGCAAGGAAGTCTTTAAGAAACCAGACAATGAGTGGATCCAGGGAAGTCAGCAATGGCAGACCCTAGAACAGAGCTATTTGTGGGAGGTTTCAGAAATACCCATTGCCATATGAACTCCCAACAGAGTCCTAAGAGTCTACCTTGGAGTAACTCAGTTCAGGTAAAACTCGTTGGCATTTTTACATCAAGGAGCTTGACTACTTGGAGGTACTGCTTTCTGCATGTATTAGGGAAGGTCAGTGCCTTAACTTTGTGTTCTGATGGGCTAAATCACCAAAGGATCATCAAATGAAAGCGTTAGTTCTTCTTAACTTGCAGCTGTAGGTCTTCCCAGACTTGAAACCCAGCTGATCATCAGTCAAAAATCTTCTCTTCATTCTAATTGGAGGGCAGAGACAAAAGATTTGCCTTTGATAGAAAGCTCCTGACAAGAACTTTAAATATTCCAGCCTCCTGGGGCTTGGGCTGTGTTGAAAGATGGCTTTTGCTCCTTCAGCTACTGCTGTGGAGGACCTCTGGGACTGATTTCCTTGAAGCTACTCAGAAGCATAAAATCCTATTAATAAAGAAGAATCCCTCTCCCCTGCCGCGACCAAATCATTCAGATGAGTCCCTGAGTTAACCCTTGGCAGAAACCTCCAGTTTAATGGTGCTGGTTTCTTGGTCCTATGAATCACAACACGAAAAAGCCACGGCATTGAGCATGTAGAAGCACCAAATCAGTGTTTTTGTAGAAGATTCTCAGGGTTAAGCTATTAAACTTCTTGAAAGGATCAATGCACCTTGAGCATTGAGGCAAGAAATCTAACGAGCACCAGCAGCAGCAGTCTGCCAAAACACTGAAGTAACCTCCAGAGAAGCCACGGAAATCGGGTGTCCAAGCAGGTTCCTACATGCATCATAACACTCCAGGGAACAGCCTTCAACACTGGCAAAGCAGTGATGGTTCCATGAGGAATTCCTTTGCCAGTACAGTCAGGAAGAAATTATGGGGGACAATAAATATACATATACATACACATACGTATATACATATATATACCTTTATACATATATATATGTATATACATATATATATGTATAAAGGTATATATGTATAAAGGTATATATGTATAAAGGTATATATGTATAAAGGTATATATGTATAAAGGTATATATGTATAAAGGTATATATGTATAAAGGTATATATGTATAAAGGTATATATGTATAAAGGTATATATGTATAAAGGTATATATGTATATACATATATACCTTTATACATATATACATATATACATATACTTGGTGGAAAGAGTGTAGCAGTCATAGGAATCCTTTTCCTTGAATGCAGCAACTGCAGGATCAACCCAAAAAGTTATTGAAAGTTATCTTATCCTAAGGCCAGACTAAGAAGTGAGTTCTGACCACAGGCTATCTTGAAAAAATCTCAGTTTTCTGTGCATAGCAAATCTAATAAATTAAACTGCTGATTCTCTTTCCTCCCCATGTCCTACTACTACTGACTGTACAATTCATCAGAAAGTGTTTCAAACACAATGTATCTAAAATTGCCCCAAATACCTTCCCGTCTGCCCAGTTTTCTCAATAGAATTAAATGGTTTCTTACTGCTAAAAACTGAGCTCAGCCAAAATGTAGCCTGAGTGAAAGGCCACTTCATTACCACCAGAGTGGCCATAGGAAGGGTTGCCCAAAAAGCAGGGCCTGCTGAAGCAGCACTGCCTGTTCTAAGCTGTGGTGTCAGCACAGCTGAATGTTTAAGTAAGTTTCCTATTCAAATAGCAAAACAGCTTGTATTAAATACGATTAATACTCATTGCTAAATATTGAAGACAAAAAAAGGTAGTCAGATGCCACATTTGGCTTTGGCTTCACCACTGTGGAAGTGTTAATTCACGCTCTCATCTCGCCTCCCACAGTCCATTGTCAGTTCTCCTTCTATATTCTTTAAAAGTCCAGCTTCCTGAACTCCTCTGAAAGTAAACTGGTGCTGATAATAGGAAGAAGTGCAACTATGTGATTCCACAGGCAAACAACTCCACCAGTTTCAGTTCTATTCAGAATCCCACTTCAATTAATCCTTCCTATTTTTCAATCTTCAAATGCAATTGCCCTAAGGAGCCTTCCAGATGTTTATCTCTGTGCTCCAAGCCCTGCTCTCTCCATTACTCTAATTGGTATCTTCCTCCTCTCTGCAACATGCTGAACAATCCTGGCATTGCTGTGGTGAGAAACTCCTCCTCCTCCTCAGACCCCACATCAGGAGCAGTTTTATAGCCATTAATTCTCAGTTTCTGCTCAAAGGTCTGTAACAACCATCCTTGTCCAGATATGCCTCTGGAAAGTATCTTAAAGAGGAGGGGGAAAAAAAAATCTTATTTGTTTCATAAGGTCTTTATGACAAAAGGCTGAAGAGGCCTTTTTTATTTTGTCCTGGGTTTTTGGCTAGCTTACACTTTGACCTCTCTGGCTTTGCTGGATAGTAGATAGTAAAGAAAAACCAGGAGGATGACAATGACGATAGGGCTGATATCTGAACAATCAGAGGGCAAGAGGTTCTAATCAAACTCCTTCTTCCTTCTACTGAACTCTAATCCTAATAATACTTAGGAGAGAACTGACTCTGGCCTAAATTCAGCAGCCACATCTTTATCCAAAGCCAAAGGGCTTTCACTTCAGGAGTTTCTTGTAAGAACAATGAAGCTTCGTAATTTTCATTTAAAAGGGGAGAAAATAGTTTTGTTCATTTTACTGGGAATTTCTGACCTGAAGTCAAAACTCAAGGCACTGAAGGACACTGCATTGGTTCTTGGATCTGCCTGCCCAGAGCATCCTGCAGGATCACAGGGCTCTCATTTAAAAGTGATAGAAAGAGAGTTCTGTCTTCTAGGAACTAGTTTTATTCACTTCAAAGCAAAATGTGTATCTTCCCAAGCTTATCTTTAAAAAGATTCTGCCTGTTATTAGTTTCACTTCTTTTATTTTATTCCCTCTCTAGGTGCTTTTCTCTGACACTGAACAAAAGTGGATTAATTCAGCCAATGCTGTGACATTCATATAAAATAAAAATGCCAACTGCAGATGTCAGTTGCCCTGTTTATTTAGACATTTTGTGACTACAGATTTTGTCAGGTTTGCATGTGAAGCAGTTTACAAGAATAAGCTTTAATACTGGAATCTGATCCATCCATGAAGGCTCCACTGACTTCATTGGGTTTGCCAGGACTGATCAAATTGCAGGATCGGTTCCTACATTTGTACTGAACTCTGCCAGACTGTAAATAACACATTAGAAAAGAAATCAAATCTATCCCTTATTATACAACAAATTATTCTAATATGACAGATACAGATTGAATGTAGCCATGGCATCACCTGTGCTTTTGCTGCCCCTGTCCTGCTTTCACAGTTTGTTAAACTGTCAGGATAAAGTGAAGACCAGGGTGAGGAAGGACCGCTGTCAGAGAGAAGGTCATCATTCCTGTGGACTCTTGAAAGAAGGAAGGGATTTGTGGAAGCAGGTTTTTCTTCTGAAAAAGAAGTCAGAGGAAGGAGATAAGGCAATAGCTGGAGATAGGTGGCAGGGTAAGTCTCAGGGTGATGCCTGGGTTGCCATCATCTTGATGGTACACAAAACAGCATCCAGGGGAGGATATGATGTGCAATCAGGGAAAGAGAGGTGATCTCAGGGAGGAGAAATGGCTCAAATTTTGAACTACTCAGACTTTTTTGTGTTGTGTTTTATATTTATTTCCATTTGAATGTAATAGTTTGGTGAGTAGTTTGTTTGCCTAGCAGCACTAACACCTGGCAGACCGAGTCAACAGCAGGAAGCATTTTGGTTATCAGACAGTACCTGCCTGTCTCTCTGCCCCTTTCCTGTGATCAGACAACACAGAGAAATACATTTGTGGACACAGAACTAATGCCTCTAGTTAGCAAGGCCAACTTAAATGTGTGCTGTGATCTTCTGTATCAGCCACCTGGTGCTTTGCAGAGGAGGTGTCACAGGTGGGACACGAACGCATCAAAGCCAGGAACTGAAGTCCCTTCTCCTAAGTCTTAGCATGGTACCTTAATTGGAAAGCTTCTTTTCTTCTTGTCTTCCAAAACCCTCTGGTCAAAGGGCACAGAAATTCTTTGGTATCCTCCTCAGCTGGATGGAAAAGCGGCCAAATGCCATTACAGGTGATCTTTGCTTCTGATGTCAAAAGTCATGAGACCTAAACAATAGAAAATTTGCAGCAGAGGGATCAGTTGTTATGCCAAGCCTGAGGCATTCTCATCATTTTCATCCCACTACTCTGTGCCACCTTTGTTTGGGTGTGTGATACAGCCACGGACAGAATACACAAAGTATTATTTTTTTCTGAAAAAGACCACACATAACTCACTCGTGCTGCAGCACAAGGCACTTCAGCTCTTGCTGCATGTTTGTAAAGATGAGGATCTTACACACCTCCCCTCCCTTGCAGCAGAGATGTACAGCTTATTCCAACACCACATTACCAGCATGTTGAGAACCTCTGCAGGCCAAAGCACTTCAGCAGAACAGCACGTGCTGCATGGGAAGGATCAGTGCTCCTACTGGAAATCCCAATCTTCCACTAATAACACATTTATTTTAAAAGGACCGTCACTGCATTGATGCTTTTCAGCTTTACCCTCTGCCTTCTACTCAGAGTAAAACACCACTTTTACTGCTACCCTGAGTTGATTAATTACAGTTGTACAGAAAAAGATGGACCAGTAAAGTACCTTCCATTCCCATTTTACTTTGGTTGTCTGTCACTGTAATACTTTATGTGTCCAACAAAATCTGATGAGAAAAAGGAATCATTGGACTTTTCAAGAATAGTAAACACAGACTGAGTCTCCACCTACTAGCTCAGGGGTAAACATGCAAGTTTTCAGCAAAACAGTCTTGGTCTTATTGTCAAACTTAAAGTTCATCAATCCTTTTTTTTAATAGCTATGACATTTGATGCCTCAGCTCTCTGTGAAAGCCATATGAAAGATGTGGCTTTGAAAAACTGCTCCAAAATTTACCTTAAATCATGTAAATCTTTGAATTATGGCATGTATTCAGTTGTAATGGATTTACCACTCTTTATTATTATGGAATAAGGGTTTATATCTCTCCTTAAAAGACAATGTTTGTTTGATTAAAGGAAAATCCTCAGTGTCTTGAGGAAGCACATTGCTGGCACAGAGGCACGTCTGCATTAATATATATTCATCCACAAACATAGCAGAGTAAGCTGCACAAGCAGCAACCCCAGTTCTGCTGGTTTAGTGCCTCTGTATTAAGGGTGTGTGCTGGTACAATTGACCTTCTGTCATTAAATGGCCATACATTTTCTTAATTATAGACACGGCCACCTGCACACACGGCGGAGCACCATCCGTGGTGCTGGAACGAAATGGCCAGGAGAGAACATCTCTGAGGCTGAAGCCTGGGCAGCAAGTGGAGCCAAGCCTGAAGCAGTTGAGGAGCAGGGAGGAGATAAGCAGGCTGGCAGAAACACGCCTGGTCTAGCTCATTCTGCCACGGGGCAGAGGATGGGCTAAGCACCCTCCTCCTTTCCTTCAGCCCAGTTTTCTATGGCTCCCTCCTACAGTTTTCCAAGCAGTGGCCATCAGGCACTGCTGAAAATGGGGGTATCCCTGTGTGGGGCAGCAGCAGGGCAGGGGGGACCTCCCCAGCTCTGCCACGGTCAGGGATCTCTCACCTGGAGGGCAGAGACACAGGGAGACATGAGGATCACTCCGGTTCCTCATGGCTCAGCCTGGCACACGAACACCGGCTTGCGAGTGTTTTAAAAATAAACAGCCAGACTTAGATTTATTTTTACATTTCAGGGAGGCTGGGGAGCAGGTCAGCCTCACAAAATAAATAAAGCCCATTTCTTCAATGGCATTTTAAAGACGATAGCACCTCTTAGGATGACTAATGTGGAGGGAATGCAGGGAGGCTGCAGCCAGTCCCACAGCCCTACTGACCCTGAGCAGACAGTAAGGGATCTCCTGTGCCTGCTGATCCACCCAGGACCTGGAGGATGAAATCCTTTGCTCAGGTGCAGCTTCACCAGATTCCCCAGTGCTCTGTGGGGGCACAAGGGCCAAGAGGGACCGGGTTAGTTGACAGGATAGTGGCCTAAATTTAGACAACATTCAGTGAGTGGGTGTAAGAAATAAGAGGAAAGAGTGGAAAAGGAAGGACAAGAATGAAAAGAATGGACACATAGACTGCATTTATCATGTTCCTGCTCATGAGCTTTACTTCTCTTTTTTTTAAATATCCGTAACCCTTGCCAGGGATTTGCCCAACTGTTCTGCACAAGGAGTTTGACACCAGAGCTACAGTAGATGGGAGTCACAGGGCGTTGTGGCTGTCAAGGACGTGGTACGCAGCACAGAACCAGATTCATAAGAAAACAGAAGGTATTTATGGATCAGCTGGGTAAGTAAGCTGATTTGGTATCAGTGCTGGAGTAGAAGCTGGGTGAAATGCCAGCAACAATGCTATGGTCAGGTCGTTATACAAAGGTGACCATCCTTTCCTTTGTGTCCTGTACTGGAGGAAGGTGAACGGCAGAAAGTTTCATGAGGTAGTGGCAGTGGGCCAGGAGTACTCAGCAGAAGTATTCCTCATGTAGTTGGAATAAAGTGTTAGCATATGTTGAGATCTGGACTTCACCTTAGGCTCAGCAATTATTAAGATTTCTATTTCCTGCCTAGAAACAATCAAATCACAGTGCTACAATCACCGGCTGATGGTATAAAATGCCTGATACTTAATTATTTCAGAAATGCATTTGAGGTTATTATATACACATACTTAAAATTTATTCCCTCTTAAATATAAATACTTGACTCAATTCCCCATTAGAGTTTGCTGCACCATATAAATGGTGCATTTTCACACGTCTTTTCAAAGCTTTTTAAGGTACTTTAGACCCTGTTGCAGCTGGACTCGGAAAAAATAAAGCCAACTTACATTAGGAATATGCAATCAAGTGCTGGCTTGTGATATGCTGCCGTCAGAAACTGATGATATATCGTTCCCATGTGCAGCTAACAGC
This sequence comes from Oxyruncus cristatus, assembly GCA_013399855.1. Lineage (NCBI taxonomy): Eukaryota > Metazoa > Chordata > Aves > Passeriformes > Cotingidae > Oxyruncus > Oxyruncus cristatus. Next base: position 695,605 of record VXAY01001843.1, read on the forward strand.
ATGAAAATCCCTGCCTCCCTCTTCCATACCACCTTTTCCACAGCAAAAGATTTGTACAGATGCATTTTGCATGATTTCTGCTCCCCTAAAACAGTAGGGGAGTTCAACAACTTTGGAAAACTAGCTACCTCAAAATGAACTCAGAGAAGTTTTTGTACATAAAAGAATGTTTTTAAGGCTTATGATAACATCAGCTTATGGTTAATTTTAGGGACTCGTTCTTTGCAGTAGTGTAATTGTCTTCCTCAGTTGTTCCTTGCCCACAAGCCCAGTGTCCGTGGCTGAGGAATCAGGTAATAACCCGTAGCCACCTTCTTGTTGTGACATACTGGTTCATCCTGTATTGGGGATCGCTTGTGGAGGGAGGATGGAGGGATGAGTTTAAACCTGTGTATGATTTAGGAGTTTGGAATGGAAGTCATTAGGAAACAGCAATTGTTCTGGGAGGTAATTATAGGGAAAGACTGGCAGTGGGGAACTCAAAGGTTAGGACATTAAGAAACTAAAGACGTGCATCAATCTCTGTCTGAACCTCTGTCCTAATCCCATTCTTTTGCTGAGACATTGTAAACCCAGGTTTGGCAGAGTTGTCATGTTTTTGCTTGGGTCAATAGCAACAAATAATTTCCAGACTTGTAAATAATTTTTCTTTAAAGAGGTTTTGAAAATTCAGAGAAACAACAGGGAAAGTCAGAATGTACTTCTCGGCAGGCAATCTATCAAATTAGCTGTTTTCAAAACCTGATCTTCCCTTATTTTTCTTAGTTCTAGCCCTGGGAATTGCTTATTTTTCTTCTTTCTAGCCCTGGAATTTGCTTCTTAAGGCAAGGCTTCGCACTTGGAAATTATTTTCCTCTCCTGCCCACCTCTGCAGACTCCTGTGCTGCTGAGAAGCAGCTGGAGCCCAGGTATGTTGGATTCGTCCCCCAGATTGGTTTTGATTTGCTCATTTTATAAGCCAAGAAAACAAATAAATTTTTCATTCATTTACCCACTTCCAGTCAGACCAGCATTGTCTGCCTGGGTACATTTTCAGTCCCTTCAGAAGGCCCAATTTTTGCAAGTTCTGAATCCTTCCCTTCAGAAACTTATCCTGCTGTTTCCCAGGATCCTGTTTAATGGAACTCCCCACAGCCTTCCAACTCTGTTTCCATCCTTAATCCTTCATTGCTCTAACCCCAGACTGGACACAGAGGGGATGAGATTTATTCATCTGGATCCCAGGATCCCGTCGATCCTGGGAAAACAGGTCCCTTCCCTGGGAAGGGACTGCATTCACCAGACGAGCCTCACGAAGAACAGTGGCAGCCAGGCGAGGAGCAGCCTTGTTTACAGCACATTCCTCTTCTTTTCCGCGCACCACACCAGCACGTCCTTCCCCGCCTGTCCCTGCCCTACGAGCGGAGCAGCCCCGCACCGGCAAGGGGGGAACCGGCCCAGGGGGCCCAGCGGGGTCCCGCGGCGGGGGCGGCGCGAGGCGGCCGCTGTCGGTGCGGGGTTGTGCGGGGCTCCCTCCGCTCCCTCACGGCGAGCGCGGCCCCCGCCGGGCGGAG
>VXAY01001843.1:697988-805385 GCA_013399855.1 Oxyruncus cristatus
CATCAGCAGCAGCAGCAGCACCAGAAGCCCGGGGAGCAGCAGCTGAGCGAGCCCGAGGACATGGAGATGGAAGGTAAAGCCCGTTCCCCCAACTCCGCCGAGAGTTTCCCCCCTCGCCCCGTCTGCCCCCGCTCCCGGGGGCTCCCCCGCCGCCGCGTCCCCTCGGGGGTCCCGGGCCGCCCTCCGCGGTAAACACGCTGTGCCCGGGCCGCTCCCGCCGGGCCCGGCTCCGGGGGTACCGGGGGCACCGGGCAGCGCTGCCCCGCGGGGTCCAGCGAAAGTTGCGGTGCGGGCCGGGGGAGGCGGCCCGGGGGGGCTCCGCAGGAATTCGCTCCGCGGGAGGGGGAGGGAAGCGCCGCTACAAAAGGAGCCCCCGGAGCCTCCCGCGGGGCGTGGGGGGCGAGCCGGGGGGGTCCGGGCAAAGTAGTTGCGGCGATTCCGGGGGAGGGTTTTGCCTGGGGCGGGCGGGGGGCTGCAGCCCTGCCCTGCCCGGCCGCTCATTGTATGCAGGCAGCCACGCTGCTCGCCATTTTTAATTAACCCTCCGAGGGTTATTTACAGAACCCGCTGCCGGCCGGGCCTGCGCGGGTCGGCGGGCAGCGCTGGCCATGTGTAGCGCCTGCACAGCCCGCGGCCCGCATCTTGCACCGTCATGCAGTTGCGCTGGCTCCATAAAGGAGGCACTACGTTTGCATGTTCCCTACCCCCGTCCGGTGTAGTCTCCAGTGGTGCCTTNCCCCCCCCCTCCCGGGTTGTTTCCCGGGGGTGTTTTTTTTTTTTTCCCCTTTTTTTTTTTTTTTTTTTTTTTTTTTTTTTGCGCTGTGTTGTTGTTTTTACACACCCTCCCCCTCCTCTGAACGACACCCTCCGTCCCAATTCAACGCTGTAAAATTATTTTTTGGGGGCAAGTATACGGCGGGATTTCGTTCCCGAAGGAAGGACAGGCTCAGCGTGAGCTGCTCGTACCGATTGACTTGGAGGTCAAAACCACCAGCTACCTAAATATCGTTTAGGATGCCTGGCTGTGAAGATGCCAGTTCTCGTACGGCTGCTTTAATCAACAGCGACATAAATATTCGCCAACAGAAGATATTTTGCATGAGAACGTGGCAATCGACTTAACAAATGTACCTTTCTGCTAAATAATAGCCATTGAGATCAGGAGGAGCGAAGGTGTTTTAGTGGAAGTTTGTCACAGTGACTGTGAGATTACATTTCAAGATTAGAAGGTCATTACATAAAGCCTTGTTTTCTTAAACACGAGTCTCTACTTCATACAGTAATAGCTAAAACTTATTTACCATCTGAGTGACTGTTTTTAGTTTTGTTTTAGGAAAGTCTCCACACTGGTGTTTATGTACAGTGGGGCCAATATGTAAAAGGAGGTGATTTAAAATATACCTCATATTTATGTGCATACAAATATAAACATCTTGTGGGTTATAGTTTCCAGCAGATTGTTTGATAGCCTTTAGCAATCTGCATTTTCTCAATGTCCTTTTCAGGTCCTTTAGAATATTGACTGTATTCACTGTTTTTATTTACCATGCTGGTTTCATTGTGACATGCTGAACATATTTATGTAGTTTAAAGGTGTCCTGAACTTCTCTGGATTGCATCCCCTCTGCTAGGGGGGATACAGGAGTCCAAAATACAGATGGAACCCCCTGTGATGGTTGTGAAAATCACAGTGGTGGCCACCTCTGTTGGAAGGGTGAGAAAACAGTCTCTGCGCATACCAACATAGGGACACTAAGAATAAATCATTGTCTCAGAAATCTATTTGAAATCTATTAGGCCACACGCAGCTGATTCCAGGTGAGATGACAAACTTGCTAATTTGTGAGACTTTACAGAACCATCCGTTTATGTAAAAACAAAATCAGAAAAGTTTAGCCTTTGGAGATATATTCTAATACTTGGTTTTTCTTGAGAAATATGATAAGTTTACAAGACAGCAGAGATCAGATTATTGCTAACTTATTAAAAGTTGGCATCATGGGTATATATTCATTTAATGCATAAAACAGTGTTCACCATCTTAATATATGGGTGTTTGTGCTTTCTTTAGAGATGTTTTCAAGCAGTGAGGAAAAGACTTAATAACATATAGTTAACGTAATTTTAACATGCACAGGGCAGTGTTGGATGCCATTCTTCAGTGAGTGATCACGTTAGATTTAGGAGGTATGTGAAGAATGCGCAGTGGAAAATTGCACATCTTGATTTTGAATAATGTGAAGGTTTGCTTAGTCTGTGTCCAGCTACACTAGATGAACAAGTTTTGATGAGTGAAATAACAATTTCAGACACAGTAATCGAAGCGTGGCATTAAACTCTTCAGGGTTGAATCAGATACAGTATTTTGAGCATCTACTCTCAGGTCCCTGTTTTTTCCCGTCCCTTTTCCCTTATGACTAATTTACTCTTCCTTGATGACCTTATGGACACTCTGTGTAAAGGAAAGTAGTACTGGAGAGGGCTATCAGACTTTATGAGGGATGAAGACATTCCGTTTGGAAAGAAAAATTAATCTCTGCATCATGAAGGAAAGAAGCAATGACAGCCATGGTAAGGGGCAAGTACCTGCTCAGTGGGACCAGGTGTGATGCAGCCTCACCTGCTTGCAGTACCTGTTAGAATGCTGTGGTGATCCCAGTCACCTCTTTGGGTATTTAGTCTTGTTACCTGTAGGTGTTGTTGGTAATCAGCTTTAGTCTTGCTGAGCCTTGGCAGTAGTGATATGTGGACAGAGAAACTTGATGTTTCTGAGCACTGTAGGGGTTGTGTCCCCACAGCTGAAGGCAAACCCTTCCCGAGCGGAGGGGACACTTGGACAAACACAGTGTTTGCTGCTACTGGTTTTCACCTCCGTGCCACACCAGGTTGGGTTAGTGCACCTTCCTGTGACTGTTACAAACAAAAAAGCGGGGGGGGTGATGTGTTTAAAATGTAATTCAGGTTTTTAATTTGATTCACCCTTCAGCCCTGCTTAGTGTGGTATGAATGTGGTGGAGGTTTGGCGTTGGCGCGGGAAGGAGCAAGAAGGGCTGTTTGTGGTGGCGCAGATGCTCACAGTTACCTGGCCGAATTCTGTCTCTAGTCATGGATTTTGGGTGCACCCCTCATTTATTCCTTGCTGTGTAGAAGCATGTGATTCTGGCTGCCGAGGCTGCCTTTGGGCCGAAACAGAGTGGGAGTGTGCAGATGAGCCGTTGGTGCCTGGGTGTTAGATAAATTAGCAGTTTGGGGTGGTGATTAGTAAATTATCCTGTAGAAATTCTGAAGAGTTTATTTTTATGCTAAATCAATTCAGGGGAAGGAATAAATAATAGTTTTTCTGTATTGTAAGTAGGATGTGTAGTTTGCTTTATCATGCAGAGAATTAGGGCTACTGTGTTGCTAGTGAGTTACTCTATAAAGTGTAATTGAATCCAAGCGTGATACTTTATATATACTTCCTCTGTAACATCTTTTCACAAATGTGTGAGCTTCAAAGAACTCGGCTTAATACAGATGTACAGTTACGTATTTCAAAAAGCTCTTTTTGAAAAGAAATGAAAGTCTCATTTGCAGCTTAAATGACTGTAAGTTTCCCCTGTTTATAATTTGAATCTGTTTTTCTGTAGGTTCAGCCTCTGCCCATAGTTAGGTATCTACGTGTGTTTCCCATTAGGGCAGTTTCTTTCCTGAAGTAGCCAGCACAGGCTTAGCAAGGCAGTGTCACAGTCCAGGAACATGGAGTGACTGGTGGTTCAGGTCACACACTTGTATACTCTCCTTGTGTCAGCTCTGCAGCCTCTCAGGCAATGCCATCTCATAAGTTTTTCCTCAGTTAGGGCAATCTGAAATTGAGATAAGAATTTCAGGTGAAATTATGCCAGGTATTTACAAAAAAAAAAAAAAAACCTAAGAAAAAGCCTGACATATCTGTCTGTATGTACATGGAGAATTTAAAATTACACTTTTTTGCAGTTTCCGTGCAGCTGAAAGTTTGTGTTCCTTGCTGTTCATTCCTGTGTTGTTTATTACTGGCAGAATTTGCTAGATTTCTGACCCACTGTGTGATACTGGTCTTAAGTACTGTCTTCTGACTGCTTGCTTCCCTCTCATATTTTGTCCTCATTAGTATTCTCAATTCCTGGCAATTTAATATCATTTGCATACATAACACAGGGTTCATTTATTTTTTTTCCTTGCTTCCATGCCTTTCTCCTGATGGCCCATATCCCTCATTTTCCCTGAGCTCCTTTGCTGTCTTCTATGTTGCTTCCAGTCAGGTGGTCATGGAATGGTGCTGTCTGTTTGAGAGAACAATATTCAGACTAAATTCATTATACAGCTTTGGGTATTTGCTTATTTATATGTTCTTTCTGCCCCTTCCCCTCTCCAGCCTTGACATTTTTCCATGAAATAGATGGTCAAGTGAGGGAAGATAAAAATGCTGATGCAGTAGACAACAAGCAAAATTAGGTTAATTTTGAGCCTATACCTAGAGCAAAAAACCAGGCCTGGCCCCTCACTCCCAGTAATGATCATGTTTAGTGGCTCTGGAAACAGCATGCTCAGCCTTGGGAAAAGATGTGCATTGGATCATTGCCAAATAACCACTTCATGCCAACCAGGAAAGTGGCACTGGTGACTTCTGAAGAGTAGTAGAAACTCTGTGTCTAGATTTTCTTCTGTGCATTCTTCCTGAACTGGGTGTTCCATAGGTCATCAGATTTATTTGTTAAATTTCTGTGAAGGAGAAGTGGAAATAGTGGAATAGTGAGAAATGTGTGTAAGCTTCTGAGGGAAGCACAGATCGCTCCTCAGAGTTAACTGGGTATCTCAGACTTCCTTAGTACATTCCAGTTGTTCCAAGGTATTGCCTGAGTGGTGAAATCTGCTCCCTGTTGTTCCTAGGTAGCTATAGGAAGTAAAATAGCAAGTTGTCAAGTTGTGTTTGTGGAAGTAATAGAAGCCCAAACCCTCTCTTAAAAAATCAGATGAAGGTAATTGTCTAAAACTAACTGAATCAGTTCCATTGCTGCTAAGTAATTTATTACAAGCAAATCTAAACAGTGCATCCAGTCTGCAGCAGTTAAACCAGTTTAGCCAGTACATCTTGCATGACATCATTCGATATTTGGGGTAAGGGTGAAAATGAACTGGTTTAAAGCTTGCGAAGCATCCACTTTTTCTTGAATGATAATAAATTTAAAATAGGGTACTGTTTGTGTTAGTTTGTGCTTTGAGGTGTCTCAGATCACTTGTTTTAATTTGACTTTGTATCTTGGGGCTGTAGGACGTTGGTTGTGACAGAGTAAAATCGGTGACTTGCAATACAAGGCATTAGTAATCCATAGCAAGTGTGCTTTTTCCCCTCAAATATATATGTATATTAATATAGTCAAGATCTACTATGTGCTATTTTGACATTGCCAGCAACAGGATTACCAGTTATTAGGAAGTGTTCTGACAAGTAGAAAGGGGGCTGGAGACTGGCTATCTTACTTGTCAAGTTATTACAGATACAGTGTTGTTCTCTGAAACTTTTTTCATTGGTCACTTAAGGAATTTTGCTGCAGTGATTTTTAGCATACTAGGAAAAAGAGTGAAAGTGCACCTAATCAGTGCTGTGGCATAATGTATCTGTGCATATTGTTGCAGGCTTAGACTTAACACATTTTAATATTTCTGCTAATCCATTTGTTTTTCAGCTTGGCTGGCTGATTGTAGTAAAACAAGCTCTGTAAGTTTAGAAGCATTGGATGGCGTTTGAGTGTCTTGCCAGCAGAATGAAGAATGGTCAGCTCGGAAATAATGTCTAATTCTGACTTTGATTTGCCCAGATTGCCTAGAAGGCTGAGCTTTTGTCAACAAGAAATAATCAAGCTTCTGGAAATTAGTAGATGGATTTAGAAAATACTGTGCTGACTATTTCCAGTTTAGGGAAGACATTTTTAGGCTTTTACTGTAGTGCCCTAGGAATCTTGGAGATTCTCTTCAGAATTTAAAAATACATTCAGAACCTGTTTTATATTGGACTTAATATACATCTGGAATAACACAGCTTGATTGTCCAGCGTGCGCATACTTGTTAAGCAAGATACCTTAAAAATGTGGAGATTAAATGATAAATTTTGAGAAAACTAAAATTCCCTGCTGCAGTCAGTACAGCGTTGCTCACTTAGTGGTTTTAATTGCTATTTGGCAGCTGTTTTAAACATTACCGAAATAAGTCACTCCAAACCCACTTAATAGTGAAGATTTAAACAAAACCATTGTGCTTTGTAGCATCAAACATCTTAGAACAGGATGTTCAGTGCCTGAAAACCTGGAGTTCTCCTTGACTGCGGCTGTAAAGGGAGCTCCAGAATGATGCTGCTCAGGGGAGGTGTGCCGGGAGCATCCTGTTTAAATTGGGGAAGAGAAAAACGCTGGTACCTCAGCTTATCCTTGCATGTGTGCTGGTGTGTGGAGATAGACAGTCTTCCAGGTGTCCTGAACACCGTGGAGTTTTCCACAACTACCGCCTCGCCTTGCACTCCAAAGCGTATTGCAAGTTGGAGGAAGATGGTGTGGATAGAGAGCTGGAATGTCATATGAGAAGAAAGTGCAAAATAGGTATTTTTTTTAGCAGTACTGCAGTGTTTTGCAGCCTGGGAGAGGTGATGAGTTGTTTTCTTTTTTTTTTAATACAGTCACATCTCTTTGATATGTAACATGAAAGTGCTGGAAAAGAGAACTTGGAACTTTATATTTTGTGTGTGAAGGGGTTGAATGCACTCCAGTAGAACTTGCTTTAAATGCAGAAATCTGTGAAAATTCTTAAGGTCATTTTTCATAATTTCCCTCTTCCTAGTGTAAATAGCAAAGGATGTGTAGGAGTATCATTGGTGTTGACTGAGCTCTAAACTTGATCATTTGGTGATTTCACAAGGTGCAACTGTAAGCATGTTTTTTAAAATACAGCATCTCCAGCTGTGCGTGTGTGTTTTTGCAAAGACCTAAGGACAGTTTTGGTTTAGGGCTCTAAATGTGATGTTACACTAATACAACAATTGGATGAATTCCTGTTGAACTGTGCTTGAAAAAAGGAATGGTTGCGTGTTTTGTGTTTCCACAATGGAGATTTTCCTTCCCATGTGTTTGTGTGTTATTTTCTAATATCCCTGATACTGTTCAACAGAACTTTGATGGACATTTTCATAAAACTGTGAGGGTGCATATTACAACTTGGTGAAGGTTTTAAATTCTAAATACAACTTAGTGGGTCAGTATTCTTTCTGATAAGTAGATCAAGCATTCGTGGTGTTTGTTTCGTAAAATGGCTAATTGGTGAATTAAAATGTACAAACTTTACATCTCTAGTAGGTAAGATAATAAATGAGTTTGTATCTATATATGTCTAGAGAGAGTAGACATAGCAGTGATACAAATTATGTCTAAGTAATGTCATAGTAGTGATACAAACATTCTGGTTTGCAGGTATTAGGACTCTAAAGGCCACTCTGCATCTGGGATCTGTATTTCCATCACTGTTTTATCCATCAACTGTGACAGGGACTGTTATGGATCTGGTCCTACCAGGCTGCCCCAGCTCCTGGATGACTGTGCTTATTTAGCCCTATGCAGTTTTTGGGCAGTAACTTGTTGCATGTTTTTGTCTTGCTAGTCTCTGATTACTGGACAAGAATGAAGAGATTAAGAAATGTTGGGGAGAGAACAGTTTATTTTCTGTTTTGTTTTTTTTTTCTTCCCCCCATCTAAAGACACATTGTTTTAGGCAGTCAGGGTGGAGTTCTGAACACTGGTACTGGAGCATGGTGGTTTCTGCATCACCTTTGCTTTTTTCCAAGAATTGAGATCCCTTGCTTTGGAGGTGGGGCAGAACTTGCATTTTCCCTTCCTGCTTGCAAAGCCACTTCTCTTGATGCAGCTGACTCTTTGCTGTTCTGCAGTCATGAAATACATCTCAGTTACATATCACCAGATGTTCTTGGTAACCTTAATCAGGTAACAGGTTTTGGACACAAGTTTGCCTTTGCAGCATATCTTAATTCTCCCATTTAGATAACCAGATAATTTGTTCCTCTTACAGAGTTAGAGCTGACTGGACACGCAGGTGCTGCTGTGTGGGTATAGGAGCTTCAACTCCTAAGACAATGGGAGGTGTACTTGTTTTAAAAAGAAATCTGCTTAAGCAGAGGCTGTGTGAACCTTCTTTTATTGTTCATTAAATCAAGCTAAAGATAGTTAGATTTTCTTTTTCATTGGGAGTAGCAAGGAACTGACCTTTTCTAAAGAATTTTTCACCTGGTTAAGTGTTAGTTGCTTAATAACCTCGAGGGGTGAACCTAATTCTGGAGAACAGTAAATACTGTTAGAAGTTTGAACACAGAGATAACTCAAATGTGTCTGTATATTATATGAATTCAACAGTGGGTCACAAGCCACCTGCCAGTAGCAATTACAGTAGTGCTGTTTCACAATTTTCTTCTGCTTTCCTTTCCCTCTTCTCATTCTTCCTGTGTGGCTTTTATCTCCTTTGTTTCAGTTTGACTGTTTCAGATACTACTTGGACTTAAATCCAGCACCAAAAAACAGTCCCCTTAAAAACTAGTAGAACACTTTGCAGTATTTCTGTCATGCCAGGAAGGTAACCAACCATAAGCTTAAGTGCTTGGTTTGTCCTTTTTTTTGTTTGTTTCTTTCTGAAAGTGGGAACTAAAAATAAACAGCGAAACTCAAACAAAAATCAAGTAAAGTCTGCCAGAAATCAAAACTTACTAATAATAATTTCTTTAAAAGTAGTTAATTATAAAAGTTTAACCACAGGATTTTATAATAATTGTTTGTTTCTTCAAATGTACTTCTTTAGTTTCATATCGATTTTAAACTGTTTTCTTGTCCTCAACAGACTTGTCCTGTTTTTTTAACTTGTTTTATTTATCAGGCTCATGTTTTGACCTAAAACCTGTGCCCTGAAGTGTATCATCCAAAGTAGGAGAGGGTTGGTGTGAGAGGAATATGGTCCTTACTGGAAAGGATTCTTAGGGTTTCCCTCTGAAGAAGGGAAAGCTCTGCATCTCCTTTGCTTACCAGTGGAGCTCTGCTGGGGTAAACCCTCTCTTGATTTTGATAAAAGCACAGATTAATGGGAAAACAATTAGAAAGTTGCACAAAAACGAATCTGGTTTTGCCCATGTCAGTAGCCCGTTGATAAGCAGCTGAATTCAGCCATGACTGTGTTCTGTGCTCTCTGCTTTGCTGGAGATGAGGAGTGGAACCAGTGGACTCTCCAGGCCCTGCAGCTGAGCAGGAGCTGAGCTGGCTCTGGGGAGGATTGGGGTGCAGAGGTGGGACTGAGTGTGTTGGCACTGCCACTGCAGACAGGTGTGTGGAACCTCAACATCTGTCTTCAGACTTTTAAACTTGGGATAGCAGCTTTACTGGCCAGTGACCCCTCTTGCTGGATTAAGGAAACATTCCAGCTAATTCTATGAGACCTTTCAGAACCCTGCAGTATGGTGAACTGAGAGGTGTTAACGTGAGTGCAGTGAGAGCTCCTGCCTCAAGTGGTTCTGTCAGTGTGTTTATCTGGTTGTTGTCTTTCAAATTATGCCTGCCCCAGAAGTGTTTGTGTAAATCTATATTGCAGTTAATAATGATGAATCAAAATTTAGATACTTTATGGCACCTTTGAAGAGCAAAACTGAAGTCAGATCCAAGAATAGTACGTGATTGCTGAGTACAGCTTAGTCAAGGTCTGAACATGAGCCATGGGAGCCTTCCCAATGCCTTGTGTCCCGGTGTGTAAACACTTGCTTTTACTGGTAAAATTATACTGGTAGCACTGAATTCTAGCACATCTTCAGGGCCCATTTTGTTCAAGATTATTATTTTTATCTAGCTCTTGCTTTAATCAGTGTAGCAGAAACCCACTTAGTAGGTGTGTGTGTGCTGGACCCCACTGGAACCAGAAGTGTCAAACATCTCCCACATCCAAGGAATCTCTCCTGACTGGTACAGTCTCAGGTGGCTGTGCAGCAGTTCAGCACAGAGTAGTGCCTGCAAGACAGAGGAATCTAACCCCAAATGAGCACCAGCTGCAGGGAAGGTCCTGGATTTTGGTCTGGAGACCAGACTTCATTGTATCAGATGACTTTTACATGCTGCTGGGAGCCAGGGAAAGAGTTATGTCTAGTGTGCTTTAGCACTGCTGCAGAGAAGAGGTATCTTCCAGAGCGGGGTTTTTTTTGACCTCTGTGCTTCCCTTTTGCCCCCTTGCTCATAAGGAGATGAATGAAGAGATCTGAATTTAACGTAACTTCCTTATTTTGGGTTTATTTTTAACCTAGGTCAGTTCACTGGTCTGCTTTATTGTTTGGCCCCACAAACAAGTGGGTCAACGTGGCTGAGAAGGCAGGAGGAAGAGAAAACTCTTAAATCCTTAATGACTTCTATATTTCTAGGACTTTTTTTTCTTTTTTAAACAATCTCAAGACCCTTGATTTGACACCTGGGCCTGTCTCTCCCAAGAAATGCATTGCAAGGCTGTAACAAAGTTCCAAGGGTATAAAATCCAAGCTTCCAGAGCTCTTAGTGCAGACACCATGGTTTCACCATTATAAAAATTGAATGTTGCTCAGATGCAAACCACTTCTGGGTATGAAATTGTTCCCAATACAGGTCTGCTTCTGGATGTTTTCACTTCTGCTGCCTTTTTTTTTTTTTCCCTCACAAGGGTATTCCTTGTAGCTTAATCTAGTCCCTTGCATTTTCCAACTTGGAGATACATCTGAAGGATCTTCAGCTTTCTCGCCTGTACTAGGTGGGTTACTATTTTCTGACTTTAGTACATATTAAAATGTCAAACAGTTACCTCAAATCATAATCTAAATGTATTTGTGGGGGTTTTAGCCTCCAAATTAGCTTTTCTTGTGGTATTTTCAGCACAGGGATAAAAATTCCGGGTCGTATTCAGACCTGGAGTTGGTGGTCGCTGTGGTTGTTGGATCAGCCAAGTTCTCTGGCCACTGCAATGGTCCTAATCTAAACAGGAGACCCTGTTTTCTGGAACGAGGCTGGATCATACAGGTTTTTAGCAGGATCTGTTAAAAGCAGTTTCAGAGTTGACCTGCTTCCTGATCTGGAAAGTTTACAGAAAATCATGTGTGAAATTTTGGTCTCATTGAATTCAGCTTAAAGTATTGCTATTAGCATCACGTTCACAGGTTAGACCTGAGAATGTAAAACTGGCTTAGTCTCGACAGGCTTAATGCTAGGCAGGGTCTGGTTAGTGTAACTGGAGCAAAATGTTGGCAGAGATTAACTGGGCTAATGCTAATTTTTGATCTCTCATTTTTAATATACCTTGAAATGCACATTAACCACCTCAGATGCATGCTTTATTAAATCAAAGCATAGGTGTAGAATAAAAGTATTTGCAATTGTTGCCAGGATGCAGCTTTGTAAATAGATACTTGTGTTTTCTGAAGTAAGAAATTTTTTTAAGTGAGTGGAGTTGTTGAGCAATTATGGTTCATTTCTAGCCTGAATATGGACAGTTGCATACTGTGAAAAGCTAGTTAAACTCTTGGTGTTGTAAACCTGTTGTTGGTAGTGTGCAATTTTGATTTCTACATCAAGCTCAGAAATTTGGGAAGGGGTTACTCATTTGGTAACTTGCTTCTCTAGTGGGGATGTATTGCACCCCCATAGCCATGAGGTGTGCTAGGTCCGTTAACCTGGACACCGTCAGATTAACTGGCAGCACTCTTTCCTTGGGAGGGGTGTCCCAGCTGGGTGACTTCTTGGGATGGCAGAAGGCTGCTTGATGTGTTTCCCAGGTGGGGAAACCAAAGGTAGAGGAAGGGGTGTCTTGGGAGAAGAAGCTTTGAAAATAGGTCACTGCTTCCGAAAGAATCATTGTGCCTACTGGTCCGGTTCAGAAGAGCAGCTGGAGAAGGGGGCAGCTGGGAAGAGTGCCTTGTTCTTGGTTGTAACCTTGTCAAGATGCAATTTGGACTGGAGCAGAGGAGATGCTGGAAGGATATCTGCTCCTTTTCCCCTGCTGTCCCTGAGAAGATGGTGTGTTGACTGCCTGCCAGGCAGGGAGTGGTGCCAGCCCTCAAATGGGTAACATGGAATTGCTAGTGGTATATGTTAACTTCAGAAGTTCAGCTTAGATTCAAAGGACAGCTGTATACTTGCTTATGTTTAGTGGGCTTGGATCTTCTGGGAGCTGGAATGCTTTGCTCACCCTGCTGTTCCTCTGTAAGTGTAAGTCATGTGTCATGCTTCAATGTGTGCAGCTGCCTCCTTGATCTACAGAGAAATTTGGACTGTCTCTGTGATCTTCAGCAGCAAAAGCTATTTTAAGATGCTCTTTTAATGGTAGTTCAGCACCTGGATATACCTGAATAATGTGATTTATGGCCTACCCAGATTGTTTAACCACTTGCTGTGTTGTTAGATTTAGGAGAAAATACAAATTGCTGTTGATATGCCACTTGTAGTGGTGAGAAATACCTGCTCCTTTCCACAGAGCTTTATCAGTTCTTTCAGATGTTTCTTTCAAGCAATGATAACCAAATATAAGGAGTGAAGTTGTTGGAGCTATATTGAAATGCACATTTACCATTATAGAAAGTTTAAAAAGCAGCAGTTGCAGAAAGCAGGACCCAGCACTGCAGGAACAGCTCTGCTGTTACATCCTGTACCTGCCATCTGCGTACACCCTGTACCTGCCGTGGTCGTCACTGATCCTCTCCGTGCTCCTGAACACAACTCCATTGCAGTCTAGCCTTGAAAATCCTTAATGACCTACAACTCCTGCTGTGTCTCTTTTCTGTTCCCACCTGAAGATAAAGCATCACAAGGGTTGTGAACCTGTGTAAACATGGATTCTGATTGTTGGATGTTGAGAAACTGTGTTGCTGCTGACACTTGAGCTGCTGATCTTGGTCTGAGATCTGGCCAAACCAAGTACACTAGTATATGAAATAAAGTGTAGGATCATTTCTTTGATCCCAGATGAGGTATTTATGTAAATTGACTTACAGTAATAGCATCAGTAATACTAAAATAGTACTAAATTCTATGAATAATACCAATACTACTGTTTCTGGTTTAACCCTCACTTATAGAACCGAAAGTGTGAAAGCTGTGTCTTCTTCAAGCCAGTCTATTTGCATACTTGTTAAAACCGGTAACAAAAATAACATGGAAACTGTGCATGTCCAGCAGGATTTTTTGTATTCAAAACGCCTTTCTCTAAAAAAATTCTGTGTTTGTACATTAAAAAATTAAATGGAAAATAAGGTGTGAAAGTGTCCCTGGAACAGTAGTGGTAACAGGCAGTTAATGCAGTGCAGGCAGTGCTGTCGCGTTGCAGGTGTTTGTCACTCAGGGCAGGTCCCTAACCCCAGCTGCAGAGAGATGCCAGGATTCTGTGTCTTGAGTTTCAGTTTGCATGTGTGCACATGCATGGGGGTGCATTTACTGATGGATGTGGAATAACTTTCCTTTTTCCCCAGTAGCTGGAGCTCAGCATTCAGGTGGATGTTCCCTGTGCAGCTCAGCAGAGTGAGTTCAGAGAAGAAACGTGTCAGGGATTGGGAGCGTGCTCGGACTTCAGGAGTGCTGGATTGTACGAAGTGAGGGAATAAGCAGTGTTGGCATTGAAAGTCTTACATTTATAGCCTTCCTGTTTGCTTGTGAAGTTCATGGAGTTGGTTACTACTAGGATTTGCAGAAAATAATGAAAATACCCTTCCGCCCAACTTTAAATACGAATTTGGCTGTGAACACTGCGTTGTTAGGCAGGTATGATGGCAGGAGCAATAGTAAAAGCTTAACCCAGGTGCCTGTAAGTTACATTGAAAGGTGTTTCTCTTTGTTTTGGGGTCACTTATTCTGTATCAACACTTTGAAAAAAATGTTTTAATTTTCAAGGAAGGCAGGGTGGCATTTACAGAGTTTTGTACAAGGAAGGAGCACCTTTTTGTCCTGCATTGTGCCCCCCAGCAGTAGTGGATGTGTTATTCCTCCTGTGGGTGCAGCCTGCTCCTTGGGGTGCATTTCCTCTCCTGCTGCAAGTGGCTTAAATCCCAGGGCCTTGCCTTGAGAAGGGCAGTGTGGGGAGATCCTACAGCTTAATAGAAGTTCTCTGATAAAATCCCAGAGATCTCTAGCTAATAATAATAATGATAATCCCACAGATTATCATCTGGATTTTTAGTGAAGTCTCTTGTTTATCCAAACCAAAGTGAGAGAGATGTGTGCGCACCTTATCCCCTGTCTGTGTTTCTCTCTTTTTGGTCTTGTGGGGTTTCTTTGATCTGAAAATGTGCTGAAAATGCATCAATAATAAGACATCCACAGGGACATGAAAATACCTGAGCTTGGCCATATGAATTAGACCAAATCAAAACATGTATGTTTATTTTGGCGTTTTTATGGTCAAAGGATGTAGTGGGGGGAAAAAGGCAATCTGCTGCGTAAAAACCAAGAAAATGTATTGTGTATGGGGTTCGTGAACAAGCTTAAACAGGTAAAGACTCTCCTGTTACATGTGCACAGATAAATTTCCTTTTGTGTAGCTTAACTGTTAGAAGTGTGCCAGTGTTGTGTTACCAGCCAGATAAACTCAGCACATTGCCACTTGGAGCCACCTGGGTTTTGTAGGTGAAATAACTGAATATTGTTTCAAAGGGTCGGTTTGGTCCCTTTGCTGCTCTGAGTGCTGCGTCCCAGAGAGCAGCTTCTCCTCCCTGGTGACTTCCAGCAAAATAACCATTAAAATAATTCTCTTTTCAGTCCCTGTCTGTTTTGACTTTGGGGTTTTTAATTGTCTTTTATATCCCTCCTTTTTCTTTATTGCAAAGGCACAGCATGTCTCTTCCTTTCTTTCAGAAAAAATGTTTTCCCTTCCAGAAAGGATAAGAGTTGCAGTTAAATTATTACTGTTTCTAGTAATTCTTAAATCCTGGTCTTATTCTGATTTTGACCAGTAACATCTGGATCTTGTTTCAGGTTTGAGTCAGACCTGACTGTAATGGTATTTAAATTGTATATCTGTGCTTCAAGTCTGTGAGTTAATTGAACTAAAAAATTAGTGACTTTTAGATGAAAAACCTGCAAATAATGCACACTAGTTGCAGATACTTTTTTCTGTATGTACTGCTATTTCTTAAGTAAGATCTCTTCAGTTGTGTCCTCTCTCCTTCTGAAAGGAGAAACATCCTTATGGCTTCTTAATTGAATTTTTTTGGTGAAAGAGATCTGGAGCTGAGGAAGTGCCAGGAATTACACAGTAGACAGTTTGTGGTGTACCTCTATGTTTGGATTTATTTTCCTCTCCTCCCCTGTGATCCACTGCCATCCCCTGTCCCATGCTCACACCCCTTCAATGGAAACAGCAGTTTTAAAGTCCTGGAAAAATAGTCCAGGAAGAAGAGAGGAAATGAGATGAGGATCCAGCAGTGGGGAGGACTGACAAAAAAAAAATCTGCTTTTGTGTTCTCCAGGGATGTACTCAAAACTGTGAGAGCATTTGTGGGATAAAAGTTACAGCAGGAAATGTAAATGGAGTAGCTAAAGCAAAAGAAGTGTGAGTAGTGAGGGTTTCCATCCCAGCTGTGTGTGAGTTTGTAGTGGCTGAGGATGACACAGACCACAAATGCTGCATTATTAGAGAGAAAAACAAAAGAGTGTGGAGAAAATTTAAGGGACTTTTGGTTTTCCTGAGACAAAGGAAGAAGCTTTTGTTGTCAATAGGATAAGGAATTTGAGATGCAGCTCGGTTTGGTGCTGGTGTCAGGGGCAGGGCAGGAAGGCAGCAATTAATTTTGGAAGTCCTCAAAATTTGCTTCAGATGAGTGGTGCTAGCAGTGGAGCAAAAATAGAAGTAGCTGGGAAGATTTGCCAGAAAGAAAAGAGTATTGAAACTGGGAGTGTATTTCTGGAATTAGGGTGTTCTGCAGAGCATAAGAAAGATGTAATTCAGTGGGTGACACGCAACAGTCAGCTGTTCTAAAATGTGTTTTCAAGTCTGTTTTGTTGCCTTATGCTCTAAGAATAGTTGACCAGAAAGCTATTGAAACACTGTCTGAGGATTTGGCTCATGAAACAAAAAATAAAATGTAATATGTAGTAAGAAAGTAAATATGCAACAAGCATGTGAGCAGTGGAGTACAATTTCCCCTTCAGAATGTATTTTTCATCGAAAATCTGCTAATTATAACTGCTGCCACAGGTGAAGTTCCTGGTTTCCCATAGAAAAAGGGAAGAATTTTCACCGGTTTTTGTCTCCCTTTTCAGGGCAAAACTGATTTGGGTGTGGTGTATTTGAGGTGGTGACACATCAGGACATTATTGAGAGCACTGAGATGTCCAAGAACCTCAGCATATACAATAAACTCCATCAGAAGCATCATCATCCCTCCACCCTTGCCAGTTGGTTGCACTGTAAGATGAAATCTAAATTACAGCAGTACCAGGTCTCATTTCACATTTCTGTTTCTGAAATAGTTGTTTGCATAAACCATGTAGTTTTGAAGTTTGCAGTGCAAATGTTACTGTATGATGTGCAGGGTTTAAGAAGCTCTGTCCGTGATGTAGTTTTAAAAGATTGCTGCTTTACAGCTGTTTCAGTGTCTGTAGGTTCTTTTTTATTCTTGTTTGTATTCGAAGTCTCTTGGTTTTGGAGCTGTTCGCGGGAGCACACAGCATCTTCTTTGCCTCATGGATTTCAGTGCATTTGTGTTAGGATTTGGAAAAGCAAATTGACCTCAAAATGTGTGTATGGTTGGCCCTTTTTCTCTAGAATTGTTTTCTGTAGAATACAAAGTATAACTTAATTTCTGATTGTGATTGCTTCACTAATATGGGGACTTGGTTTCGTGGTCCCGTGGCAGCCTGTTTGGCACCAGAACAGCTGGTCGGCTGTTTAACACTGAATAGTTAAACAGGAGAGAAGCTTTTTTAGTCACTTGAAAGTTTTCTTTTGTTTTCATTTAAAAAAACCCAAAACCTGACTTAAAATTGCTGACAAAGTGATAAAATTGCCAGTGGAGTGCTTAACTGAGGATTATAAAATTCCTGTTCTGAGTTCTTTTAAGAATTCCTTGGTAAATAGTGGAGGCTAGCACCCAAGATTCCATACAAAACAGTTTTTCTGCTGTGTTTTTTGTTTGAAGAAAGTTGTTCACTATGTAGACAGTATTAAATAATTAACACAGTTTAGTGCTAATTTTGGTGTCTGCTAACGTTTGGATGTTTTTGGTACAGTAACTTTCATCTTCAAAGCAGTAAAGGCGACCTGATCTTCAGAACATTTTACAACAATAATCGTCTCCTTTCTCAGAGCCTCAATAATTATTTCCCTGCATTAACACTTGGGGGTAGAAAGGTTTCTGTCAGAAGGGAAAGGGACAATAAAGGTTAAATCTTATTTGAAAGTGAATGCTGAAGAAAGCCTAAACTGCTTTGGGATTTAATGGTTCTCTTGTTAAGACTGTCACAAGGCTTTTGAAATTATTCTAATGATCGCTGATGTTCATACTACAGAGTAGGAGAAGGCAGAGTAGCCACTTTGCAGATGCTTTAGTAAATTAAGGCTGACCAGAAATTCGTGGCTGTGGTTTCTTGGGAGTGTCCAGACCCCAAAATCTTCGTGGAGACTTCAGTCAAAATGGGGACACTGATGTAGGGAAGGGGATTTCTGTTCCAAATGGGAGCGGGATGGGGTAAATCACCCCACAGCTTCTGCTCCCTCCGGCACCAGCCCTGAGCCTTTTGCCTGTTCAAGGTGGGGAAATCATCAAATCCCCCCTGTCATTGCCTGCTTGTCCTCCTTGGTCAGTGAAGTTTTTGTAGCACATGGGACATTGCTAACAGATGAGGCTGGAAAATTGAGCTTATTAAGTTACCACCTCCAGAAGCTCCTGGGAACCATGTCTTTCAGGAATTTGGGAAACTGGTGGTGAATAGAACACTGATATCCGTGTCTTACAGAACAAGAAAGCAGCTTCTTTTCTAGACCATCCTAAAGCATCCCAGTTGAGAAAGGAACGTTTTTGTTTTGCTCTTTTTGCAGTTGTTGATGAGAGCGTAATTACTTCTTCTTAATTACAGTGAAAACAAATGGTAAAATTAACCCAAAGTGTAGATTTTTTTTTTTTTTATGGAAGGAATCTCTTAAAATCATAGTTTACTGTATCTGTTACTAAACAAAAGAAAAAAACCGAATTTCAGTGGAAAACAATGCTTTTGTCAGCAGTGCTCCTTGTGTCACCGGCGGGAAGCTGTAAATGTCCCTGTGTTCCCAGGCCGCGCACGTGTGCCTGTGTATCAGTTCACATAAAGGACTTAACAGCAGAAAGAAAGAAAAAAAAAAAACCGAAAACACATAACCCCAAACCAAACCTCAAACCTTGAATGGTTTAATTGTTGTTGTCGTTTTCCCCACGGTTAATCTAGACTTGTAAAAGCGACCCTGACATGAGGTTAGGATTTATCGGCGCGGGCAGCCCACGCTAATTGGTTCAGCTCTGCCCTTCCCTGCCGCGGCCGCGGCGCTGCTTCCTCGGAGCGGCTCCGAGCGCGGCTCCCTCAAACGGGCGCGGAGCGCTCAGAAGCGCCGCCGCCTCACCCGCGGCTGCGGGGCCGCTCCTGCTCCCCGCCCCTGGCTGCTCCTCCACCACTGGCGTTGTTTTCCTTGGAGTGGAGGAGAAGCATGACGTGGGCCTACTTTTACTTGGCGTGAAAAGGGGTAAAAACGACTTTTGCCAAAGCGTTTTTCCTACGGTTTTATAGATGGTGTGAAACTGTGTTTTCAGTCAAAAATATTGTTGTGTTTTTGGGTTTTTTTTAAACTTTAGGATCATAACAGGTTTTCCCAGTATGAATGTTCAAAAGGCTTTTATGGAAACCCTGCATATTTGCATAAGATTAACCACCCTGGATTGAGCCAAAATTGTTTAACCTGGTGTCTTGAGGTCTGTCACTAGCAGATGCTGATGTTAAACATGAGTGCAGGGGAGGGATGGTGAGTTCCCTTCCCTGCTGTGCACACCCCGAGGGTGTCTGAGCCTGGCCATGCTGCCTCTGTGCCTTTTCACTGCTCCTCATAGAGTCTTCTTCCATTCACTGCTTTGCCTTTGGAAGTGGACTGGGAATAATATATGCATTGTGTAAGTTCACTGTGCTTCTGCATCTTGGATACTGAGTGCAACCTGGTTTCCCTCCTCCATCTTAAAAAGGTATAGGAGAAGTAAAGAAGTTATGACAAAGAAAATAAAGATCCTAAAAGGTATCAAGCAGCTGCTGTAACAGTAATGACCAGGTAGGGAAGGGTCTGTCTGTCCTAGTGTCCTGGATAACTGAGGAAAGATGTGCTAAAAGGCTGGAAAGCAGAGTTTGTTTCTCTACATTTGCATTTGGGTAATTTAATATAAAGCCCCTTGGGCATTTTAAGTAGTAGAAAATCCCATACCCCCCTGTAGTCACCTTTCCTCTGATGTGAATGCATCCAGTCTGTTTGCTCTGTCCTCACTCTTAACCTGTTAATGTGTTACATGAGAAAACCAAACCAGCACACGGGACAGGCTTTACTCACAGTTCTCCTGTACAAACAATATCTTTCTGCTTCCACATTACAGTTCAGGTTGCTCTGGTACTTGGTGCACTTTGCTAATTAGAGCCTGTAGTGCTTCTTCATTGTAGAAGCACCACTTCAAAACCAGTGTACTCAGATACTGTGCTTAGGAAGTCTTAGGATCTCCCAGTTGGGCATCCCAGCTGGGCAGTGTGTCCATGCAGTGGCATGGGATAGATCACCACTGTGAACTCAAGGACACAGTTTTTGCCTTTTCCTAGATTCACCATAGGACTACCAGTTCAAGTTTGCAGATGGTTTGGTCTGTGATTTCAGGCTGCTTTGCTCTAACAGCCACCCTTGAAAGAGGTTCCGTAGTTATCCTAAAAGGAGTAATTTCTTGTGAGCATATTTGATTCAGACTCTGACTATTCCGACTGTGAAGCAAAGAAGCCTGAATTTAAGCTCATTTGTGTTGTCAAGTGAGAAGGAAATACTGTTAACTATGCTTGCTTTCTTTTACACAGTTGTATACAGTTTTTAATGTTATTTTCCTGAATCTGATATATTTGCCTTTCCCTCTTCTCACCAAAGCCTGGCCTGAGAACTACTAGCCACCTGTAATCACTGAGTCAAATTCCTGTGAGCCTGATTTACGTATCTACCCATTTCTCTGCACAGCAGGAAGTGTGAGGAAGAAGAGGTAAAAAGAGATCAGTCTTAGCAAATCTCCAATGATAAAGGAAGACCTTTAAAAGCATTACTAAAAATAACAGGAAGATGTGTGAAGGTATGTTAGATCCCTAGATGTGAGGTTTCTGTGCACATTGCACAGGTTTCTCTGGCTTGCAGGGATCTTTCCTGTTTGAAGGTAAATTAAGGGCTGGGGCTAAAATATGTGGTTTGTATTTTTTTCCTCCTAGTGCTCGTAAAATTAATTCCAGTGCAAATCCATGTTATTATCCAATGTTGTTCTTTGCTAGGAAATTATTTTTGCATTCGAACTCTAACAAGGACAGATCAACAGCATTTCAGCAGTTTAAAAGTCAGTATTAGGAAAAAAGTTTTAATATATTCATGCTGCTGCAAAACTCAGCATGCTTCAAGGCCGAGTCCAGGCGTGAGCAGTGCAATGAGCATTTGCTGTGAGGATGAATCTGGTCTCAAACAGAATTGAAGAATCTGAAATAATGACGAGTGATATTTGGACTTTGTACCAAAGTAACTGCACAGGAGCCGTGTTGCTCCAGAGCTGGTTTGGGCAAGTGGTGTGTGTGATCATACCCATGTAAGGCAACGTTTCATGCTGCTGTTAAATGTGCAAAACCTTTCTGCTGCTTAAGCATATAGCCAGTGTTCACATATGGCATTTGCTTTAGTATGTGTACCCCATGTGTGTACAATTAAACTTTCTGCAACAGTGGACTGTACTCATCCAAAATGATACAGAAGCGAGCGCTGAAAGTTTATGTGTCCGAGTAATAAAATTCGTGCTGGTCCAGGTGGTGAAGGTGTGTGTTTTCTAGACTTCCACAAGGAAACAGGGAGGTGTAATGAGAGCAGAATCACCAATTCTGTAATGTGCTCATATTATTATCCAAATAAACTCAATTTAATTACTCATTAATTGTCTTTCTTAAGAAAAACACCAAGAACGTGTCCACATGCTGAGTATGTGTGTCATGCACAAGCATCAGTGCTCTGTGGCCCTTGGCCTGCCCTGGCTCCACCTGAGTGTGCATCCTTTTCTTCCCTCTGTCAGACCTTCATCTTTTTGTGAGCAGCTTTTCAGCCTCTGTAGTGATGCTGCAGAGCTCAGCCTTTGTTGTTGCAATAGAGAAATCCTTTACTCAGTAGAGCAGTAAAAAATAAAGAGGGGTGTGATACTGGAAAAACACATTGTTTAGGGTGTGTTCAGTAGGTTGGGACCGAGTGCCCAGTCTTCAGCAGAGATGTAATCACACTGCCATCCCTGGAATGTGCAGAGACAAGACATGACGAGTTAGGGGAGTTGCTTCTGTAGCCTTGCTGCTCTAGATACAGCAAGGAGAAGGTAGTGCAAGTCCAGGAGCTGTTGCTATAATAGGTCATGACACTTCTGATGTTTCAGCCTTTCTTTATCGTGGGAGAAAATAATTTGTCTTGTCAACTGTTCTAGTTACTGTTTTTTGAGTATTACAGGGTAGCCAGAAGCAGTCTTCCTGCCTTTCTTCCTGATCTGTTTTCTAGAAACATAACCTGAGCTAACAAGGCTCTTGAGATTAAGAAAAGGAACTGTGAAAGATTTTCCAGCAGGCCTTCTCTTGTCCTGGTGACTGCCAAGAGGTTGTGAACTGTATAATGGGTTAGCGAGACAGGCAGGTTGGTATCTTTGTGATAAATAATTTCACTGTGCTGAAGAAAAACTCATGCTGGTGCTGCAGTCTACCCCAGTCATTAAATACCTGGAGCTTAAAAAGCATGTGAAAGATTCCTTAAAATGGAAAGGCCATCTATACAAAATCCTTCCGCAGGAGCATAAAGTTGTACGTTTGTTGGATAATTACAGGTGTGCTCTTGGTGTCCAAACTGAACTCTGGTTCATGCAGTCTTTCATCTAACACTGAATTATGCATAAAGCAATGGGTTAAACTGCTGAAAGCAGGTGATAATTTAGTCACTGTTTGTTTTAGTAAATTTTGGGGGTGACTTCTTAAATGGCAACTTTAAGTCCACTGGGTAATTGTATTGGTAATACTGTGAATGCTTTATATGTGTCTATAAGAAGTTAATCACACTTTTAAGACCTAAAGTTTTGTTTTGTAAAGCATTACCAGATTGTTCTCTCTTCAAAGATAAGCAGATAAATGAGTTGTTGTAGCAAACTGCTTGGTTTATGGAGCAGGTTCTGGGTAAGCTCTTTTTTCTCAGCTATTTTTCCATCCACAAAATTACATCGTACCTCCCTTTTACATGGAGATAACTTGTCTCAGTGGGATGATATTTCCAATACTATTTGCCTTACAGACTGGTATCATTCATACATGTTGTTTAGTGCTCAGGATTACAATGCTTTGTTTTATCTAAGAACAGAACAGTCATATAATGTAATACATTTTTTTTTTCCCATTCATTAGATACATTGGCACAATTAAAATTCAGTGTGGCCATCCTGTACTTTGCCAAAATGCCCTCTTTGACCAGGCAGACATAGTGATGGGAATACCAGGCAGCAGCAATACAGTGATTGATCAGTGTGATAAGTGCACTGTTACTGTCTGTCTAGTCATTGCTACATATTTTGTAGGCATGGCAGGGATGATGACTCTGCTTCCAGGAAGTTGTCCCATTCCAGTTCTTCATTTGCTGTCTCGTCATCTCCTGTGGGAGATTTGCAATTCCCAGTCAATAATGCAGTAATTACTTGTTTCAGATGACAATTAGCGAGTAAGAGATTTCCATATGATACTGTTTCTATTTCTTTTAAAATCTAACGTTGGCTACTTGCTCTGCGGTGAATAAATGTCTTTTCTCCTTTCTTTCTAGATTGGCTAAGGCAAATTTTGAAAGCATTGAAGATCTTTAAACCTTGTCTCCCTAGCGAGAAGTCTGCTCACTTCCTTTGCTCATAACACCTTTCTCCCATAGTACGTTTTATGTACTTCCCTTTCTCTTCTTCCCATCCTCTTGGCTGAATTAATCTCATTCTCTTTTACAGTTTCATCCCTTTAAAATGTTTTAGGTGAATTGCTTTGGTTTTGGATGCCATTTGAAAGGCAGCCACACTACAGAAATTGCTTGATACCTCTTCAGATTTTTCATTACAGCAACTTAGGACTGTCTTGGAAAAATAAAACTGTGTGGAACACTCTTCATTTAATTCCTTTTCTCTTGAGTCCCTTTGTGCAATAAGTGGTGTTTGTATTTTAACTTCAGGTAGGGATTAGAGGTCAGATAGTTCCTCTTACTTTGGATATGCCGAGTTCTGCAAGAGCAAGTGTGGGAACATTTTTCCTTTGAACACTTCTAGTAGTTCAAAGATTGACTTCTGTAACTTAATTTCATTCAGATCATGGAGTTGGGAGGTTGTTTGGCTAACTTTGGTGTGTGTGGTTGTTTTGGTTTCATGTTTTGATTTGAGTGTCTCTTTTTCTTGTTTGTTTGGGTTTTGTTTGGATTTTTTTTAAACCCTACCTCATGGGAGTACTGCCTGTTCATCTGGCTTTCCTAGCAGTGGTTTCCAGGTGTTGGGAGAAGCAAGTTTCTGGAGGCCACAAATTTTCCTGTGAGCTGTTACAGCCACATAAAAAACAGTCCCACTGGTTCACTCGAGTGCCTGCA
This sequence comes from Oxyruncus cristatus, assembly GCA_013399855.1. NCBI lineage: Eukaryota > Metazoa > Chordata > Aves > Passeriformes > Cotingidae > Oxyruncus > Oxyruncus cristatus. The sequence continues at coordinate 721,900 of VXAY01001843.1, forward strand.
GCACTTACATGCATGGTCTGGGGAGTCCTTGCTACACAGTTAAAAATTAACCTGTTGCCATTGTTTTTTCCAGCTGAAGGCAGGTATTTGTTCCTCACAGTATTCTAACTTTCTTGTTTCCTTTCAAGAATATTCTTTCTTTAAGGTTTTTCTGAACGAGTGCCATCAGTGTCTTCTCTGCGCCACCAGGGTTGGGTGACTGCTCCAGAGAGCACAGCATTTACTCCTTGCTTTGGGAATTTCTAATTATGTATTTTGATATGCTGCCTAATAGTTAGAACAGCAAAGGTCTATTTGGTGGTAAAAGAGGGGATATTTATTATAGCACTTGAAGTCACAGAATGTTTATTCACTATGATTTCTAACTATGGTGACTTTTTAATTTTTTTGACTTTTATTTTTAATGTGCTGTTATCCATCTCAGATTGGAATTCTGAATTATGCACTGAAGTAAACTTTTAGAGGCTTATTTGATTTATTTAAATTGCTGATGCATTGAAAAATATTTTTTAAAAATTTTGAAGAGATTATAGTTTGTTCCACAATTGAAGAGACATTTTGGGGGAGTGCTGAGGAGCAGCGGCTCTGCTTGGCTGCCCCAGGGGGGTGTTACAGGTTGGAGTTCTGACACTGAGGTGCAAAGCTGGACCTGGACTGTGTGTGCAACATACAGTGTGTGCATATCCTTTGATGCTGATGTAATTTGACTGCTACAGGATGGACTTCTCTCATTTTTCAGTGAGTTTTACATTCTCCTACTTTATTCTTATCTCCTGCCAGCCTGTATTTTTGCTCAATAAATCCCTTTTCTTAGAGTTTCCTGCAGGTTCACTCATCCAGTGGAATTCACGCACACACCCCCGCCCATTTATCGTATCTGTACATACTGTTCTATTTATGTATTTTTTTTTAAGTATTAAAAGACCCTTTAAAAACTCCCATGAAGACTTTGATTCTGGAATGTCCATCTAGTCTAGCAGCAGAGAAGAAAGTCGTGTGTCTCCAGCTTTCCCCCACTAAAGCAGAACCCATGATGGTTCATACTTTTCAAGCTGCAGTGTTCATACTTTTCACTGCCGGCAGTGAATGACTGACTTCCCCTGGGGCTACTGCTGCTGCCCTTGGTGCAGCTCCCTCCTCCTCTCTGGGATTGCTGGGGCACTTCTGGAGGTCTGTGCAAACTCTGGGGACCGTAAAAGCCCTCGGTGCTGGTGGTTTCCATTGCGAGGCGGATGTGTGTGATAACTGTAACCAAGTTTTTAGTATCACTATTACTCCTCGGCTGTGGTCTCTTTAACCTCAAAAGGAAACAAATGTTTCATAACCTGCTCGGGAGACTGCTTCAGTTTCTCCTCTGTGGCTGCCAGCTCCAAAAGCTAATGACACACATCGCAGATAATCTTTCAGACTTTGACTACTTGGTGTGTTATGACTCATGACTGAAAGCTAGTAAAGTGAGGAGTTCCTTGTCATCGTTGTTAAAATAGAGGTAGTTTGTGCTGTAACGAAATTGCTGTGGAGTCATTCTGTAGCTTTTGTCCACATGTGACTGCAAGCACGTGTTTACTGCTGAGCAACTGTGTCCTGCGCCTCAGAGATCACAGTCTGCAGTGCTCCTGTCTTAGAACGGGATTTAAGTTGTGCTGAAAGCCACACGAACTTGACAAAATCTTTTCTGCTTTCTCATTAATAGGAAAAAAATTACAGCTAACTTTGAGATTCCTTCCTTATAGATTTGAGTTATTGTGAACGGTAGAACAACAGAGCAGTGTATCTAACAGTGACACTGAGTTCATCTTGCTTAACAGGCTGAATCCATCTGAACAGGCTTTTTTGAATACAGTCTTTTTGAATAATTGGTGCTATTTTTCTTCTGATTGCTTAACAGTGCGACTGTTTGAATATGATAATGTTGAGGTCATAGTCCATAACAAGAAGATTTTTTTTTTTTTAAATAGTTTCTGTCAGGTCTGTCATTGCATGGCAAATTGTAGTTTCAGAGAATTTAGTGTGTTTTTTTTTCCTTCTCCCCTGCAGCAATTGCAAAAGGCATTTTGCTCTCAGGCTTTCATCTCAACACATCAGTGACAGGCTTAGTTAATGAGTGGTGAGGAGTGTGCACCTGCAGAGTCACTTCTGTAAGAGCCAGTCATTTGTCTGTGGATGGTGACTGACACTTCTTACCAGCCTCCCAGTCAGTGTTGGGGTGCTCCAGTTCCATTCTGGTTCCGTACCTCAGTGTTTAGACTTGATTTCATTTCAGCAGTCATGATCTTTCAGTAAATAAGTGCAAGCTTTTTTTTTTTTTTTTGCACAAACTCACTGGTATCTGAAATGTCTCTTGGAAGTTGTCTTACCCTCCAAACTCGGAGACCCCCTTTAAACTCTTCAAGATGTATTTTTTGTTTATAATGCAGTGGAATGGGCAGATGGAAAATCATATATGATGATAAATGTTTCGGAAGAAATAATTGTCACTATTTTTCATGTTGTCTTGCATTCCTTTTTGTAGTGAAAGAATATCTGCAATGGTCTGTGTGTTGAGGTAGAAAACAACTTGAATGCTTTTCACCAGTCTGACAGTGTCTAAAATTTTGCTATTGAAAGCTTTATTTCATATTCTGCAGTACTGTGTTTTAAGGAGTTAAGAAGATTCCCTATTCATAAGGTCACTTCATACTTTGTTGTGATACTTCCTTAATTGATGTGGTTTATGTTAACTTTCAGTTGATTAATAGGCTGCACCTCTAATTTATTCCAGGGATATGATTAAAACTGGGTTTTCTGCTCTGGGAATGGGCAGATGACATGACTGGGGTGATGTTGACACACTGTGGTTTAAGCTGCATTAGGGACAGCAGTGTACTAAGTAGTATGTTTGGTAGGAAGGTTTTCCTGGCCAGTGTGGACAGGTATTTTGTCTCTTTCTTAATCCTGTAGTTTATAATTTGAATAATTCTTTGGCATTGCCTCTGCTTGAGGCAAAGGAAAACATGTTTCTTAATTAAATCTTAGTATGATTTTACAATTCTTTCCTATGAGCTCTTAAGGACAACAGAGGAAAACATAAATTACTGGGTTTAAATGCTGTATTAGAAAATACACTTTGTCATACTGCTTGCTAGTACATCTGTTGAAAAGGGATTGTGTTTTGTTTGTGTAAAGGATTTACTGTAGTAGTTGAATTTTATTAGCAGTTTAAAAACTTCCTTTGTTCACAGAAGCCAAAAGCATTGACTGGTGTTATCTGGGTTCCATCTCTGAAAGCTGTCTCGCAACTTGTGTGTCAATATATGTCAGAAAAAGCAGCAGAGGCATTCATCATGGTTCATTTATCTTATCACTAAACAGTATCTCTCAGAAGCTGCCTCTGTTCAGGTTGATTGCTTTTGCTGTGATCTCTTCTGCATTTTCTCTCTCTGCTAACCATTCGTACTTTTGGAGAGTGTAGAGCAGTATCTCATAGAAAGCTCTATTTTTTAGTTAAGAGCGGTTCTTTCCCCAGGAAACATGGTATCAACATTTAAATTCTCCATTAAAAGAAAACTTTGGATGAGCTTTTAATGAAGAGGTGAATCGTTCATCAGGTGTTTGCTTCAGTTTGTTTCTAGATACTAAGTTGCACTGATGAGATCTTTAAAAAGAAAAAAAATTTAAGAATCCTAGTGTTACTTAGTGTAAGCAGCTGTTACATTGCTGAGGGCATGCTTCTAGATAGCAGTGACCCAGAGGACTGGTCCTGCTTAGACCAGCACCATCCTGTTAAAAGGTTACAATGTGGCAAAAAAAGAGAGCAGGTATGGAGATGAGCTTGGGGACCTTTCCTTCTTACTCTTCTTTTTGTCACTTTTCCTGCTCTTGAGTTGCAGCAGTTCAAACCTGTTCCCCCCATAATTTTGTTGGAGTTAATCTCTATTTTGACTTGCTGTCCTCCTGTGCTGCAGCATTGTCAGTACCAGTCACTGTTGGTGGGGATTCCTGCAGCCCTATCACACAGGAGGCAATGTCCTGTAAACCTTTTTCTAGCCAAAATCAAAACTTTTAAGTCATTTTTTATTTGGCTTTTGTCCTAATTCTGAGAAATAAGAAAGGTGGTGCACATGTTATCCTGGGTGCTGCAGCTTGGACGCTTCCAAATATCCCTTTGGCTCGTGCCTGGGTGAGATCTGCTGCACCCCAGTAAGCCCCGAAAGCCGTGTTGGAGCAGGGAGTTCATGATCTGCAGAGCTCTAATCCAGGAGTAAGTCTCTGCCCCTGATCTGTTTCTGATGAGGTGAGGGCAGAGGTGACTAGTTCTGCGGATTAACTGCAGGAGTAAACAATCAGAATAGGAGTGCCGGGTGTGAAAGTATCTTCTGGTGTGCTGTGGATTGGAATGAGGCTGCAAAAGCACCTTGTGCTGTAAGGAGAGGGAAGGCTGTGAAGCAACTGGTCACTGATCCTACTGCACTTCTCCCATGGCTTATCCAACCCTTGGCATGGACTCCCTGGCTTTTAAAGGTGATCCCACAGCAATTCCTGTTGTCGCTAGTGTTTGTCTCTTCTGTACAGGAGAAATTCGGTTGCAATCCAGTCCAGAAGACAAACGTCCAGGCCGGTTGGCTCCATGCTTCTGGGCAGCTCTTGCAAATAGCTGGGCATCCCAATCCTAGGCATCCTAGTCCCTGGGCGTCCCTGCGAGGGCTGGGGAGCAGGGAGGCGGTGGGAGCTCGGCTGGGCCGGCGGCAGGAGCGGCTCTGTCCAGGGTGCTGACGGGCCAGGGCACGGCCGGGCTGGGGCTCCGGGGCGGGGATCGTGCTGTGCCCCTTGGGAACCGTTACCGGCATCCCTGGTGCACACACAGTCAATAACTTGAGTGTGGATTTGGGTATAAAACTGTTCGTAGTTACAGAAATCAGTGGCCTTGGGGCTTTTAAGGAGTAGCAGAATATACAAGTTTTAGCAGGACTAGCACAGCAATGAGAAACCCATCAGACCCTTTAAATTAGAGTGTCTTTTGAGTAGTGCTTTGTCCTTGAGGTGGTTGTAAGGGGTTATATGTTTTACAGCGTGATGATAAAACCCACTTTATCCAAGAATATACCCAGTTCCCTGTAATGGTGCTGAAACTATCCATTGGCTTTGGGTGCACAAGTGATGAAAGGAGGCATCATTCGGTTGTTGGATGAATCAGAGAGATGCTTGTTCATCAAAGCAATGCATCTTTAAAATAGTGGCGTTTGGTTCATCAAGTTGTCTCATATCTGTTGGTTTAGTGGCATTTACATATGTTTTAAATGGTCTTTTTAGCAAAACTTAATAGCAGCGATGGCTAAAAACTGGAAAATGTTGTATCTAAAATGTTCCTTTAAGGATTTCCTTTTCAGTTTTCCCCAAGATATAAATCTTACCATTACATTTGATTAAAGGTTTAGGTTTTTTCTTAAAAAAACAGTAACACTGAAGAAGTCTTAAAGTAAACTGTTAGTTTAGAAAGTCTACTGTTAGAAACTTGCATCTGTGTAAAAATGCAGAATGCCAGAAAAAGTAATTTAAGAAGTTTTTAATTAATGAGACTTGATTATGAGATGGTGACTGTGGGGCTGTTTGGAAACAGTTTATGATATTTGTATTCCATTAATGTAAACTTTCTTCTCCACCCATAAATATTCATCTATCTGAAGAATTGTAGTTAGACACATACCAGTACAATTGCTGTGCTATAATTAAGGTAGATACTGTTCTGTGCACCATTGGTGTGTCTTGTAAGTGCTTCCTGAGACAAAAATGTTAATTTCTGATTATTAATCAACTGGTTAATTTTTACATACTTTTTTTTTGTCTCAGCTGGAGATACAGATGATCCTCCAAGAATTACTCAAAATCCTGTCATTAATGGGAATGTAGCAATGGCTGATGGACATAACAACACTGAAGAAGACATGGAAGATGGTAAGTAAATACTTGATTAAAAAAAAACATGGTTTGTTTGGCTCTTTATTGTTATAATTTTGAGGAGAAAATGGTCCATATCTTACCTGTGTCCTCTGAACTGCAGCTCATTAAAAAAATGAAACCCTCTGTCGTTGTGGCTGCTGGTTTTCTGTACAGGCATCCTTTTAACACAGTGTACAATGGGATTAGACTTCTGAGGTCTTGGGATTTTTTTTCCTCATACTCTTTCTAGGTACTCATTTTAAAATTGCTGAAAGTGCTACTGTCCATTGTTATGTTTTGTGATCCCTCCCTTTAAAGGGGCTGCAACCAGGGCTTTGCTGAATTGTGATTTTGTCAGGTACACAATTCCTTCTGGATGTTTGGAATCCTTATTTGTCCTGCTCTCTTGTCAGGTGGCAGCTGTGCTCTGCTTTTGTCTTTCTATGGTAAGTCAGTGGTAACTATTCTGTTGATGAACATTTTTTCCCCTCAATTCTAATGCCCTTTTACTTGCAGATGTAAAGGAAGAAATAAGTATTGATGTCCTGTTAATAAAAGGGGAGGTGTGTTTTTTTTGGAGTGTTTTTGTTGGTCCACTAAATGAAAAAAAGGGTGTACAGTTTTTTTCTGTTATGGAAGATCAAAAAATTATAAGTAGATGTGTCTGGGTTTATTTAAAGAAAGGTAAAATATTTGTCTGTTTTGTTTAGTGAGGAAAATGTGCAATGATACTTTTCTTAGGAGAGGATATGGGCGGGGACTGCTCATTTTGAGGAACTAAATAAAATTGAGTTGGGAGAAGGGAGACAGCAAATGAGTGGGATTTGTTCCACTCTCATTTCGTGTTCCATGCTGTCTTGTGAGATACATTTACGACTAGGCATAAACATTTAGGTGGATTTGTGCAAAAATGTTAAGTGATTTTTTTTTGAGAAAAATCAATGTTTGAGGTTGAAGGTCAAAAAAGTGCTTTCTTGTATTGAAGAAACCTAGAATACTGATAGCAAATAGTCATGTTCCATGAAGAGAATAGGGTTTAAATTCAGGACAAAAGCATCTCATGGTTGAATCACCTCTATCATTGGCAAAGATAAAGTTTCCTATAATCAGTGTCTCACAATAAAATAAAAATGAAGTCTGGTTTTAGCCTATGAATTTTATTTGTGTGATTACCTAGTCTCATTCAGAGGGCTTTGATTTGTTGCTCAGAGTAACTAGCTGAGAGTGAAACAGGGAATTATGTTCTTATCAAAAGCTTTTATAAAAGATGTTAACTGTGTTTGTCAGGCCATGGTGTTTGGAGGGTGAATAGAAAAGATCATGTGAGTTGACACTGACTGGCAAGAACAGCTCTGTTTAGTTTATATTCTTAGTAGTGGTGTTTATAGATAGAAAGCCTGATGGTGTTTGCTCTTGATACAGCCACTATATAACACACTGGTCAATAAGTAAAAGAATTTGTCCACTAGTTGGTCTGTGTATTCTTGTACAAATTAGGCAAAGGGGACTTAGGCTGCACAAATAGCTGATGAAACCCAGGCTGTATCAAGGCTGACAGGTAATCAGACACACGGCTCTTCATTCAGAATAGTATTAATAAGAGGAGGACTTAATGACTTTTTAACCAAAAAACTCCTGTCAAGCAGTTTTGGTCAGTTGCCAGCTGACTCCTCTCAGAACTGGAGGTGAAGGTAGGGAGAAGTATTTGAAGGTATTTGACAAAAGGCTTGTGAAAGCTTCTCATGCCTTGGTGGACTTTCAGCCTGCTGAAAGCTTTGGCCTGCGCTGCTGTGGGACACCACTTGGGGTTACAGTGTGGTCATTAAGCAAAGCTCTTAATAGTTCCTCATCATCATATTTGAATAAGGAGTGTCTGGCTACATCTTGGTGCTGTTGTAGCTGTGCCTTGACACAGATAGAAAGTAGTGCTGTTGCAAAATGTTAGAGTTGCAAAAACATTCCTGAAGACTTGCATCATGTAAGTGGATGATGCTTCTTTTCCAAGTCCTGTAAATCAGATTAGTTGCTTGCTCTTGCCTTATTTACACACCAGTGCGGTTGCTCTCTTGTTGTTTGTGCTCTTGCTAACCTGGTTTGCAGCATAATGTGTGTGTGTAATGGACAGCTCACAGATTCAAAAGATAGGAAAAAATGAGAGACAGGGGCTTCTCTGAGAAATATGCAGTTTTCCTTTGCTGTTATTCCTAGCAAGGGGCATCAATCTGAGCTGATATAGAATGCATGAAGAGAATTTAGATACCTCTTGAGTGAAATTAGTGAGTTCAATGGTTGCTGCGAAAGAGGTGAGCAGGAAGATGAAAGGTTGATGCTTCCAGCTGGATCATAGAAACCAGCTTTCTGATGATTTTCTGAGTTCAAGAAACTTTTGAGGTACTTTTGTTCTTCCAGCTTAGCACATAAAGAAATGACTGATAAGATTGGGGGGGAAAAAAAATGCAGCTCTCATCCCCTTTGCTTGGGAACCAACCACGGGCATTGTGAGGCACAGGGAACGGGGGCAGCACGGACCACCAGCAGGACTTTGAGATAAGGCTGTGTTCTCTCAAGCGCTGGGACTAGTACCTGTTGTTGCTCTGTGTGATGTCTTAGCAATTAAAAAGAACCAGCTGAAGGAATGTGGTGTGCTTTGTACGGAGGAGGACTTAATGAACCAGGCTTTGTGAGCCGGCAGAGCAGCTCCTGAAACTGATGTAAAAAATAATAAAAACAAGGTTCTGATCGAATCTTGTTTGCAAGTGCGTCGGTATTCGACACAGCACACAGAATAAATTCTCTTAGAAGTTAAAGTTCAAACAGAAGGTCCCAAGCTAAACATAAACTCAAAGCTTTGCAATTACCTCCTGAAGTCTCATTTCTGTGAAGAATTGCAGAGGCTAGGAGGCTTTTGGAAGCATCAGTCTTAGCCATATGCTGGTATTGCATCCTGTATTTGAATCATTATTAAAATATTCAGCCAGTTTCCTCTTTAATAATTCAGGTTCAGAATATTTTAATAACCTCAGTGCACTTTAAAGGTAGCAAAATTTACTAATAGAATAAAGAAATCTGCTTTTCTCAAAAGTATAAACATTTAAATAGATGCTTCAGTCTTGAAATGGATCATATTCAGTATTTGGATCTCTGATTTGCAGGATCTTTGTTTTATCAGGGTGCTGATTGTGGCATTCATCTCATCACTGAAAAAATCTTTTCCATGTAGCAAATACAATCTGTTGCTTATAACTTCTCCAAGCATTGTCAGCTGGGTCTGTTCTATTTACCTTGTGTTCAGCATCATGTGTTGTATTTGTAGTTCAGGGATTTATAGAAGTCTTACTTGCCAGTCACTACTAAATTATCATGCTGCCAATTGCAGTCTTTTACTGGAAACTGGTGGACATGTTTGTGATGGTGAAAAAGGGTTTTATTTATTGACGTGCTCAGAATAATCATCACATTTGCTGTGTAAACTGTATTTTTTGATACAATTCATCTTTTAATCGATTCTACTTGCTAAAAAAAAAAAAAAGGACTTTCTGGAAGGAAAGCAAGGTTGTTATTTTTAAAGAAACTTCTATTTCAGGGTTGACCTGTGTTTTTGTGGAGTAGTTACTAGTGATTGCTCTAATATTTTACAGAAAAGAGTGTTCTTCCCTGGTGAGCTCTCATGCACAGGCTTTCCTGAAAAGAAATCAAGAAATACAGGCAAACTTTCTGTGAAGCATCTGCAGATGCTGCGTGGGCTGTGTTTTTTAGCTGACACTGTAACAGCACTGCTGCATCCTTATGCTGAAGTGCTCTGAAAGCTGCATCAAAGGAGGCAGAAACCAAACTTGGCTCATCGTTTGGAGGCTTAGACTGAGCCCAGAAGCACTGATCTGATTGTGAGTAGGGAGGAGGACTTCAGCTGGTTTGAGACACATGTGATGGAAGACTGATTTTTAAATTGTTAAGCGTGTTACAGATTTGTTTTATCCTGCCTGCAAATCAAGTTTGAGAGTGTACAGCTCCTCTGGCTGCACCTTCTCTGGCTTTTGGTTGTAGACAACCAGCTCTCTACTTTGTCAACAGGCAGTGAGCAGTGAAAATGGGTAGAGAACAGTTTTTAAGTAAGTGATAGACCAACAGTTAACTACACTTACATGTAGGGAAAAAGGAGAAGGGAATCCTTTGAGTTCTTGTGTCACTGAGGAAGCTGACAGTGCAGCTTAACAAGGTCATTGCAGGTGTGGAGGGGAGAGGAAGCTGGTTTGGGCTGTAGTACTGTCGAGAGACAGTTGGGAGTGTTTAAGGCTGTTAGACCATACACAAATTAGATCAACAGGCTGTTCAGAAGTAGGACAACTGCTTGAAAACTGTTTAGCAAGGGAGAAGAACGAAATCTGTCAAAACTCCCTGGCAGTTGTGGATAAAACTTGTTAATTTTCTATATTGAAATGTATAATCTCTACACTGTTGTAATTGAGAGTGTTTCACTTTTTAAGTAAGGTATCAACCAGGACTCACTTGTTTATTTAAAAATGATTCAACACTGTCTCTGGTGCTCAGTGAACCACTGCTGCCCATGCACAGAAAGAACACATTTGTTGTGTAGTGTGTGCCTTGTCACTATTTCATGATCAGATTCCTGGCTGGTGTCGTTGTACCTCAGTGCTTTTTGATTTCAGGTGTCGCTGCACATGTGACACACCAGTTCTGCGTCCCTGTGGGTGGTGTGAGAACAGCAGTGACCAGGAGCGCTACCTGCTGCCCTCTGTGCTACTGCAGCCTCCTCACACCCAGTAACAAACCAAACCATGGTACACCAGTGTCAGGCTGGAGCCATGGAAAAAGGGGTGTCTAGTGCATCCCTGCCCTGCAGAATTGTTGGGATAAGTTGCAGTTATTCCTTCCCTGTGTGCAATATGAGGCATGTCACAATAAAGAGAGCCCAGCCTTGCGCCTTGCCGAAGCTGTCACAGTCTCCAGCACCCTGTTATAGCTGTGTACAACAGAAGCACAACAGATTGTGGTATATGGAGAACTGACTATGTGGGAAGAAGGAAAAATTAATTGTGTGTGTCAAAATAAGCTCTTTAAAAAAAAAAAAAAAAAAAAAAACAACAAAAACTTTGGTTTAGACCACTAAAAATCTCTAAGGCTTTGAGTACTACAGAGAATACAGGACCCTACTCTTGAGCTGTTCTTCAGCTAACTGGTACGAGATTTGAAAAAAAATGCAACAGCAAATCTATGGGGTTCATCTGTTTTGAAAATACACTGTTGCAAGCCAAAACCAACTAAATCATGGCTTGATATCAACAGGGCATTTGAACAGATTGTGGAAATCCTTTGTGCATGTGGGTTCATGCAGGGAGTTGACTTAAACTGTGCCGTGGAGATGCTACTCAAGAAGGGTTAAGAGTGGGCTGTGATTTAGTTGTAAAGCATTTGATGTCTCTGTCTTGCTGCACCCGCTGCTTTAGAAGAAATGTAATTGGTAACAAATTCTAGTGCTGAAGAAGTATTTAAGGGAAGAGTGTACAAAAGGAATGCGTCTTTCAGTGCTCTTTTTGCCTGAATGGTGTTGCAGTGTTTTTCAAAATGAAAAAATTGAAACTTAAGTAATAAAGTAGTTCAGTGTCTCTCTGGGATGGGTATGTTTTTGTTGCTTCCAATACCCCACTACATGAAACATGCTCACATTGCGTGGTTTTTGAAAAAGGCATTTTTGAGTGACAGCATCGTTTTTTTCAAATAATTTTGTGTATGTCTTACAGATACAAGTTGGCGATCAGAGGCAACATTTCAGTTTACAGTCGAACGCTTCAACAGATTGAGCGAGTCAGTTCTCAGTCCTCCCTGCTTTGTACGGAATTTGCCGTGGAAAATCATGGTTATGCCACGACTCTACCCGGACAGACCACACCAAAAAAGTGTAGGATTCTTCCTTCAATGCAATGCTGAATCCGATTCCACGTAAGACCCTTTCCATTACTGTACAAGTCCTCGCTTGACACTGGTTAATCTATTGCGAGAAATACAAACATGCACAACAAATATTTCACCTAGCTTTCTGCAAGAGGAAAGAAGCCCTGCAAGGGTGTGAGTCCCCTTTCCTCCTCACCTTTCTAAATCCCAAAGCCTAAGAGTAATCCCCTCTTTAGGATGAGCTGAAAGTATCTTGTGTAACTAGAAGTTTGTGGTCAAATTTAGATACGTTTCTGTTTGGCTGCTGGGGGGAAGTCCTTGACTGGCAGTTTTGTTGGCATGGGAAATTCTCAGAGTTATTTCAAATAGAAGTGATTCTGGAGCTCCTCTAACCTTGCCGAGCTATAAATCCTGCTCTGGGAAGCGTGTGAGCACGTAAGTGCTGCCACTGGAGGCCCAGCAGGGGATGAGAGTGGAGTTCATCATTCATCAAGAGAGATACGAACACTTACGTGTTCTTGTAGTCCTGTATGCAAATCAAAATTGGTTATCTATGAACACTTTTAATACAAACATTTTGGAAGATAACTACAAATTTCTGGGGCACTCCTGCAGCTTATCCTGCCAGAGTGCAGTCCTCACAGGTGTCCTTTCCAGCAGGGTAACTCCATTCTTGCACCAAATCTCGCAGAATTTGTTGTTCATTCTGAATAACAAGTTGCTCTTTTTCTTCAGTTTTGTCATTTGGAAGGTGAGTGCTCAGTGCAGGACATAAAGAAAAAAGTTGGAAGTGTATTAACAACTCACAGGAGAAGTGGTTCATGTGCAAGTAGTCACACGAAAAGGATAATGGGATCTCTAAAAGTACCGACCAAGGTGCAGCTGGTGGAGCTCAACAAGCAGTAATGCCACTGCGTGAGGCAGTGGCAAGACCTTGTCTGAGCTGACATTCAGACTGATTGTCTTGCACATGTAGGATGATTCTGAACAGCAGTAATCATAAAGAAGTGCTGCAGAGACAATTGGTGAGTTATCTTGTGGGAAGGAAGGTAGAACCACCTCCTCCTTTCCGTAGCCAGAGGCTGAGATACCACACTCCGTAGACACCAGGAGTACTTTGAGTTGGCTCATCCATCTGCATTAAAGCAGATCAGAAGTAGCTCACCTCTGAGAGCAGTCAGCTCTTAAACTTCTCTTACCTGCAATTGCCTGACAGTACTTTATTAACAGCACTCTTGCCCTAAGAAAAATTTCCATTCCGAGTTCACATTCATAATGTGGCTTCAGAAAGCCCCAGAGGTTCATGCCCTCAATAGCAATTAACCAAGTCTTAACATCTAAAAAGGAAAAAAAAAATTGCCACGTGTGAAAGTAATGTACCAAAAATCCCTAACAAAAAAATTATGCTAATGACTATAATAAGCTTGGTTTTGAATGGGTTTCAAGTGTTTCTTCTGTATTTATAGGTCATGGTCCTGTCATGCACAAGCAGTTCTCAAGATAATAAACTACAAGGATGATGAGAAATCATTCAGTCGTCGTATTAGTCACTTGTTCTTTCATAAGGAGAATGACTGGGGCTTTTCTAACTTCATGGCCTGGAGTGTAAGTAATTGGACATATATTAATCCTTTGCTAGATAGGAGCAGTTTTGTACTTGTACTCCTGCATACTGAGATGCCAATTAAAAAACGGTGTTTTTTCCAAGCTGATATTTTTTCTATCATTGCTGTGGATTGCTTTTCAATTTCTTAAAAATCCCTGTATTAAATTTTTGTAGAGTGCTTTTACTTAAGTTGTAACTTAAATACTCCCTCATTATATTCTGCATATCTGAGTGCCTGTGTTTTGTATCCACTGTGTGATAGTCAGTGGCATTCTGAAGCATACATAAATTTGTGTGCATTTCCATGTGTTCTCTCTATATGTGTATGGATATTTAATGCCCTAGTAATACTACTAAGGTTTATCTTGAATTGTGACAGCTTTTTTAGCATTTGCAAAGGTTCTGGAATATTATCCAGAAGAAGCAGAACATTTGATTACCAACTCATGTACCACTGAAAAACTACTGCAAAATCTTAAAAGGCAGGAACAAGTTTCCTTTATTGAGACACTAAAAAATGATTAAAATACATTAAGCTGAAAAACAACTGCTTTGGTGTCCATCAGTTTTTCTTCTTTCATTTATTATTACTGATAGCTCAGTCTTGGAAATTAGAAAGTGATGTCTAACTGGATTCTTCACTATAGTCGTGTTGCAAGCTGCACTTTCATGTTCCTGTGTCGTTTCTGTTTTACAGGAAGTTACTGATCCTGAAAAAGGCTTTATAGAAGAGGACAAAGTTACTTTTGAAGTCTATGTTCAAGCAGATGCTCCACATGGAGTGGCGTAAGTATCTTTGATTAAAAACAAATAAGTAAAATCCTCAATTCTAATATTTTTATGTTGCTTGAGATTGTTCAAGTATTTTGTGTTACTGCCATTTGCAGCTCTCATCAGCCATTCTCACTTTGTCACTTCTGATTGATGAATTCTCACGTGGCAATATTTTTATAGTCACGTGGAGGTTTTTGTATAGCTTAAATGTGTTTGTATGAGTCGGCATAATGTTGTGGAACCTCAACTTCTGTGAGTTGGTTTAACACCTCTGCGGTTGTGGCCTCAGCATTTGTGATCTTGGAGCTGATGGGGTGCCAGATGCAGTGAAGTGGCTTTGCTGTCTAACTTGCCTTGGTGTACAGTTGCAGTAAAACCGAGTTGTTCTACTTCATGGCACTTGTAATCAAAGTGGTTGTACTGAAGTGGAGACTTGCCCTTAAAAGTACAGCTCTGGGTTCTGGTACACTTGCACAGTACATTATTTTTCTTCCATATAGGGCATATTTAAAAAGAACCCAAAATCTCAAAGCATTTAATTGCAAAAACTGTTGTTACTGGCAGTCAGGAGTGAAGTGTAGTTTATTTGAACCTTCAGTAACAGTGAAGAGTAGCTGAGATCTGCCAGCAGCACTACCTTAGAACAAATGCCCTTTGTTATAGTTAATACACAACTGTCTTGTTTTTAACCACTAACTGTTTCCCAGGTGGGATTCAAAGAAGCACACAGGATATGTTGGCTTAAAGAACCAGGGAGCAACTTGTTACATGAACAGTTTGTTACAGACTTTATTTTTCACAAATCAGCTACGAAAGGTGAGTAACCTGTGAAAGAACATGAGTTTGCTAATTGCAATAGCCAATGTTATAAATGTTTTAGAACAGAGCAGTGTGTTCCTTTTGGCTCCTTTATCCTCTTAGAAGAGTTAGTTTTATGTGGTGATGCACATCTTGCTGGAGGCTGAGGAGTTTGTGGAACATAAGCTTTTGTCTTCTCCTGAAGACCTGAGCTCCTGGGGTGTTTCTTTGACTGTATTTGTATGTTAATGTTGTTAGGAATTGCTGGGGGGAGGCAAAGGGGATGACTCTGCATCTTGCAGATGAAAGTTGGAAGTAATTTCCCTTTTTTGAAAGAGTTAAAATAGCGAAGTCAATTATGGCTTCTCAGCCCATAAACAAAGTAAAAAGATACACATGCACGACATTTGTTCCGTCTTGAAATTTATATTATGCAGCTGAATTTTCTCTTACTATGGTTAGCTCTTTTTAGTGATGGGAAGCATTATAGTTTCAGTAGTTTAAACAACTTAATTCTATATTTGCTTTATTGACTTTTTTATTTACTGTAGATATAATTTCTTTGCTGGAAAGGACTTCTTTGAATATTGTTGTAATAAATATCCAAACCCAGGATAAAATATGCTAGATAATGTGTCATTTTAAAACAGTGCAGTACCCTTAATGGGATTAAAAACATAAGTGATGGCTTGATATTGGAAATGGTTATCTAGAAGAGGGTATATACTTGGTAAAAAAAGTAACTCAGCACTATTTATTTTAGTGGCATGTCCTATTGATCCTAATTCATGTTCTGCCCATTTCTGCATTTACTGTATGTCTCTTAGTGAAAAAGAACTGTTCTACTTAGGCTTTCCTCTTGTGTAGACTGGTTGTTACCTTTCAATTAAACTTTCTTTTCCCTTTTTTATTTACTTGTTTTCCATTGTCTACAGTTTCCCACCATCTTATAATTTATATCACTGTGGCCTGTAAGTGTCCTAGTTGGCCTTTCTTTTTTCTCTTTTGCAATGTGCTCTTTACTCTGAAATAGCACATCAAACTCCAGCAGCTGAGATCTTACCAATGCCATGGACGAGAAATAAATACCTGACTTCTTTTACATGGTGCACCTGTTTCTGTTTTGCAGGAGGTATAATTCACTGGCTCAGCATTTCATTCATTATAATACCTGTTCTTTTTGCTGAGCTCATAACTTATAATGTTTTGTGTATTTTATGTTTTTGGACAGCTTCACTTCGCCATTCAGAGAAAAAAGTGTTTTTGTAATGACTCCATCTAATCCAATTGAGCAGTTTGTTTCAAGACTCTCTTGTAGTCAGTAAATCAATATGTACCATGAAGTGATCTTGTTCTGTGAAGAAGAAATGCTTTTTGTGATACAGATTTATTTCCACTGAACTAACCTTTTCAAGCCTGCACTTCTCCCCCAGCCCCAAAATAAATAGCAGCTTTTAGGAAGTGTTAATATCTGGATAGTGGCCATACGAGCAGGCCTGATTTACTAGCTGGTGGCTGCAGCTTCCTTTATGGAAATGGTCCTGAACATCAGCTGGAATGCCACTAGTACAGATCAGGAAGAATCAATGGTTGTCTTGTCTGAAAAAAGTACTTTCCACAACACTTCTGGTTTCACTTTTAGCAAACTCGTTCCTCTTAAAAACCGAGTGAAATAAAACATGTAGCGTCCTCAGTTTGCTTCTCACCATATCCGTAATTTCTGTGAATCCTTCTTACTCAGAAGAAATAAGGATTTCTATTGCTGTTACTTAGAGCTTTGTTCCCAGAGAAGCTGCTGTCAGGAGCAGAGCTGGGGAAGCACTGAACAATAGCAAAGGCAAACAGGTACCTGTGGAAAGGCAGACCCTGGGGAAGCGCGGGGGAGGATTGATGGAGAGGTCCTTTCTTCTTTGCTCAGCCTCCAGACAACAGATGGGAGGTTCTTGGGTATTTGAAGTGAGACCTCCCTTTTAAGCTACCAAGCAGCTTCAGAGGTAGAGAGTAAAGCCAAGGAACTCTCTCTTTTGAGCATATCTTTGTCTGTGACCGATAAATATGTGCTTAGCTGTAGTCCAGGTAGGCAAGGAGCAGTAGTAACTTCCCAGATGGGTCCAGGTTTGATCTTGGACTGTGTTACATCAGTTGTCCCAGAACTGTCGTCAGTGCCTCCAGCCCGTCAGTACTTGTGGCTGCATCCCAGTCCATTTTGAACCCTTTTGCTGGTTCCCTTGAAAAATTCCCTGCAATCCATGAGAACATGGCACGATGTTCATGTAACTGCACTAAAATAATAAATCTTGGTCCAGTGCATTTCTCCCTGAACAGGTTCTCCTGAAGTTATCCAGTGTATTTCACCTAACCTTGGAATTTCATGCACAGTATTTTCTTCCTTTCTTCAAGTAATTCTTGGCTTTAAGTAATGTGTTTAAGGTTACCTGTAGCATCCTTTCACTATGTAAATATCTAAAATTTTTCTCATATCTGTCAGTTGGTTATAGCCCCTGCCTGTGCATGTCCCTGTTCCTCTTTCGTGTTGATTTCCTGAGGGAGCTTCTCAGGTGTCAAATAAGAGATTCTGCTTTTTTAAGTGGATCAAAATGCCTCACTCCTTGATCTTGAGGTCAAGCTTTCAGAATTTGGGAGGGTAAGGCATAAAAATAAGCGTTTGCCGAGGATCATATTTGTAAAGTGGTTTATTTTAGCGTGGAGAAACACTCTAAATTCAGAGAAATGAGCTTCAGTACCAACTGTATGCATGAACAGGTTGGAGAACCAAGGAAGGCTGAGTTAAATGTCTGGTTTGGATTAACACATGTAGAATTTCAGAAGAAATAAAACCAATGTTTTTATGCAATGGCAGCTGGAATGTAGGAATTACAAGTAAATTGTGAATGACTATTTTAATATTACTTGAGAGATACAGGAAAGGAATGGACTGTCCAGATGGTATATGAGGAAAACAAACAAGACCTAAATGTAAAGGATTTGGTTAATTATCAAGGTATTCTGAACTCCAGTTTGTGCATTTTTGATGCAAGAGTCAAACACAGGTTTGACTTTTAGCCTACTGTAGGTTTAACATTTTAATATTTATTTATTTAAAAGGTGTCAGCACTGACTGTATTTGTATTTCTCATTACTTGATTTTGGGTTTTGTACCTTGTTTCTGTTTGTTTAAACATAGCATGTAATAAATATTTAGTTTTTGAAAAGGATTTATAAGATGTTCAAAAAGTTAATAGGGGTTGATTATAGAGATATGGAAGATTTCAGATGGTTGTTCAGACTTCTGTTTCTACCTTTAGCCAGTGACACCCACTCATAAAAGGGTTCATAAACTGGGGACAGGGAGGGGTTTTGAGTTAAGTCTGTGAGATGCTGACTTGTTTTGGTGGTCATATTTCAAAGCAAGAAATCAGTTTTACTTGTAAAATCAAAGGTGTAGTTCTAGCTATTCATATTTGACTTGGAGTTTGCCCAGATCGCCGTGTTTAACTGCAACTCTGCATTCGGATGATTAAAATATAGCAATTGAAAATTATTTATTCTTTTAGCTTCTTAGAATTGTTCTGAAATTAAATGTTCTGACCTTAGGAAAGAAAGTTTTGTAATCGGTGTGGTCCAGCTTTCCAGTAGGAGGTGTGGAGAGGTTGTGGGATCTCCATTGCTGGAGATGCACTGAATTCAGCTGGATCTGATCCTGAGCAACTCAGCCCAGCTTCGAACTTGGCACCTCTATGGGCAGGAGCAGAGTTCAGAACCTACAGGGCTCTCCTCCAGACTGGATCACTATAAACTCTTAAAGCAGTCTTAACTCATTAGAAAAGTTAAAGTATTATTGAGTTTCGATGTTTAAAACCTAGTGCTGATGATAATATCGAAGATGCAGTTTTCTTCAATTTATAAAATTTATAAAAGCAGGATAAGTTGAGTGGTGCACCCCTCAGGAATCCAGGGTAAGGCACAAACACAGGGAGAGCTGCTGG
This sequence comes from Oxyruncus cristatus, assembly GCA_013399855.1. Classification (NCBI taxonomy): domain Eukaryota; kingdom Metazoa; phylum Chordata; class Aves; order Passeriformes; family Cotingidae; genus Oxyruncus; species Oxyruncus cristatus. The sequence goes on from VXAY01001843.1 coordinate 740,890, forward strand.
GATCCACTTCAGCACTTCACTCACAGAAAGGGATCATTCCCTGTTGTTTCACAGGCAAAAATTCAGGTGGCAATTTTTCTGTCTTCTAACAGGTTATTTTCTCATATGCTACTTAATATTGGAGTCTTTTTAGTTTCGTTTGTTGTTACCTAATCTCCTTCCAGGGTTGTCTGTTTTCTTTTTATGTCTATGCTCCTTAAATGAACACCTCCCTGTAAATACCTTTTGTTTGCCCTTCCTTTTCCCTACCTATATTGATGTACACTTTTAAAAAAGTAAATCTCATTTCAGTTCCTATTGAAGTCTCCTAATCCTTGTTTGGTCTATTTGTGCAATTTCTTTGTTCTCAATCCTTCCCAGATCAGTATAATCAGTGAATTGAATTGTTAAGCTGTTTATTTGCTGGACAGTGATCACGTTAAGTGGGAATGACTGAATGTATCAGGGAATCTCAAAGCTTCCTGTGACATCCTTCCTCATGTGGACCATTTCTGTTTTCATTCACTTGTTGCCCTTTATGGTTTCATGTGGTTGCTTTTTCACAGAACAAGTTATTTTCAAAAGCCTGTGGTATTGACCAGTATATCTGTTCCTACTGTGACGATCTCATAGATAAACCAGGCGTGATAACTTGTTTGAAGATGTTAAATGCTGTAGTGCATTTACTGTTCTAGGGTGGAATAAGGGAATTATTTAGATAAAATAAGCATGAATGGAATCTGTTGTTCACATCTTTCTAACCACTGTCTCTAAAAAGAGTCATTCCAGACAATTAACATTTTTACACTACAGCACAAGATTTTTTTCAGACTGTTTTGAAGTGATGGTTAAATTGAGTTCTGTGAAGGAAGTCACTGAAGAGGAAAGAATGCATTAAACAATATGAGCAATAAACTTTTCCTTAGATACTAATTGAACTAAATGCTTTTTCAGGCTGTGTACATGATGCCCACAGAAGGAGATGATTCATCCAAAAGTGTTCCTTTAGCATTGCAAAGAGTGTTTTATGAGCTGCAACATAGTGACAAACCAGTTGGAACTAAAAAGTTAACAAAATCGTTTGGGTAAGTTTCAGAAATTTTGGCTATTTATTGGATCTTTACAGGCTTTACAAAGCTTTTCTTTAAAAAGGTTCTACTTAAATTAGGTTATTTTTAGAGTGGCACAGAGAAGTGTTAATATAACAGTGGTAATTGTTAACTTTTTGTAGTTTACTTGGATAGGTTTTTATTTATAGCCAGTACTAAAGACAACGGATCCAAAAGTCAGACTTTTTGGAAAGGAGAATGATACTCAAACACGGCTGCTAGTCGCAGGGTTATCATGTTACCTGAAATGTGTGATGCACTTGGCTTAAAAAAAATTGAGAACAAAATAGTTGTTGAAGTATTGCAGTTGATGTAGTCTTAATGTCTTTTCAAAAATTAATTCTGTTTTAAATGTAGGGAATAGCAGTAATTTTCATTTCCATGTGAGTTCTGCATTGAGGACTGCTCTAACATAATTTAGAACCATTTAATGCTGTGTTCTGTTTGGTGATTTAAAGCTTAACAGGAGTATCAGCTGCATGAAGTAAAGGTGTTGCAGCACACACAGAGTAATTTTTTGCATTTCCTCATTCTAGCACCCTCTCTTCCCCCAGAGAACATCCACAAAAGGGCTTGCTTCTTATTTTCTTTTTTGCCCAGAATCCAGTTGACTGCCTGGTATTTTTTTCCAGTCTGGTCGTATTTCATATGAGATGGTGTTAAGAGGGTGTAATTGTAAATCTGGAGTATCTGGACAAGGGATTATACAATAAAGCTACACTGAGGGTGGGTTTTTTGTGTGTTTTACGAGCGTGATGTTTTGGTTTAGCACAAGTTAGGACAGAAGGATTAGCATTAGCATAACTTTTACAAACCTTCTCTTTGCATGTCCTGTAAGCCTGGAGTAGGAGTTTATTAAAATCTGTTCTAAAGTACTGTACTGTGCATTACTTTGTTTCACTGTATCAGTAGACTAGTCCTGTAGTAATATTGACAAGCACTTCTTTATTTAAAAACACATGAGAAATTTTATCATTTTCACACAGCTGCCCTACTGTTCATCCTGCATCTGCTGCTAACCCTTGTAGTGGTGCTCTGTCCTAATAAAACCTGTGTCTTTGCAACCTCTACTTTTCATCTTTTGGGGGAAGTTTAAAATGAAATCAGTAACCTCAGTGTTGTATGTTTATCTGGCCATATCCTCTTCCTACTAGCACACTGTATATTAAGTATATCAGTGCTCCTGCTGTCCTGTTACATGGGAAGGACTTGGTGAAAGTGTAAATATTTCATCTTGAATTAAGATCCCTGCTGTGTCATCTTGAGTAGCATGAAGAGACCTTTCCCGAGGGTGTTTCAGATGCCTAATTTTGTATCTGAGAACAAGGTTTTAAAAATGTGTTCGTGCCTGCTTTCATTTTTCAGGAAGGAATTTTTGAATGTGTTTCAAGATCTGGGTTTCCCCCTTCCCTCACCGTGGAATCAGGGAGGGGTGTCTGACCTTGTGAGCCCTACCTGGGTGCTGTTTAGAGTATTACTTTTTAGTGGGTGTTGTGAGTTTCTAACTAATTTTGGCTTCTTTCAGTAGAAACTGATGGCATGTCTGAAGGAGCCCTTTTAATCCTAGTTTTAGTATGTAACCTTTTCTTTGTTTTGTCCTTTAAGCTGGTTAGTGTTTCAAGGCTAGGGAGTCAGGACATTATTTTCCAATTTTAATTATCTGACAGGTCACTTCATTGAGCTTTTTAAAGTGTGGACCCCCACACAGTTGTTGGCACAATTTTCAGATGAGTGTGCTGCCGTGTGACAGCAGGGGTGAGTCACAGAGAGGAGAGTGGGAGGGAAGATAAAGTCAGTAGTGCTCCTGATCACCCCTGTGCTGGTGACTTCCAGGGCTGGGGTGGAACATCAGGCTGAAGCTGGAGCCTTCAGTCAGCAGGGCTTTTTTCATGTGGTTGGGAGTGGGGACTGCTGCAAAAAGAGTTGTCGGAGGCTTAAAACTCAAAAAACATTCTTGAGTTGAAGATCTCACAAGAGAAAGTATTTCATGCTGGAACTAGGAACATTTCATGTGTCTTGTTTTGTTGAAGGCTGTAGTGCTGAGTGCCTTGGTTGCACTGTGCACCTTGGCCATGGAGGCATTTAGAGACTGCTGCGCTCACCCCTGCTGCCACACGAGTGTGTTTGCACATGGGCAGTTCAGAAAGCTGAAGGCCTCCTTGGAGTTGCTGTTTGCCCGGGATTAACTGTTTAGATGAGCACAAAGGAGCCAGTCTTTCCTATAAATCCATTTGCTTCCTTTCATGTGCTGAAATAATCCCTGAACGCTACTTGACTGCACCTGAAGGGCCCTCAGAAGGGAGGCAGCTAGAAACACGCTGTGGAAGCTATTCTGGCAGCACTGAATTGCTCCCAGGTTTTTTCTTAAAGAGTTTTTTTGGCATGAACTGAGGCCAGGTTGTAGACTGGGTGAACTCTCCTGCCTCTCCAGCTGGCTCTGTCTGCCCTCCCTGTCCCCAGTCCCACAGAGGAGAAGGCAGGTGGGCACAGAACGGCTGCCAAAACGTCTGACAAGTTCACTGCCCCTTCCTCCTGCTCAGGGAATCCCACAGAACTAAAGATCCTGTGCTTCAGCCAGTACTAAGTCTCAGTCTTCACATCTTGCTGTGTATTACGTTCTTGATCTGCTGAGAAATCACAAAAATGTCTTTTGAGCTGTAAGTTTTCTTCACAATTAGTAATGTTGTATTTATTTGCCTTACAAAGGTGGGAAACTTTAGACAGCTTCATGCAACATGATGTCCAGGAATTATGTCGAGTGGTACGTTTATACTATTTCTTGCTGATCTGGGATGCATAATGTTGTCTCTTGATATTCTGTATATATAATAAAATTTCCGAACAATCTGAATAATAGTGCCCTTGATTAATTTAAATTAGGTTTCAAAGGCGGAGTTTTTGCCTCGGTTTATTTCTCTTTAAGAAGGGGGTTGCTTATGGCCTTTTCTGGGTGAGGAATTTGAAAAGAATAGTGAAACTTGAGTAACTGGAACATGTGCTAGTGGTGCTTTACAGCCACGGAGAGAAATGCAGTTCTGAAGCCACAAATACATTGTTAGATCTGTGGGGTTTTCCAGACTCAAAGGAATGTAGCTGGGGTAGTCCTTAGTGCAGGTTTTAGGGGTAAAGGAGGATTTAAAGAACTAGAAAGGAGATGCCAGTACAAACAGACTAACGTTTCATTTTTATCTAAGTGATGTAGAGTCTAATCAGTGAAGTAGTCATCTGTATGTGATGAATAAATTCAAAAACTGCAAGATCATCTTATGTAAAAACCAATTTTTCTTTCAGCTGCTCGATAATGTGGAAAATAAAATGAAAGGCACGTGTGTAGAAGGCACTATTCCTAAATTGTTCAGAGGGAAGATGGTGGTATGTATTTAATACTTCTTAAAAAGATAATTACGTTTGCTCTGTTACTTGTGTACATTGAAATTCTTGGGGTTTTTTTTGTTTTGTTTACAGTCTTATATCCAATGCAAGCACGTAGACTATCGATCTGAACGAATAGAAGATTATTATGACATCCAGCTAAGTATAAAGGGAAAGAAAAATAGTAAGTGATACCTTGTGATATACACCAATTAAATACTTCAACATGTTGGACTTCAGTGCCTTATGATTTCAGATGGTTTTGTTGGTGCACAGCAATTTGAAAATCTTTGCTCTAAGACACTTCATTGAAAATATTTTCTTCAGAAAATGTTTTTGCCTGCGTTACCTTTTTCTTTTTCCTTATCCCGTTTCCCTTCCCTGCTCCTTCCTCCCTAATTCTCTCACTGGTATCTTTTCAAAAAAGTCCACAAACTTCAAGAGTTTTCCTGATGTCATAAAACTGCATACTGTGCCACGGTGACAGCAGTGGTGGTGTCACAGTGGGTAATAATTTATATATAAAGATGAACTCAAATAGATTCTTATTTAGACCTGACCATAGTAATAAGCAAAAAAAAAGACTGAACTGCTCAGAACAGCATAACAGTGGTCCCTTATCATCTCTTTACTGAGTGCTTAAAGTACAGGGCATGAAAAGGGATGTGTAAGAATCCAGCAGAATCATTTTGCTTGCTGCTCAACAGCTGCAAGGTGAGGAGTTTTGGCAGACAGTTGTAACTCTGATTTTAAAATCTATGGATACCTTATGTATGCTCCTACAATTTGGTGCATTTCTGGACACTCTTAAGCAATATAAAAACTTTTAAAAGTAAAGACAGAAATAGTCAAATGCAAACTCTCATGTCCTTGTATGTTTTTGATAATACATTGCAGGCTGCAGTAAACTTACTTTTTTCCTCCTCCTTCTGTACAATTCCCCAATCTTTTTTTCATTTAGTTTTTGAGTCCTTCATTGACTACGTTGCAGTGGAACAGCTGGATGGTGATAACAAATATGATGCAGGAGAACATGGCTTGCAGGTATTTTTTGTTATCTGCTTGTAAATATTATTTCTTTATCCTTGATAAAATAGCAGAGGAAAATAACTAGCAAAACAATGTTACAAACCCCATTCTAGATTGTATCTAGATTTTGGTGATGTTTCTTCTTAGACAAGCTTTGTATAGCTCTTCTTAGTTGTTATGTTTCCGAGAATGGAGCACAGATTTTTGTAGCAATCGAATTAGCAGTGAGTTTTATTGGTCCAAGTCTTTCAGTTACTAGAATGTTTCAGTTTTCTATCAATCTCAAGACTGAAAAGTTCTTCCTCTGAGTAACCTGTTCTTCCATGTGTCAAGTAAAAAAGCATCATAGCTCCAGAAGTAACTTTAGAGAGTTGGTGTTTGTATCATCAGCGAGGACGCCAAATGAACCCTGGAATTTTAAACATTTATGTGTGTGCTTTTCAGCTGCACTTTGCTGCACCCACTGGAGGAAGCCGAAGTTTCTTTATAATTAATGTTGTTTTACTAAAGCTTATTTCTGCAGCTTTGATACACCAGATTTTGTCAGTAATATTTTATATATTCTTTTGCTGTTCTTGGGAAGCTACAACACAGTAGCCAATACTTGTTGGCAGGATACAATGAACGTGAAATTCTTAATTGATCAAAAATGAGGGTTTGCCTCCATATGCTCTCTTTAATTTTATTTATACAGGTGACTTGCTCTTAATGTTGTGAGGTGTCCACATGTGCTTGTATGAATGACCTAAATTTAAATTACCTGAGTTCTTGTGTTACTGTAGTAGCTCATGAGAAGGTTGGTGCACCACTGGGGTAGGCTACTTGCACCCAAGTTTTGAACCATTCTTTCGTGCTGGTGCCCGTTGTGTCATCAAGCCTATGAAAGTCCATAGGAAGAGTGTCTGCAGCAAACAAGTATTTTGAGTTGCTAAAAATCTTCCAATTTCAACCCTCTATTTCCTTTAAAATGTCTAGGAGGCAGAGAAAGGTGTCAAGTTCCTGACATTGCCACCAGTATTACACCTACAGCTCATGAGATTTATGTATGATCCTCAGACTGACCAAAACATCAAGATAAATGATAGGTAAGTTGGTTGGTTTAGTTTGTGGGGTTTTTTGGGTTGGTTGGTCATTTTTTTAATTGTAGAATTTGGACCTGTGAATGTACTTTACCAGAAATACTTTGCCAAAATCCTGTTTGTGTGTGGATAGGCTGCCACAAGAGTAGGTAGGATGAATAAGGAGTTATCACTTTCCCTCCATCTGTTTCCAAAGATGGAGGGAGATCCATTTGCCCCCTCACTGTAAGTAGAGGCTGATAATTTCTAAAGGACATACATTGCTGGTTGTAAACTAAATCTGTATTGCAGTGGTTTCAGCCTCACCAAGGTGAGACTGCAGCAGCTGTAAGGCATTTCAAAATAATATTCCAGTCCAGTGGTAGCTGTGCTAGGAGAGCTGTATTTGTCAGAAAATAACATATTTTAAAGCTTTTATCTTGACACAGTGAATCCAAACCAGCCTTATTTCAGTTAAAGTGCTCTTACCCTTGTTACCGAGGGCATACTTTTCCAGAGGTGCTTGCAAAGGTTATTTTTATTCCATATTAAAACAGTATAAATTCTGCCGCTGTGTGCAGTTTGTCCCGGAGAGAAATAACATTGTAACAGTAATGTGTTCAATTTTTACAACTTGCTTTAGGAGTACATACAGTGCTCCATAGTAATGCTTAATAATATGTGTCTGTCTTAACTACAAATACAATTACCTTAATTCTTTTCAAAACTAGGTTTGAATTTCCTGAACAGTTGCCACTAGATGAATTTTTGCAAAAAACAGATCCTAAAGATCCTGCCAATTACATTCTCCACGCAGTCCTGGTCCACAGTGGAGATAACCACGGTGGACATTATGTTGTTTACTTAAATCCAAAGGGCGATGGCAAAGTGAGTATTGAAAAAGCACCTTAAACACAAGTGTGTGTGTGTTGCAAATGTGTACATGGAGTTTTCATGATGGGCAAATCTTCTGGAATTTTTGCACCCTAAAAGAAGAGTTTGCTGACACACTTGACTTACAGCAAAAGGCTTCTGACTAAGGGAATCCCTTCATCAGTGTGTGTATGTGTTAAAGTTCTACTTCAAACTGATTTTATCCAGCAATTTTTTTTTTTGACTGACTTTGCTGAAGCAATTATGAACATTTCAAATGTTTCTGGGACTCAGGAGTTCAGCATGTTTGCATGTCCCACTGTTACAGGTTTAGGTGACTTGATTGGATCAGACATTTATAGGTCAAGTGCCTCTTCCCTTGAGTTGACTGGTTTTGTGTGTACATGACTATTTACAGTAAAAGTAAAAGATTTTACTGTTAATTTGTTGCCATTTGTAATTTGTTCTTAATTGACTTTATTGTTTGAATTTAAAATTTGATGTAAATTGCTCTAAATATACAAATAATTACCAGATGTCTTGTCCATCTCTGCTTTTTATTTTATTCTACAACAAATAGGGTCAGTTTTCTGTTTCGTACAGAAACACTTGGTATTTGAATAACTGTCTGAAGAAAAGCTTCTGATATTCAGTGTAAAATGTTCAAATACTTCAGCAAAGGTTTGGTATTTTTGGAATTCCTTTTGCTGAGCACAAGTAGCAGGTAGCTCCACAAATTACACTGAACTAGATCTTTTTTTAAAAGTCACGCTGCTGGAAGAGTAATTTCAGTTACTTCAAAGAGCTGGAAGCCGTGCCAGAAATAGGAATAATTTATCATTCAAGAGCATGATTTTATGTGTAAAATTATATTTATATAACACTTTCTCTCTAGTGGTGTAAATTTGATGATGATGTTGTATCAAGATGCACAAAGGAGGAAGCGATTGAACACAACTACGGGGGTCACGACGACGACCTGTCAGTGCGGCACTGCACCAACGCCTACATGCTGGTCTACATCAGGGAGTCCAAACTCAGTAGGTGTCCTCTGCCTGTGTGTGCTCAAAGGTGCTTTCGAAAGCAGGGGTTTAGGGCTATAATTTACTTCTGGAAAATCCCTTGGGATCAGCCAGCCTCTCTCTCACATTCGGAAAGTGTGTGCTAATCTAGGGGTGCCTTTTAGCACAGTAAGGCAGGACCGGGCGTCTGCAAAGTGCTTCAGACCTCAGTTGATTTACAGGATGGAAAACTTACTAGACTAACTTCAGTAATGGAATCAAAATAAAATTGATTATAAATATGTAGATAGCTGTGTGCTAAAAAATGGAGCAGTAGTAAATATTTTTTTTAGTTCTGAATGTTTAATTCAGAAGTCTGTGATACATATTTCATGGCAGTAGTGCGTTCTGGCTTGGGATAGAAAAAGCTGCTTTTGCCAAAGTATGATGATATCAGACCATGTTTTTAATTATAAGATGAAGAAAGCTGGTTTTGACTTCAAGTCAGAGGAAAGTCAAATGCGTATGAAAAAAAGTGCTGTTTGATGTAAATCTTGAAATGACATAATAAAATCTGCTTTGTAGGTGAAGTTTTGCAGCCTGTCACCGACCATGATATTCCTCAACAACTTGTAGAAAGGCTACAAGAAGAGAAAAGGATAGAAGCTCAGAAGAGGAAGGAGAGGCAGGAAGCTCACCTCTATATGCAAGTGCAGGTCAGCTTTCGAAACAGATTAAGTTGCAACTGCCTTACCATGAAAATTCAGAATGTTGAGCCACCTGAGACAAACCTTGATTTTTCTTTCCTTTACTTTCACCTTTTTTTTTTTTAAAAAAAAAATTTGTGCTCTTAAGTAGTGTTTGAAGTGAAATTATTATTTTAGTGCTTGGAAGTGTATTTACATATGCAAAGAATCCTAATGAATCACACAGTACTGTCTGTTAAAGACATTTCTGTTTTCTTTAGGATGTTTGTGCTTGTGAGTAAAAATAGTAAGTTCAGGTGAAAGGAAAAGGACCAGGTTATTTCAAATGGCTGCCCTGCCACTGCACTTTTATCTCCTCCAGGAATTATTTTCTAAAATTAGAATGTATCTAGCCATAGGCTGCAGGCCTGGACTTCTGCCAAACTGAGCTCATCAAGTAGAAGCAGAAGGAGAGAGTGCTTGTATTTGCAATTATCTTTTTGGAAAAGCCAGATGGACTAGATCGTTATGAATTGCCTTAAGGAACCCTGTTTATGGCTCTTTCCAGAGCCCATCTGGCACAGGAAAATAGAACCCATTTTCCATTTGCCTCCATGTTTCTTTGAATCTTCTTTCTGGTGTTCTTAATAGTGACACTGGTGAAGTTTGGCTCGTTCTGCACTGCATTTGCACTGGAGCTGTTTCCAGTGGGGAGACTGGCAGCGTTTGTGTTTCTGTGAACAAAGAGTGCAGGGGGGCTCTGGGAAGTACAGGGGAAGGTTTAGGCAGCCTCCTTGCCTTACACCATAAAATAATTAAGTAGCTTTTTTTTTCCCCCTCTCTAAGTGCCAAGATTGTTAGAACACATGTTTCCAAGACTGGGATCTAAGCACAACTGGTTTTTAATTGTCTGGGATTTGTAAGAATTAGTATATTTTAATTACTTGCACTGATGTGACTATCAATCACAATTTTTTAATTTAATTATAATCTGTGTGCTTGCAAATTGTCTTCATGCAAACACAGATAGTGTTAGCACTGTGCCACCACCCAGGGAGCCAGGGAGGGTGCACAGTAAAGCATCATGAGAAGGTATTACGTGGTGCAGCTGAGCTAATATGAGTAGTAACCTTTAAAATGTCATTTTTCAGATAGTGGCAGAGGATCAGTTCTGTGGTCACCAAGGCAATGATATGTATGATGAAGAAAAAGTGAAATACACTGTTTTCAAAGTATTAAAAAACTCCACACTCACAGAATTTGTTCAAAACCTCTCTCAAACGATGGTGAGTTTTCTGTAGCTGAATACCTGTATGTACTTATTTTCTGACATTATAGTTGCTTCATAGCCCTTACCTTCTCCAGCAGTCATAATTTAGACCTTTTAACACAGAAGATCTGTTTTGTCCTTGTTTTGTTTGTTTCCTGACACGTTTTTTTTTATTTATTTTAGGGATTTCCCCAGGATCAAATCAGATTATGGCCAATGCAAGCAAGAAGTAATGGAACAAAAAGACCTGCAATGTTGGATAATGAAGCAGATGGCAATAAAACGGTAAATAGTCACTGATAGAGGACATTTTTTTTTTCTGTCCATCATTCATGATTTTTAGTTCCTGTTAAAAATATCTAAGTTTGGGACATCAGTTTTTTCCAGGGTATTAACTTAATTCCACGGGATCTGGTGAAGTTTGATACTTAAACAGATTTGAGATTTAGTGGATTAATTTGGATAGGGAACAGGAATGTGGTGCATGATTTTTCTTCCATGGAAAAAAAAAGTATGATCATGATTTTTTTTATGCTAGATTTAAAACAGAAGTATCTTTGAGTCCTCCATTAATTGAGCAAAAAGTCTGGATTTAATGAAATGTGTTGCTTAAAATGTGAAACACTGTGTCTAAATACCACAGAAAACAGTGATTAGTTTTTATCCTGTCACTGTTGTGTTACTTCTAGCATGAAATAATGTTCTTGCCGTAATAAAGGTAGCTGTAGGTACATTTTTAAATGAAAAAGAGGTGGGTTTATTTTAAGTAAAACCAGTCACTAGTGCTTTGTTTAACTTTTTTAATATCTTTTATATTTTTTTATATCTTTCACAGTTTTATATCTGTATTTCTTTCTCTTAATAAACTTCATAAACTGCCTGTAACATAACTTCAAAAACCCCAAAACTCTCCCACTCATAGAATGTCATAAAGTTCCTGTATCTGATTCAAATGCAGATATCAGTTTATATTATGTTCTCCAGAGACTTTTTTTTTTCTTCTTCTTTCACATCTCTCTACATAGATGATTGAGCTCAGTGACAATGAGAATCCATGGACAATATTTTTGGAAACAGTAGATCCAGAGATGGCTGCTACTGGAGCAACATTACCCAAGTTTGATAAAGATCGTAAGCAGATGGGCTAAACCTTCCTTAAATATAAAATACTTTTATTTTTGGTTTATCTTCAAAAACGTTGTACACTCCTTTCTTCAAGGAGGTCGTTGATGTAACCATCAAACTACTGCAGTGCTCAAATTAATTTTTCTTACGCAGTTTTTCCATCATTTCTCTTGAAGCGTAAGACATACTTTGCATGTTTTTAGACTCATTAAATAAATTTATTTATTTTTTTAAGGGCATCAAATATTTAAAAACACGTACTTATTAGTGTGTAAAGAAAAATATCTAGGTGATTGCCTTTCCCCCTCCATGCCCCAACACTTGCTTAAAATTAAGTCTTGTTTCTTACTTTGTAGATGATGTAATGTTGTTTCTGAAGATGTATGATCCGAAGACTCGGAGTTTGAATTATTGTGGACATATCTACACCCCTATATCCTGTAAAATACGTAAGTTCTGGCATTCAATTTCTTTGAGATAACTGAAAGTTTTTGAAGACAATAGGTTGCATGTATTTTTTATTTTAGTAATGTTTCTATCACTGAAACTAAAGGGACACCACAGAATCAGATTCTTATTTAACCCAGAACCTTCCCCGTGCTGTGCCAGTGACACTTTCTGCAGGACTGAGCACGTCACTGTTGGTGGTGACAGGTTTGCTGTACTCACCAGATGTTGCTGAATATAAACAGCTGTTTCAGACTTGGTGTAAAGCTTTGTGAGTTGACACTGCTCTCCAGTTTGGGGTTTTCCCCTTCTATTTCAAGGATGTTTGTGAAATGTACTCCTGCAATAGCTTTTAAAATAATGCCTCTGCAATCTTTCACTATGGCAGCCTGAGCAGCTGCTCAGGCTGCATTGGGTGTCAGCCTTGATTTTCATATGGGTCCACTTAAGGAATTCAGCAAATGTCCACTGAGTAAAAATACTTCAGTTTTTCATTTTGTTGACTTGTACGTATTTTCTAATTTTTTATTTTAGCTGCCATAATTTATTTATTTTTAAAGATACTAAACTTTTTCTCCGGGGAAGGAGTGGTGTTATTTCGTCTCTTGAATTTCCAATGGTCTTTCACGTATTTTTGTTGTTCGAATGAAGTGGAAGGAAACCTTAAAATATGTTTCTGGGTTGGATGGCGACAAGGGAAGCTTTAACCTGGAAGGCTCTTTCTTAGGCATTGTAAAACTGTCTCTCCAGGGTAGAAAAATAGGTTCTCTCCTTTCTGTGGTTGGTCTCATTAGCAGTTACTGCAACGTGTTTCACATTTCTTCTTTTTTTTTCCCCAATAGGTGACTTACTTCCAGTTATGTGTGAGAGAGCAGGATTTCCACAAGAAACTAACCTTATCCTCTATGAGGTTTGCATTGACAGACTTTTTCTATCTTCTGTGTCTTTTACATGCTACAACTAAAGAAAAAGAAGGTTTATTTATTAGAAAAGTTGCTCACGATGATTTATAAACCATCAGCACTGTGACCTGTAGCTTTGAAGTCCATAGTGCTGCAGGAGAGTAGCAGATAGTTAGCTTCAAAACAGATTTAACATTAAACAGCTGCAAGTGTGAGGCTTTAAAAACAAAAAATCTCACCATGAAGACCTACGTGAGTAGCTTAGTTGTGCTAAATCTCTGTTGCCATGTAAGAGGAGCTAATGTTGCTGATGTATTTTACCATTGTATTTTCAGTGCCCCCCCTTAGACAGTGAAGCTGAGAAAAAATGCTGCATCTTCTCCTTCCTTCCCTAAGTCAGAAGTCAGCAAACAAAATCCTTACTCTACTAGCACATTTGTGCCCGAATACACAAATAGTCAATCTTCAGAACTGCTGCACTTATTGAGTGCTGAAGATGCAGATCTTGCCAAGGCAAGGTCCTGGCTAGAGTAAGAACAAGGAACTGGGTTTTTATTGGGATATTTGTTAGCAGGCCTGCTGCTCTCTCTGGTGGTTCCAGGGCAGCACACACACTGCCATCCTAAAGGGCAAAACTTTAGGTGCTCCTGCTCTGGGCAGGGCAGGGTTACAGTTTGATTCCAGTTTGCTTAGACAGGTGCTTTTATCCCACCCTACAAGTATAAATATGTAATATACATATAGGTATTTTCTAATACATGCATTTTCATTATGACTTTGTTGGAGTTCCCTTTTTTTTTTTTAATACTTAAAGACAAATGAATTGGTGTACAGAAGTCCTACGCTATTAAAGTAAGTGAGCATAATCACTGCTCTCCAAACTTCCTGGAAGCTGAATCAGTAGAAAATTAATTTTGGAAAAATTAATTTTAAAAAAAAATATCAGGGTAATGATAAAATAGTTTTGAAAATTGAGACAACTTGAGTGAGATTCCAAAGGTAAAAATGAGCCGCCAGTTTTATCAATAGCAATTAGATCTATCTGGACCCTAGCTAAGATTGCATTTAATTTGTGTGTGTGTGTGTGTATATATACATACACACATACACACATTTTGTTCAGTTAAAAGGAGATACAGGTCACCTTACATGAAGATTTCTTCACTATTGTGACCTTTATTTTTGTCTTTTGTTTATTCTGTGATCAATATTTTTTTTTCTGTATTGCAGGAAGTTAAACCCAATTTAACAGAAAGGATTCAAGACTATGATGTATCTCTTGATAAAGCCCTGGATGAACTCATGGATGGCGACATCATAGTGTTTCAGAAGTAGGTATTTTAAGGGGACAGCTTATCATTGCAATTAAATCACCTGGTTCATTTTGAAAGTAGAATTTCCTTTAGCTGAGCATTTTTAAGAGCAAAGTATTATGTTCCAACAGTAGATGTGTTCTCAGCAGTTCTCATTTGTTTATTCAAAGAGGAAATGAAAAAATATTGGTAGTACTTTAATTACTACATGCCATATTATTTAAGGAAAAGAAGGTCTTATCCTAGTTTAGGAAACTAAAAACCTGAAATAGGTCCTAATATTACAGAGAATGGTTCCGGAATGCATTTGATTTGTGCGGCTTTTTAGTGGAGTCACTGCAACTCAGACCCTGAAGAGCCTTCCAGCATTTCAAACCTCGGGCTCAGTACTGTGGCCACTGTACAAGGCTCTTGGCTTGGAGCTCCTTTCAGCCTAGAACTGAACTAAACTGCTTTCCCTTTTTCCCCTCTTACTGACACTCGCAGTCAGTTCCTTACTGGTCTCCTGGTCTGCGGTGGTGAGATGCTCCCAGTTTGCCTGAGCATATGCAACTTGTAGGTGTACTGGTGTTTCAGCTGGAGTCTCCTCCGAGGCAGAAGGGGGACTCCTGCACCTTGTACCCAGTACAGGGATCTTTCATAATCTTGTCAGGGCTATAAATCAGCATTTCTATACTCTCACTGCTGATGGTCACACCCAACTGTGTTGCTGTGTTTCTCTCCATGGGCTGACAGTGGGTGGAAGCCAGCTAGTCTGTCTTCAGCACTCTTATCCCAGATTATGTGAGATGAATGTATTTCTCATGTCATGCCTTGGAACTCGCATTCCCAGTTGACCCAGTTGGTGTTATGCACCCTTGGCTGGCTGCTGACTCCTGGGTAAGTGCACAGCTTGTACCCTGGTGCTGTTTCTCTGCTGAGAAGTTGGGGTACCAGTCAGGAGTGACCCAAACCAGCCTCTGTGCCCACTGCTCTGTTGCTGTGGGCCAAGGAATGCTGTTGTACACCTGGCCTCTGTGCAAAGCAGTTGATACAGGGGTATGTGGAAAGCTGTGCAGCATCAATACAGACACGTAGTGATGTTCCAGGGTGGGAGGGAAGGGTGGCTCCTGCTGGAATGGTGCTGTGGAACCACAGGATCCAGGATACAGCCAGACTGCCAAGAGCGAGCGCAGCAGGTGAGGGCGATGGGCCTTGCACTGCACAGGGCTCTGGGTCACTACTGACTGCATTAGTCCTACTGTGTACGACTGGTGGCTCTCTAAAAAGGTCTCTAAACTTTAGTTCTGTATCTCTCAGCTGTTGCTGACTTATTGTAGAACTTGTTTTTAAAAGCCCAGACTGTTTGTGTGTGTAACAGGGTGATACGTAATGGTGTTTTCATCTGCTTGCTCTTGTAGGGATGACCCAGAAAATGATAACAGTGAACTACCGACAGCTAAGGAATACTTCCGAGATCTCTACCATCGTGTGGATGTCATTTTCTGTGATAAAACCATCCCCAACGACCCAGGCTTTGTTGTTACTTTATCCAATAGGATGAATTACTTTCAGGCACGTGCCCGTTTCTCTGCTTTCGTTTCCTTGTTCTGAAAGTAACTTTTGCAATCCTTCACAAGTGCATTATAAAGGTATTATATTACCTTTATATTCTATACCTATATATATATATATACACACCTATATATATATACCTATATATTCTAAAGGTATTATATTACCTTTAGAAAAGGGTAGATCTGTTCTTGTACACCATTTGCATTGTGGCAATGAAAAATTTAAGGAAACCATTAAGGCTTGTGAGAAGAAAATGCTCTAAACTCACGGGTTTTGTTAATAATGAGTTATTTGATAATGGGATTCTTTCTTGGTAGGGCATTCTACTCTGTCAGGGAAATGATATTCTAATGAATTTATGCATTTGCTCTCAAAGTGACATGGAAAATTTAGCTATTAGAAGGCAAATACCTTGGGAATCTAGTGATACCTATGTTGTACTTGTAGTATCACCAACAATATTCATTTTGTAGACCAAACTGTATTGCTTTCTTCGCACAGTGCAGTTTAATGCTCAGTGACACTTACAGATCAAACCTGTTGTATTCATAAAGAGTGACATGGGGTGTTTAGGTGAGGAAAACTGGACACTGAAACTTAAAAAAAGAAAAAAAAAAAAAAAGTTGGTCTGATCCATTAAGAGCCTGAGTAGATTTGTCTCCCTACAGTTCTCCTTCAGCTGCTTTTGTCAGTGTCAGAATTATCACCCAAAAACAGAAATTTATTTTCTGTCACCAAAGGCAGAAACTTTGAGCACCTGCATACACAGGGAAGGTCAGAGATGACTTTGATTATCCTGTTCTCATTGTCTGCTTTTCGGCCAGTTGTCCTCTCTTATTTTCTTTCCACTTGATGTGTAAGGTCTTTATAGTTTGGGGTTTTTTGGTAAGGCAAAAATGGACAGAGAATGCCCGTGCCTTCTGTGAGGCAGTGCTGTGAAATATGAGAATAATGTGGTGTTATTACTTTAATTCACTCCAGGCAAGCTAACTTACTTGGAGTGAATTAAAGGAGTGGGAATCTTCAAAGAGCAAGTCTTACTTATTCCCCTAATAATACTATAATTAAAAAAATGAAAACCAAAACAAACCAACAGCAAAAAGGAACCAAACAACAAATTCAACCAAACAAGCAAAAGAGGAATAGAGCTATTGTTGTGGATTTTGTGGCCTTTGGGTGACGGTGATTTATTGTAATAAAACAGTTTCCTCATTTTTTTTGTAGTGTATCTTCTTCTGTGTCAGCTGTTTAGAAGCTGACAGTACTAGTTTATTTAGCCTTGGTGGGGTAGACAGTGGGTTTCTCTCAGAATGTCAGTAGCATAATGTTCTTGTCATGGAATGAATTGAGTGTATGACTGTAGAGCAGTGTCATAACTGTCTGAAATAATTCAGAACTTACCCCAAATTTATTTTCAGGTTGCAAAGACAGTCGCGCAAAGACTTAACACGGATCCAATGCTATTACAGTTTTTCAAGTCCCAAGGGTAAGATGAATTCCCTAGTGTTCTGTGTCTAAACTATTACTTCAAAGATTTAGCCCAAATACAGGTAGGTAGGTAGTTGTTACTTTGTAGCCTTTTCCAGGTTCTTAACTAATTCTTTTCCAGTAAGATGTCAGCATTCTGGATTGCACAGCAGGTTGCAGAGGCAGTTTGAATATTGCGGTGTCTGGCTCTAGAACCTCAAAGACTTGCATGTTTTAGAACAGTTCCAGTATGTGTCGTTGAAAAAAATCATTAATTCAAAGCCTTATGCTATGGGATGAATTACTGAGCTCTTCAAGTGCTGTTTCAGTGAATGCAGACTTCTCGAATGGAGGAGAACACAAACAAGTACACATAAAAGCAGTAGTTTTGCTGATTTTACAGGTTGAAATGCAGGAGGTACTTCACTGAGTTTTTTTTTTTCCCCCCTCTTCCCTCAAAGTCTGCAAATGAGGTTTTATGAAGATGACGACAATTTAGCAAGTTCACAGGTGCTCAGAGGGATATTTCTGGTTAAAATGGTGTTCTTAGGCACTAGATTTGAATCTGTGTAAAACTAGCAGAAAACAGTGTATTAGTAGCTGTCTGTATGTGCTGCAGGAATAATGCACCCACAAAGCTTACGTATTTTTGTATTCATGTAAGTGTGGATTGCTCTTTAGTTACCTGAGGGTATCTCCCTTCCCCATCAAGGAGACTTGGAATTTGAGTAGCTCTTTGTGGTTTACAGTGCTGTGGTCACTGTGGAATTTGCTGTGTCATATGGCTCTGCAAATTAACCTTCCACAGTCTAAAGCATGTGCTGCTACTCCAGTAATTCTGGAGGAATGCAGGTCTGCCACCCTGCAGCACTGAGAGTGAGCTTGTAAACATCCAGGAGAGTTAACACACACAGTCAATGGTTTTTCTGTTCCCACAGCTCAGCTGTGTTTAAAAATCACTAAAGCTCTGTATGTTGTGCTGCTTAGGCTGTGGTGGCAATTACGTGAAACTGGAAGCCAGTAATAAAAATGCTCTTGGTGCTTCAATTTACTGAGCAATGATGGATTTTGGAGAGATGGATTGGGAAAACATACTCATGTTTTTCCTCTTTCCTTCTGTAGTTATAGGGATGGCCCTGGTAATCCTCTTAGACATAATTATGAAGGTACTTTAAGAGATCTTCTGCAGTTCTTCAAGCCTAGGCAACCAAAAAAACTCTACTATCAACAGGTAGGAGTCTTTTATTTTTATTGGTGTGAGTTAAAAAAAAAAATCATTCTACCCTATTCAAAGTATGCCTAAAGTGTTTTTCTTTTCTTTCTTTAGCTCAAAATGAAAATAACTGATTTTGAAAACAGAAGAAGTTTTAAATGCATATGGCTAAATAGCCAGTTTAGGGAAGAGGTGAGTGAGGCACTTGCTGTTGTTTCTGTGTCAAAAGTGGTATGGCTATGGTTATGGGTCACACACTGAACCTGAATAACACAAAATTAGAACAAAGTTGTAGCTTGTGTAAAAAAAACCCTAACCAAACAACGAGAAAAAACCCACAAAGAGAAAAAAATTGTGTCTGTTACCAAAAATTTTTGAAGATACCATAGGTGTTATTTTAGTAATTGTTGTCTTTTAAAGATGAATTTTAGGTGAAGTGAAGAATCCAGTGTGTTCTGTGCTTTAATGTGGGGTTTTTTACATTTTCAGATTTTCCTAATGATTTTTGTGTTTCAAATTCCCCAGGAAATAACAGTATATCCAGATAAGCATGGGTGTGTGCGGGACCTGTTAGAAGAATGTAAAAAAGTTGTAGAACTCTCTGAAAAAGGTTCAGGGAAATTAAGGTAAAGCTGGAGGATTTTGATTTCTTCTATGCGATCATGTGGATTTTATGCAGAAAAGTATCCATAGAATTGAAAATACTGTAGAAACCATTATTAATAAATTAAGTCTGATACTGTGTTTAAAAGTGAAAAGCTTCCAGATTCCCACTGTTAAAAAGAGTTCTTATTAACTATGAATTTAAATTGTCTACAATTATTTATTTTGTATTTCATAAAGTTATGTCCTTGAGATGCATAAGTTTCATCAATTGCATTTGCTAGTTCACAATTTAATAATTCTTTCCAATTCAAGCATTTCATGCTATTCATTTCTTGGGAGTTACAGGAGTTAAGTGAGGTCACGTAAAGAGAATTTTTAAAACAATCTATACTAAAATGCTTTGTTTTGTTACGGCATGTACTGGCTTTTTTGCCATGAGCCAGAAGTAATTCAACCTGTTGTAGCTTTACTGCTTAATTTTTACTAAAGACTGAATTTAAAGTTTTACGAATAAAAAAGTAGCATCACTTTACATCCTGACTGCATGAATCATTCTCAAGGTTTGAGGAAGAAATGTTGCATTGCTTCGGGGTTTTTTGTTTATTTTTTTAAAAATGCTTTTCCTGTTTGTTTATTTTAAGGCTGCTAGAAATCGTAAGTTACAAAATAATTGGTGTCCATCAGGAAGATGAGCTGTTAGAGTGTTTGTCACCTGCCACAAGTCGAACGTTTCGAATAGAGGTAAATAAATTCTCTTAAAGAAACTTTGAAACTGGACTTTGAGAGAGGAAACTCTCTCAAGTGGTCATTCTCTTTTTCTGGATTTTGATTTTCAAATACAGTGATGCCTGCAGCAAGTTAGATTACGTTACATATGTATCTATTTTTAAAGGCAGTCCTTCTAAAAGGAAGTTTGTTCCATCTGCTTCCCTATAATTATTTCATTCTTTAATTTTTTATACTTGCTTATTATAATAATACCTTAGGACCTGGCAAGGGCCTGTCCATAGAACATTTAGTATCTTGGCAATAATTCCAAGGTTTGTTTGAGGGCTCATGATAGAAATGCTTATGCTTAGAACCCATTTCCATACTCTAAACTTAAATATTCTAGAAGACTTTGTTTCCTTTTCTGTGACGTTTGAGCTTCTTGAGGCAAATTTTATTACTTAGTGTGATTTTTTTCATCATTCAGATCTATTAACCTGCTTCAAAGATCAGAAATTTAAAAGAAAAGGTTTCCAATGTAAATTGTGATGAAGACTCTTGTAAAAAGACTGTCAAACAATGTGGTTCCTTTCATTGTTTTTAAATAGAATTGTTTTCCATCAGTAACAAGACATCGATAATGCTTTTAGTTACTTAATAAGGTACTTTTTGGGGAAATTTAGCTGATTGCAGTCCTAATTCTGTGTCTGGATCTAGGAAATTCCTTTGGACCAGGTAGATATAGATAAAGAAAATGAGATGCTAATCACAGTGGCACATTTCCACAAAGAGGTTTTTGGGACATTTGGAATTCCATTCTTGCTGAGGATACACCAGGTACAGTTTGTCTCCCTTTCTCTCCCTGTGGGATTGTATTGATGATGTTTTTTTAAAGAAAGTACTGTCAAAGAAACGGATTAGCGTAACAAGTGTATAGGAAAATACGGCTCCTGTATAGGAGGTCCTGCCCTGTGTCTACCTTTCTGTGGTTAAACCATTCACCATCTCAGTTCCCTTTTGCATGTACAGGTGGTTCAGTGTTTCAGTGAGCCTGTGCAATATCCACAAAGTAGGTGTTTGGCCTCAGACAAGAACTTTTAAATGCTGTCAAATCAGTACTACCCCATTGCCCAGCCCCCTGCAGAACCCCCCCAACAAACATAGAGCCCTATTTCTAATACCACTTTAGTAACTGCACTGCAAACTTGTTGGCAGAAGTTGACCAGGCCATGGTTGCTCAGCTTTTCGCTGAGACAGGTGATTGTGGAAAATGAGGTTATTTTCTTCAACTCTTTCTGAAATGACTTTGCATTTCATAGCTTCTGTAATTTGATGTGCTTTTTCTTCCAGGGCTGGAAGTTAATACAAGAGTGAAAGCTGATTTTGAAAGCTTAGTTTAAGTTCTCATGTTTTTCTGTGATGCTGCTCCAGTTGAATGTCACATTGATCCTTTTAATATCAAAGCGTATTTGTGGGGGCAGTTGACCATTTGCTTCTTAACTTTTTCTGGTTCATGTATATTAGTTTGTATGAAAATTACCTGCCTTAAAGACTTGGCAAAAAGAAATGCATCCACATTTCTCTACCTCATAGAAGTTTACTAATTTCCATATTTTTGATCACTGTAGAGTAAAACTTCTGTAGTGATTTCTGGTGGAAACCATTTGCACTGCATTTCTTTGTGTGTGACAGTTGATACATATTATTCATCTCTAAGTTGATTCATCACTTTTTTGGGCAGTTTACACAGACTGTGAGCAGAAACATACTGCAAAAAGTAGTCATATGGTTAGCAAGAGTATGTTGTGGAGGGTTTTTTTCCCCAAATTCTTATTTTGCTGCTAAT
Source organism: Oxyruncus cristatus (assembly GCA_013399855.1). Taxonomy (NCBI): domain Eukaryota; kingdom Metazoa; phylum Chordata; class Aves; order Passeriformes; family Cotingidae; genus Oxyruncus; species Oxyruncus cristatus. The sequence goes on from VXAY01001843.1 coordinate 762,451, forward strand.
TTTCTAGCTTTGATTCTTAACTTTAACCTGACTTGCACATATCACTGGCAGTGCCTGGTCACTTTGTGGGGCAATTTGCATTATGATGAATCAATAAGACTTTCAACTTAACATTTAACTTTTTAACTTAAAGTTGCTGAATTCATAGCAAGTTGCCTGCTGTTGTTCCATATTGTACTGAATGATGTTGACGTTTGTGTAATTTTGAAAATAACAGAGAGATTAAGGCAAAATATTTCAGTGAAACTCAAAGCAGGAAATATTAGCAGCTTCCCTTGTTTCTCCTAGATTTTTTTGACATTAAAAATCTTGTTGTAATTATTAGGGTGAACACTTCAGAGAGGTTATGAAGCGGATTCAGACAATGCTGGACATACAAGAAAAAGAATTTGAAAAGGTAATTTCAAGTTAGGAGGGTTTTTACTGCTGAGTGTAGGCCCTAAATGAGTTTATTTTAATAAGTATGCAAACTAGAGACTTGGGATAAGTGTAGGTTTTGATTGATAGAACAGTTGCTTGACTGAAATAATGCTTTTTCTAAGAATAATTAGGTAGGATGTGTAGGGGTACTATTTCTGTACTGCATCAAGAGAGATACTCAGCAAAACCTTGAAGTGACCCAGAAAAGTGTAGCTGGTGTGGGACCTCTAGAGGCCACCCCCACTTCACATCCCTGCTCAGAATAGAACCTGTCTCAAAGTCAGGTTGTGTGCAGGGTTTTACCTCGTTGCACTTTGTAAACTCCCAAGGATGGGAATTCTGCCACGTCCTGGACACGGTATTTTAGAGCAGCACCACCATCATTGTGAAGACTTTTTTCTTTTCTTATATGTTGGCCTGTTACAACCCCTAAAGAATATGACTTATAACCAGCTGTGAGTTATATTATGAACTTAGATTTGAAGCTTTATTTTAATGTGGTGTCCTACCAGTTGTTTTTTAATTTTTCTTTTCATAGTTTAAATTTGCCATTGTAATGATGGGCCGACACCAATATCTCAATGAAGATGAGTATGAAGTGAACTTGAAAGATTTTGAGTCCCAACCTGGTAAGTTTTTGAGAACAACCTCACTATTCTTTTGACTTGCTGAAGTTGCTCTGCCAGTTGTTAAAATGTGGTTATCCTTAACTCAGGATGCAGAAACACTTTGTTCTTTGTTCATGGCCTATGTTATATGTAGTAACTAATCAAGTATTTATATACACTTGCATGCACACTGACCAGTGTTAATTGTATATGTTAGTCTGAGGATATGTACTTTATAGGCATATAAATAACTAAATACTATGTTTCCTTGTGAGTTAAGATTGCATTTGAGTGACCAAAAGAGTCAAATAGCAGTATATCACACTTTACAGGAGTGAATTACAGTGTCACTTCCACCTTATTGTCCATCTGCTCCCTTGTACGTTTGATCCTTATGGAAGGATACTTGTTCATTCTTGATATTTGCAATGAATCTGAAGAATATTAACAAGAACATTACATATATGAATAAGATGCTGTTTTGATTTTCTTTTCCTAAGAGATGATCCCCCAAGCTACAAACGCAGCTCTGTTCTACATTTGTCTCTGGATGATCTGCCATCTTGTGTACTTGACTGACATTTAAAGATCTGTTCTCTGAGGAATTAACACATGGGAGAAACCAGGTTAATCCTTCAGGAGTTCCACCACAGTAGTCTTTTCATAGAATCATAGAATGGTTTGAGCTGAAGGGACCTTAAAAGACTATCTCATTCCAACCCCCTGCCATGGGCAGGGATGCCACCCACTAGACCAGGTTCCTCCAAACCCAGCTTTGAACACTTCCAGGGATGGGGCGTCCACAGTTTCTCTGGGCAACCTGTGCCAGTGTCTCACCACTCTGAGTAAAGAATTTCTTCCTAACATCTAATCTAAATTTCTGCTTTTCCTCTTCTGAGTGTTACAGTTGGGAATGACCCCTTTGAATCCACAGTCAGGGATCCTTTGAAAGCCTTGAATTCGTGGGGTTTTTTTGTCCCAGCTTAGCTGAGTGTTCCTCTTTGTGAGCTGCTCTGTCTAGTAGGAACAAGTTTGAGGACAACTTGCTCTCTGCAGTTCTAATTTTCTGACAATTAGGAACTCTGGGTTTTGTTGGTAGGTTTTGCTAGGGTCAGGCTTCCTTCCATTTTTTCCAGCTGTGCTCTGGATTTCTGTGACTGTCCCTTTATTTCAAAACCTGCAGAGGGTGGAGACCTGTGGTATTATTGAGCACTTTGCAGGAACCCAGCATAAAGTCCTCTTGTTGTCTGTGTTGCACAGCTGGGTTTATGACTGTGAGGGATTTGCCAAAACTCTGAGTGCCTCCAGCTGCACAAGTTGTGTGAGCCCAGAAGTGTGTCACTGGAGGGGCCTCCCTCTCTGCTCTAGTTGTGAAGGGTCTCTGGAAGATGAACTTAGAGGTGAACATTTCTCCATAGGCACAGAAACTCTCTCTGGTGTGCCCAGAGCAAGCAGAGTCCTGGTTGTTTTCTGGGAGTCATCTCTTTTGGGTCTGGGAGGGAAAGGCAATAGTCTGAAATGAGCAAGGCAGAGCCAGTATTGCCAAAACAACACAAAAAACTAACCAGGTCAAAAGTACAGAACATGTCAGAAAGGGGAAAAGGGAAAACTTGAACCATTTGTAGGACTTGTAGGGAATGTAGGAGTAAAAGGTTTTAGAGTTCACGGGAAGTTGCCCCTTTGATATAATACAAAGTGTACAATTAATTTGTACAAATACCAAATTCTAACACATGCTGGACTGATGGAACCAAAGTTCTGGAATTTCTCAGCCTGACATAGCTGATGTCAGTGGTGTCCCTCTACTTTTGCCAAGGTACACTATAGAAATGACTGTGCTGGCACCAACCATGGAGGACTTAATTTTTTTCTCTAAAAACATTCAAGCGATCTCAGTAAGATTGACAGTTCTCTTTTTATTTGACATTGACCATTATGTTAAGCAAAAAACCAAATAATTTTGACTGAAGAAAATCTATCCAAAATGCAGGCAACCAACAAGGTCAAGGGTTTTATGCTTTAGTGGTTGCAGCTGATGGCTTGGAATGTAAGAGTGTGCTTTTCTTGCTGGGGGGGCTCTTTAGTTTCTGCCTTTGTCATTTCACTGCAAAGAACATGTTATGCTCTGAATTGAGGACATCTTAGAAAACTGTTTCTCCCATTTGCAAGAAGGGTGTGGACTGTGGCTTTTCATGAAAATTAACAGTAGAAAAAAATCATACGGATTGTTTCACTTGTTCAATCCAGTATGTTTTCTTTGCAATCTAAATATGACTACATTTTTTTCCTCAGAAAATAAAGAGGAGGGTCACTTATATGTTTTGTTCATTAACATTATTTTCATTTTATGTGAATTTAACAAATATTCCCACTTCAGCCAGGTGAGAGGAATAGCTTAAAACAGCACAGATAACTTACAGCAGAGTGACTGCTGTAGGTTGCCACATTTTGATGACGGAAACCTCCCTGTTTGAAACAGGCTCAGCACTTGGGTGAAAGCCGGTACTTGATAGGCCTGTGGCCACAAGTTTTAACAGTAATTTTCTTACTTTAGCACACAGTTCACTGCTGTAAACTCCTGTAAGTGACTGAAGAAGGGACAAACCAGCTGCCTGATCCAGAAACAGCTGTAAAATGTGTTGTTGGAAGGAAAGCATGGTCAGGAAAGTGCCCCTGTTGGCTGTGGACTGCAGGGCTGTTCTGCAGCCTCCCTCCCTCCCCTGTGGTTCCCAGCTAACTGTGAACAGGGCACACAGAAGTAGTTTGTGTAATAGAGATGTTACAATTTGGTCTTAAAACTTCAATATTTTTTTTTTTCTCTTTTCTTTTCTAGGCAACATGTCTCATCCAAGGCCATGGCTAGGGCTTGACCATTTCAATAAAGCCCCAAAGAGAAGTCGCTACACTTACCTTGAAAAAGCTATTAAAATCCATAACTGACTTACTTAACCAGATTGTCAAGGCAAGGGACAAAAATAAGTGTGTGTGTGCACCTTTTTAACAACTGTAGAACTTTGGTACACGTGCACTATATCTGAAGTCTTCAGCAAGAGGATTTGCTGCTGATGTTAATTTTATTTTGTTGAGGCTGTTCAGTTTGGCTTCTCTGTATCTATTGACTGCCCTTTTTGAGCAAAATGAAGGTGTTTTTATAAAAGCTTGGATGCCAATGAGAGTTATTTTATGGTAAACGTAATGCAAGGCAATTGTCAGCATAATGAGGGAAGAGTTTAGTAGAACAGTTGACATTGGCAAAATTATTTGTCTGTAGTACGTTTATAGGTGGCATAAGCTGACTGGCTGCCCTTCCCAGTGTGGTGTTCACCATCACTGCAGCTAGTAAGTCTTATGTTTAGACTCACATCAGATTTATTTCCTTCAGTTATACTTTAAATGACATTTTTGTGCATTTGTAAATGCAAAAAAAAAAAAAACTCACATCATCAATAAATAGCAATCTCTACTTCATTGTGTACATTGTTGGCACTTATTCGGGATTTTTGTCTCCTCCAGCTTCATAGGATCTTTTTTAATAAACTAGTTTTCCTTTAATTTAGTCAATACTTTGCATCCCGTTTTGCCAAGTGGATGCCCCGAGTCCTGAAAAAGAGATATTTGGGTCTTCTGATGAAATTTTCAAACCATTGATAAATACCGATGGAATTTATTATGCCATCTTCTGGCAAATAGAATGACACTCAAAAGTTGGCAAAAGCAAGTGAAAAGATTATAAATGTCATTAATTTAGTTACCGTGGGAAGAGATGGGGAAAACACAAGAACTAGCCTTTTAGCACAGAGGGCATGCTCACTAGTGTTTAGTAAGCTGTTGACTTTGTATAAAAAAGGAGGAAAAAAAAAAACCAGAAAAAAAAGAAGAAAAAAAAAAAAGAAAAAAGAAATTGTATATTTAATGAATGAACATGTACAATTTAACACTTGGAGGTTAATTTTATTGGGTGAGTCTGCAAGTGAATTTCACTGATGTTGATATTCATTGTGTGTAGTTTTATTTCAGTCCCCAGACTGCTTCCTTTTCTTTTGGAGCTAATGCCAGCCGCGTGTCTAGTTTTGAGTGCAGTAAAGATAGAATCAGCAATTCACACTTAATTTTACATTCTTTTCCAGTATTTTATTTTGTTTCTGTAGCCGCAGTGTACAACTCCTCTTCCTGTATATTGCCTTTTTTTGCTGGAAAATGTTGTATGTTGAATAAAATTTTCTATAAAATTTTTTTCGATGAGTGATGACATGGACATTCAAGAAGATTTCTCCTCTCCTTGGAAATAAGAGTTTTGGGAAACGTTTTCATTCGTGAGATTTTGCTAAAGGTGTGGGTTTTTTCCCTTAAGTCTTGACAATTGTATAATCCTCATTGGTTGTTTTGGGGAAACTTTGTGGGGTTTTCTGTCTAATAGTTTTGGGTTTTGGAGGTTTTTTTGGGGTTTTGGTTTTTTTACCTCCTAACTAGTCACATTTGAGCTTAACAAATAAAATGTTTTCCAGGAAGGAGCCATGTACAAATAAGACAAATGGAAAAAATTATTTTACTAGTTCGTTTGTAAAGCTTGTAGTAGAGTCTTCGTGGTAGACTGGACTCTGCCTGCCTGTACAAAATTTTGTGGTCCAGATTCTCAAGTCTAATACTATAAATGGTGTAAAGTGAAATCTGGAGTCTCTAAAGGTAAGGTCTCTTCATAGAGTAATAGGTTCCCTCCGTAATGTGTTCCCTGTATTCATAACCAAAACAGAAAGTGCAAGTTTTAGCTATGGTTTGGTTTTCTTTTTAGTTTGTATCTTGCAGTGCTTTTAACTGTTTCTTATTTCCAGTCAAAGCAAACTAGTTGTTTACTTTTTTTTGTCTCTTGAGTGTGTAGGTTAGCGATAGAGGGAAGTGCTTGACTGGCATGCCTTAAGTGGAGAAAGTTTTCCTTTGTTTTGTATTTCCATCAAGCTGGTGAGAATTACACCGTCCAAGTGGTGGTTTTACTGGTACTTGGATTGTCTCTACAGGCTTTCAGGATATGTCAGGATTTGTTTTCGGGCTATTTCTATGAAATCAGAGGCTCTGGTCAGCAGTAGTAAGCCCTAATTATATTTTGTGAATTTAGTGTTATGGTAGACTGATAAGAAATTGAGCTTGTATATGAATGTCACTACGTTTTCACATTAATTTATGGGATGTTGGCAGCTTTTAGGGAATATCTTAAAAAATCACAATCCTTCCTATTTCAGAAGAAAATGCCGCTAACAAAGTAGATTTTGGGTGCCTTTTGGTTTCTAGGTGACTAGATTTTATGTGCTGCGGTATTTGTGCTATTCCCACACTAGTTTGAAGCAGTCGATACTTTGAGGCATTCCATATGCAGTTTTCAATAATTGAAGGATTTTATGAAAAAAAAAAAAAAATTTTTTTTTTGGAGCACAAGTAAACTTGTTATTCAAATGTGGAAATACACTATGAAGAGAAGAGGAAGACAGGAGGTTTTCTCAGGTGCAGTATGTTTGTTTAGTTCATTCTAAAAAGTTTACAAGAACACAGTTTTCAAAATTGCCATGCTTTCCATTTCCTTATTCAGATTTTGGAACTATCTGGATAATAGACAGTGAATGCATTAAATTAAGCTAATGGTAATGTAAGTGTTAAGCAATAAGGATGTAATTTCATGGTACAAAGCATCAGAGCAACACGATGTTAACGGCCCATCTGAATCCTCCCTCCGCCAATAGCGAGCGTTGTTCCTGTAGATTTGCATAGTGCCTTTTATCCTAAAGGAGTCCAAAGCATTCTGTGAAATCTGAGCAAATCACACCAGTGACATAGTTGCTGACTAGAGAGTGACAGCCAGCTCAAGCACCCTTTGTACGACAAGGGACAAGTCCGTGCTGCCGCAGGACGCGTCGGAGGGCCCGGCCGATGAGCAGAGCGCGAGTGCCTCCCGCATACTGGATCTACCTCAGCTGCTGCCCCTCCGGAGCTGACGTGCCAGCATCCCGCCCCAGCATCCCGCCCGGCATCCCACCGGAGCTCGGAGCAGCCCGAGGCGCCGTGCTGGCTGCAGGCGGCCGTGCCCAGAGCTAAGCTACGCCGTGGTTTTGCTATTTAATATCCTCTGTGAGAAATCGTTTTCTGTAGGAACTTGTATATATTGTAAATAAAATAGCCCAGGGTAAACGCTGCATCCGTGTCTCGTGCCTTCGTTTTGGGAGAGGTTGGGAGCGGTAGTGGATGGGTCGCTCAGAAGTCAAGGTGATTTTGGCTAGATCAAATAGATAAGTTTTGCAAAATTCAGACAAGTTGTGTGTCAGGAATGACATTCGTAGTGCAGGAAGGGCGGGCCAGAAGGTAAATGCTGACTTGCACATTAATTTCCAAGTTTTGAACCCTCCTTTTTTCTTAAAGGAATGAAAACATTTGGATTTTGAGGTGGAGAATGTTGATGTTTGGTGTGTGAGCAGCAAGGTGTCATTTACTGTTGGCTTTTAAACCCACCTGGTCTTTGGGGTCAGAAAAGGGGGAAGTGTTCACGTGTGATATGTCCAAATCTGGGTTCAAATCTGTGTTCCAACTTAATTTCTGTCCCAGGTACTGTTGAAGTTTGCTGTGTAGCAAGCGCAGCAGCACATTAAATTTGCTAACCTCCAGGCTGTGGGTGGAAGACTTTATTTTTTTATTAAATACTTTTGTAAACTATTGTACCTGTAAACAGTGGTGTAAAAAATGTCCTAACTACTGTTAAATACCTACTGCACGTCTTAAATCAGATATATATATAATTTCTTTGTATGTTTATGTGGGTGTGGGTTTTGCACCCTTCCTGGTAAATGTTGCTGACTTGATGTGTTATTTACCACTATTTAACAGCAAAGCTTGCTGTTCACAGCCAGATTTTAAAATGGAGAAGAATCTTAACATCTTAAAAAAAAAATGTGTGAAATGGTACAAAACCTGTTGGGCTGACATCTGCGTGGCTGCCTGTGGGGGTGATGGTTGTGGTGTTATTTTCCATCAGGTCAGAGTAGGTTGGGTGACCAGAGGAGGGAGAGTTGCTGACCCTTGGTATGGAGAGAAGGCCAGGGCTCTGGGAATCACCTGGGGGGTGTTGGGTCTGGGTGTCACGTAGGACAGGGAAAGTAGTTGGTTAATAGTTTTTACTTATATTGATACAAGTATGTTTTTTTCATGTCTCACAGTCTGCAGACTGGAGTTCTGTACTGCTGGAGTTCTGTGCTTGTTGGAGCGAAAAGCAGTGCACACGCCCACCCTAGTTTAGCTAAAATGTGGGACCAGCTCAGTGGGGGTGGTTTGTCCATTCTGAGATGTGGGACCAGCTCGGTACAGGCGGTTTGCAATGCAGACAGTGCTGGGTGGTTTAGGATGATGGGGCTGGTGGGCAGTGCCATTCCGGGAGCTCATTTCTATGGCCACCTTCACACCTACAGCATCCAACACCCGGTACCTGCTGTCACTGTGTGGTAGTGCCAGGTGAGGGAGGAGAGGAGACAGTGGTACCCTGTCTGGTGTCCCCTGTCCTGGTGTCACTGTCTCTGCTCAGTGCCCCTGACCCTTCCTGGTGTCCTTGTCCCTGCCCAGTGTCCCTGTCTGTCCCCTGTTCCTGCCCCGGTATCCCTGACTCTGCCTGGTGTCCCCTGACCTTGCCCCAGTGTCCCTCTCACTGCCCAGTATACCTGTCCCTGCCTGATGTTCCTGACCCTCCCTGTTGTCCCCTGTCTCTGCCCCAGTCCCAGACCCTTCCCGGTGTCCCTGACCCTGCTTTGGTGTCCCGTGTCCCCGCCCATGCCCGGGACTGCTTCCCTTGCCGGCCAGGGCTTGGTGTCGGGGGTGCCTCCGGTGATCCCGAACAGCTGCTGAGGGACGCGCCGGCTCATGGCTGGAACGGACCGCGCAGCCAAACCTCGGCGTTCGATCCAACAGCGCCCGTTCCGCTTTGGCTGAGCAAGTTTGGACGCTAAAAAGTGCCCGATATTGCAGCCCCCCGTGCCCAGGGCAGGGTAGGGGAGCAGCCCAGTGACGCTGCCACTCATCCCGCCGACATAAAAGCCTTTATGATGTTAAAACATTGAAATACAGGGGGTTCTCTTCTTCTGTTTGTTTTTCCAGCCAGCAATAAGCAGCAGCAGCTGCTGCTGTCAGTGTTGAGCAGGGTCTGGGCACCTCTGCGTGTGTAATTGGAGATATTTGATTTCACCAGATAAGTGGCTTTAGATGAGAACTGTAAAAGTTCTCTGTAAAGTCTAAAGCCTATTAAGTCCTGGTTTGGGAGATGATGCACTGCAGTGGGAATGCAGAGAGATAGAACGAGGGCATTGTATTGTGGTTGTGGTGACTCTTTTCAAGCTGTGCTTGCTGATTTTTCTTCTTTATGTTGTTTGGCTTTTGTATCTTGATTTTGTTAATGTAAAAGGAGTGTCCCAGTGTGACCTGCATCCCTGCTCTGGGTGCTGCAGGTCATGGAAGCAATGCAGACAGGAGATGTTTTGCCAGCATTGTTAACAATAACAGGTTTATTTTCTTACCCCATCTATAACAGAGTAAAGACAGTCTCATAAATTAGCATTTTGTTAATAAATAATCAGCCACACTGTACCACCCACAGCCCTGCAGGGGTAGGTCCCATACAAAGAAGAGCAGAGAGAAATGAAATCCCGACCAGTCGGTTCCAGTGCACAGAAGGTAAGTGCTTCTCTAAAAGGTGCATGTCCAAACCTCTCATCAGGTACTGGTGGGTTGGAAGGTTCAGAGGAGTCTGTGTCCAGCTGGGATTTGAGAGGAGGAGCAGTAGTGCTGAACTACTCACTAGCTGGTAACTTCACAGCTCAGGGCAGCGAATCAAATAGAGCATAAGTTCAAGTGACGCTGTAAATTAGTCTTCAAGGTATTTGTTTTAAAGTCAGTCCTACCATGTGATGGTGAACTGGAGTTTACCAGGTGGATTCACCAGCAAGGGAACTGCAGAACCTCAGCATACCCCTGTATGTTTTCTAGCAGTAGTTTTATGAGTAGAATCTTATGCCATTAGGAAATGGGCACTTTACATCGTCTGGTTGTTTTGTTTCTATAGTCTTTTGTATCTATAAATGTGGAATTGGCAGTATGGGCAGTAATGGTCTGCATCCTTGAAGATCTTCACAAAGAAAGGTACGAAGCAGCATCCAAAACAGCACCTACAGCCAAAGGGGAGATGGACAGAGATGATTCACTGGCTTTTCTTTCTGCTGGCCACAGCTGTGCTTTTTCTCTGCCTTACTCTGTCTGTCTTTTCACTGCACAAATCCACTTGTCTCCCAAGTCTATTAAAGTATCTTCCAAAAAGTTAATCTTCTTCACCGCTGACATCTTATGCATTAATCTGATTCTGAGCCTGATTCTAAATTGCAGTAGGGAAGTCGACAATGTCGTAATAATTTTTGCTTGTCTTTTGAAAAGTAAAAACATACTGGGTTAAATTTAGCAGGTTTGCATCCTCTGTAACCATGATGATTGAATCTAGAATGGGCAGAATGTCTTCTTATCAAGTAGAGAAGGGCAAACTGTCTGTGTAAGCACTAGCTAGAAACTTTTATTTTTAATTACTCTTTTTTTAGCCTTCTGCTACTTTGAGTCTGCAAAATGTACATGAAAGCTTACCCAACCATGCACAGGCTGGTGCACAGGAGGTAGGACAGCTTGCCCAGTCTGTAGGTGACCTGGGTGGTGATGTGCTGGCGGCAGGAAGGACATATGGTGGATGTTGGTTTGCTTGAGAAGATCCCTGCTACGATGATCGGGGGCTGAGACACCAAGTAAACTTGAGTTCAGGAGGAAATGGGAAGCAGCAAAATTAGAAGCACAAGAAATACTTTCCAAGATACAGAACCTCAGCTGGAGAATGTAGGTTCTTAACACGGCTTAATGCAGCACCCACATTACTGTTAACTTCAGGTATATTCATAAGAGCCACTGCACTGCTTGTTCCGTGTATCCCAGTATGTTGCAGCCAGTACTTACTTGGATATGGACATATCCAGGGAATGGCCCATGGGATAATCCCCCCAGACAGGCAGTCTGCACCCCCGCCCGCTGGCGGATGTACCTTGATGCTGAGAGTTTGTCTTCTGATATTTAAAATAATATGAAAATGCATGTTTTCTCTGAAGGAGAGATTTGAAGGATATGGAGGAACTTTCTGGATCAACTTTTCAGTAATTACAAGAAACTCATCAAAGCACTTCTAACATACAAATGCCATCAGTTAGGTGCTGGTGCAGTCCCCAGTTAGTAAAGTCTCCAGCTCAATGTTTTCTCAGTTTGAACTTGACTGTCAGGCTCCATGAAGGGCATGGCACTTGTAGGTACATGAAGGGTATTTTTTAAGAAATGTTTTCAGTGAAAAAAATACCGTTTTAATGATCCTAAACAAGTTTAGGGTACAACTTCACACTGTAGCCTGAGGCAAAACTTGAGGAGTGGGAAGGTATCATCTGCTGGATACATAGGATATAGCATGTCTGAGTTTAATTGCCTTCTGATCTTTGGGATTTTTAAAAATGTATTATGTCATCTTTCCTCCTGTATGAGATGTTATTGACTATTCTTTGAAGCCTTTCCTAAGCACCTCCTTTGAGCTTCTCCACTTCCATAAAGGTGAGTAGAGCATGAACACTGGACTTAAAATGACTTGTTCTGAAAGTCCTGACTTCTAGCTGGTTTACAAAAAAAAAGAAAAAAAAATGGGTACTTCTATGGGTGGGCTAATGCTGGAAAACCAAATCTGAGTCTCCCAGTTTATCTTCCAGCATTTCTAGGGCAATTTACAAGCTTCTTAGATTGTGATTGGATGAGAAAACTCCCGTCTTCTCTGTTGATTTTAAAACTGGAACTATCTCCCTTTTGTCAGCGTGGAGAACCACAGGCACTGTCAGAAACACAGTCCCCTGGCACTTACCTGGCTGCTCAATGGTGGTTGTTTCTCGGTAGGAGTAAGGTGGGGGAGAAGGATACTCGTAACCCCCTGTGCAAAGAAAAGCAGGGACACGTGTGAAAGTGCAAACAGCTTCTGGCTGCACCCATCCCAGGGTAACACTGGAGTGATACTTGGTCTTAATTTAGGGACTCCACTGATAAAGGATCCACACTATCTTTACCTTCAGGGATAACTACCCTTGCTATTAGTATTTAGAACCTTTTTCTAGTTTGAACTTTATCTGCCCTCAGCTTCCAGCTTGCATTGTACTCTCTGGGAAAAAGCCCTTTTGTTTTTTAGGAGGAGGGAAAGCTGGTGATTAAGACACCTCAAGTTTTTTCAGGTCTTTTACTAATCTCACAAATTAAGAATGCAGTCAGCCTACCTGAGGTGAAATAAGTGACGTGCAAAATGAATTAATGTAAAAAGGTTTGCAGCCGGATAGCATGGAGGTGATATCAAACTGCCACACTGGGCTGGAGCAGCAGGACAGTCTGATGAGAAGTCCTGTTTGGTCAAGACCACAGGGATACAACGTGAGATACAAAACTGGAATTTTCCAGACTGAGACAAAATGCAACGGCAGCCCTGAAAAAAAGTTAGCAATGTTTTCTTGAATGCCTTGCCAGAAGTAGTAGAGATTTATAGAGGCATTTGGGTTTCGTCGTGGTGGTGGGGTGATTAGTTTTAGGCTTTGAGGGAGTTTTTTGGGGAGGTTTTTTTGGTTTTTTTTAGGAGGTGTTATTTGTGGAGAAAACAAATGTAAAAAACTAAAAACTAAATAATTTCATTCTGCTCTAGAAAAGGAATGTGCTCAGTACGAGTGAGTTGCCACTCAGTGTGTTTTTGTGAAGGACCTGCTTCCTGCACAAGGACAGGACACTGCAGCTCAGTGTTAGATGAGTGGGGTGCCTGTCCCTTGCTTGAGTAGCTCACAAGTGAGACTTTTTCTCCCCAACTCCTTCTAATCTCTTCTGAGTTTAGAAAGAGGCCAGAGAGGTCTTTGAAGTCAAAAATATTTACAGAGAGAGCTGGTCAGAGTAAAACTCTGCGAAAATTAGTCCCCTTTAGAGGCCCAGTACTGACCCATGGAGCCTTACTAGTCACCGTCTGACCTCCCACCCTGTTTTTTTTCTCCAGTCCTGTCCTGTAAAGGGCAATTCCCTCTACAGCGGGAAGGTAACAAAGGTACAATCACAATATATCTGTGTGTCTTTCAGTGAGGCAGAAGACAAAGGAGCGTTGTGAGATACTTGTGTAGGTGTGAAAGCGCTGCCTGGTTTCAGAGAGAAAAGCCAACCCAGCAGCGCAGCAGCTGTCGGCACCCACTCGCAGTCTTTGAAGCGGAATTGTCAGCACTTCAGTCATGGGGAGGGGTTGTTCGCCCCTACAGAGCCTGCTGCAGGACTGATAGACCAGGGAGGGCAGCTCTGGTCAGCAGGGGTGCTTGGGAAAAGGCCAGTCCTCTGGAAAACCGGGTGACAATATAAGCAAGACACAGCCCATGCACGTACAAAGTTTGCTGGCTGAACATTCGCTCGTTCAGAACACGAAATTATTGTAGAGATAAAGCTGCAATTCCTTTTCCAATAAAGCAGGTGTTGTTTGAAAAACTATTAACTGAACGAACAAAAATATTTGTTGCCATTTTAAATGATGCTTCTAATAGGAGACCCCACCAGCTTGCCTACCCCACCCCTGGGGTTTATGTTCTGGCACAGAAGCTTTCTAAACCCGTCATGTCCTGTGTGACCCAGCTCGGCTGAGCGCTGGAAACCAACCATCAGTTTTGCCACACAACCCCCATCGGATGCTCTTTCCAACCCCCTGGTGGAGCCCCCTTACCCTCCTGGCTGCAGAACTCTGGTGCAGAGGGTTCTGGCCTGTAGGATTCCTGGTGAGGTTCATACATAATCATGGGAATTTCCACACGTCCCTTCTCACTGGGCATGTCTGCCGTTCACCTGCCGAAAGTAGGGCAAAATGAGATCTACAGTACGTGACTCTCAGTGCCCTGCGTTTGCCAGTGCCTGCCTCTGTAGTTCCTGGCTCTCACACTCAGGTTTTACTTGGGGGCACATTAGCAGTTCTCATATTCTGGCTTTTTTTGTAGGCTGAAGTGCAGTCAGTTCCTCTTACACTTCACAAGGAGGATGACGGAAAGGAAGAGCAGAAAATACCATCCTTACATATTTCTTTGTGCTGGAAAGCTAGAAATGCTCCCCCAAAAAACACACTATTCACAGTGTGTAAACTTGTGACTGAAAGTGTTACCTTTGCAGAAAAGTTAACCTCTTTCCCCCCCCCCCCCCCCCGTGGATTATCCGAATAATCAAGGAGGGGAAGAGCACACTCAGGAGCACCTGTGAAAAACCTTCACGTGTCATTAAGTCAGTGCAATCAGTGGCAATTCGTAGCAGTTGTTCTTTGGGTTATTGTGCAACCTTATCACCATTGTTATCATGCCCAGTTTTGTTCTGTGAAACTGTTGTCTCATCGGTAGGTGACAGGCTTTTGTTGGGAAATGTCATTGTTACCCATGACTGTGCTGCCTGAGGCTCTGAGCGAGATCAGGCCACAAAATGTGTGTTTTGCAGGTGTGAGCAGGAGCTGCTCCCCGCAGTAAAGAAGAGTGGGAAGAAGAGGGCACAGATGTGTGTTTGTGTTGCTGCATCACTGCGAACGGAAAGGGGTTCATTATTCCCAGCTGTCCCCTGAACCAGCTGATTTCCTACCAACATCAGCTGCAGGAGCCGTTCGCAGGAGGAAGTTTCAGCCTCTTGCACAGCTCAGCAAGGAAGGGCATTTCGGGGGGAAATATGTAGGGGAAGGAGGAAACACCAGAGATCAGTAGTGCTGAGATAAAACATCAGTCCTTTAGGGAGGTAGAAAATGAGGAATTCGAAAACACTACCAGGGAAAAAGTGCTGTCATTTTCACAAATCTGGACGAATGGGAAGTGATACGGAAAATGGTAGCAGAATGGATATTAAAGGGAATAGGGAGGAGGGTGTGGAGAAAAAAATCAGAAATACAGCATTGGCCAAAGATACTGGAAAAATTGCTGATACAGGGATTGGAGAGGAGGGATGGAGAAAGGTGCACCTCGCTATGCTTGTTATAAAGGAGCTGAAACAGGTGATTGGGAACGTCAGAGGTATTAACAGGCCTTTGTTGAAGCTTCATGAGCGTCACACTGAGAAGAAAAAAGAAAAACTGAGAGTCAAGAGAACTTGAGTAGGATGAAGCTGTGAGATCCAGGGGGGAGTAATCACATACAGAGGAGAAAGACAGTGTGTCAATAGTAACTGGGGTTCGGGAGTGTGATGATAGACAATGTTGCATTAGCCAGTGTTGACCAAGAGCTCTTCCCCTGGGACAAGGATTAGAGGATAAAATTACAGGGAGTCTCCAAGTTTTTGTCTTCTTGCTGTCTCAGTACTGAAACACCACATGCTAAATACTGGGTGGTGTCACTTTGGGTGACACTTCTGCAGAATTCATCTCCCTCACTGTGAAACAGGAAAAAGAGGAAAGGGCTTTTGAATTCCATCCAGGTCCAGGCAGAAGGGCTGCATGAGGCACAGAGTAGGAGGGAATAACACAGTCAGAGCATGTCAAGTTAACTGCTGAGTGCAAGCAAACACTGACTAATCCTGGCTCCACCCAGTGAGGTATGAGGATAATATCACCAGCTAAATGTGTAGGACAAGAGATGCAGAAGTGAATCAGCAGCAGAGCCGGGAATAGTGTGGGAGTCCCACTGGGTGCCAGGTTTGTGTTTGATCTGTTGGAGCCACCAAGCACAGAAGCTCTGGGCCAGAGGCTGTGGACAGAGTTGGTGCCCTGAATTTGCTCACTTTCAGTCTCTTGTTAAGTGCTCCTTACAGTGCTGCCAGTAGCTCTGTGTGTTGGGATGGAGGACCTGCCCCAGGGCACGTGAGCTGGGGGAGCTGGATGGGCAGCTGGACCTCAGCTTCTGCAGGGGCCTCTTCAACCTCTTGGGGGAAAGTACCAGGGGGTTAGACACCCTCTGGGCCTGACTGCTGAAAGTCCAGAGGTCCAGGAAAAGCATTTTCTAGGGTGTGTTATGCAATTCAGTAGACCCTTTAATTTTGCATGTAAGTGGTTACTCTCAGTTCTTGGTTGCAGCCATGTCTGTGATGTTTGAGAGCTCTTTGGGGCTGTGACCTCCAAACCTGTAAGTGTTGTTGCCACAGAGTAGAGATAGAGACTTTCCCCTCTTGCAGGTGTGATCACCTTCTGGAGAGGAAGATATGGGAGACAACCCTGCTGGCAGCTCTGTAGGAAAAAGTCATAAGGAGAAATACCAGGCAGCAGTTCCTGAAGAGCAGGAAAATGCCCTATAAACTCCCCTACAGAAACCAGTAAGTTTCTGTAAGTTTCTTCACCAGGGAAGGTGACATGAGTTGTCTTCTCTGCAGTCACACTGAGCAAACAGAGCTCTCTGCAAGGGCAGGGCAGACCTTGTGTTCTCCTGAAGTGGGGCCGTGGTTTATCTGAAGCTGATTGACTCAAACTGTGCAAACTGCTCGATTTGCAGGTAGAAATGTATAGTGCCAGGAACACTAAAACAATTCAGTGCCTGTCTTCTCTGGAGCTTTAATCTCTTCTACACGTGGGTATAACTGGTTTGCACTGGAAAATAAAACTCACTTTAAGTCCCGTGGAAATTAGTATTTTACAAAAAAGAAATAAATCACACCCCGGGGCGTGTACACAAAGAGCCAGTTCAGGGAAAGGAAGGTGGAAATGACAAAGCCTTTTTGTTCCAAGCAGGACAAATCCTAGGGAAGAATGGACAAGCAGTTTCCATTGCCTTTCTCTGGATTTGCTCCCTAGTCTTGTGTTCTGGTGTGAAGAGCAGCCTCATGCAGGCAGGCAAAGCTGATGAGCTGCGAAATTCCACGGTAGAGCCCCACTCTCCAGCTCTCAGCGACACCTCTGCGTGTCCCCTCCTCAGTGTTCCTGACGGCTGAATGATCCCACCGAGGGATTAGCGCCGAGGCACAGGCACTGCCATCTCTGCTTGTGAGGGGGGGTCAGTCCAAAATCGGAATTCTGGGCAGTACTAGTGCTTCTCCTTTCACATTCGTATCCGGCTATCAAGGATGGCATCCAGGATCTGAGGCAGGACCGCAAGCGTTGACTTTGTAAGCAAAGTGTTTAATCTCCGTTCCAGCTCCAGATGAGATCAGCGTGGGATTTGCCACTGAGTAAGAGTGGGTTCAGAGGCAGAAAAAAAGGGAACATGGAATTTGGGAGGAAACACTGAGTGATTCAAATATTTGAAGAAAATAGGGTAATACTTCAAATAGGGTAATAATTCAAAAGTTTTGTATTTTGGAAGATTAACATTAAAACATTATAGTAAGGGGTCTTTACATTTTGTGGAGGTACAGCAGTTTTCACCGGTGACCTGCTGGCTTGTAGGATACCGGTCCAAAGGCTTTCAGTTTGCTGTAATGTGTTCTTGTTCTCCTGTCATCACTAGTTTGATGTTTTCCTGGGCATTTAGCCCTTCCAGCTGGATCTATGAGACAATTTAGGTTTCTGATGTTTTAAAGAGTGACCATAAAATGCCAATGCTGGCATGCAATTGTGTCTGTGGCTTTAATAATACCAAATGCCTGTTGTATTTCATTGAAACAGTTAATTCTAGCTTTTGGCTAGCAATGAAACCCTGAATTCCTCAGCGGAGAGATCTTTTCCCTTTAGTCCTGAGTTGGTCATTTAAGGTAACATTCACGACGTGCCAAGGCTTTTCAGATGTTCCAGAAGGAATAACTCCAGCTCTAATAGAGTCAAACACAGTTGGGGAGCAGCATTCAGGTATTTGTCTACTCTTATTTTTAAAATAGAAGCTAAAAGAGATGACTGCTGGCACAAACTAGAAGTTGGACATTAAAAATTTTTCGGTGTGCCTGAAGTAGACAACCTTTTCAAGGAGATGAAGGATGCTCTGCCAGTTCCCCCTTCTTTACTCCTGAATTAATTTTCAATGCCACAGCTATTCCTGCTTTTAAACCTGGATCAGGCTACCAGCCTCTTCAAGTGGAGAAGATGTAGCTGTGTGGGATTCCACTGAATATACACCATATTTCTGGTTGCAAACTCTTCACTTGGTTCCCTTGGCTTGCCTGTTGACTGCATGGGCTCACCACCCGATACACAGGGTCACTGCTGCAAGTGGTCAGTGAAAGAAGGTGGTTGTTGATCTGTTGAAGTCACCAGAATGCTTTTGTCATTGAGCCAGGGAGCAGGGCAGAACACATAAAGTTGCTGGGTAAACAATGCTTCTCCTGCTTTCGTGTGGAAAGGGAGATGGTTGTGTATAATCCAAACCCTCGTGGCTTACATGGAAATTTAGAGTAAAAGGAGTTCAACTATTGTTCTCAAAATCATGAGGAAGCATCTACTGAAGAGTGAAATACTAGTGAACTGAGCTCTACTGAGAAAGAAAGAGCTCTTTGCTTTCTCCTTCTTGGAGACAACCTTCTCTGCATCATGCAGATCAGCAGCCTGGCCCTGCCTCCCTGGCCTCACAAGGCTGCTGGACAGGCAGGGACTCCCTGGATTTTCCAGTCCTGTCCCACATCAGACATTTATGTTGGGTTAATCCTCCATGAAGGGAGCTCCGGTCTATAATTCAGTACATTTACTGCTCCTGTTGCTCTCACCTGAAAGCAATTCAAAGTACTGTAAACTCTCACAAACCCCCTAGTCTAAAATTATTCATGGCAGTTTATTCCTATGTGTTACTGTGCCAGCATCAAGCTTTTACAGAACAACCTTCTCCCCTCGAGAGAGCCCAGAGAGCATTCCTGTCCCTTTGCAGCCTTTCCTTCACAGGGCTGAGCGAGGTTTTGAGTCCTTCTCATTTCTGTGCAGTGAATTCATCCTCCTTTTCTCTGAGCGGCCAATGAGCTCTGTCCTCACCCTGTAGGGTGGTATGAGTGTCATCTTGTATTTAGTGGAAATTCCTGTAGAATAATCCAGTAGCACTGCTTCCTTTTCCCCATCGTGCTGAGGTTTGTGTTTATGCTGCCATTAACCAGCAGTGGGTCTTTCTCCTCCAGTGCCATTCTGTACTAATGAACTCCCAGCTTGGAGCTGAAATTCCTGATATGCTTTTCTAAGTGCACTGCTTTGTAACTTTATAATGCATACAAATACTCTCACAGCAGGTCTCTAACTTTTCTCCCTCTGAATAGTCGATTTTCCACTTCCACAATTTGTTTCTTCAGTCATACATTTTATTAGCCACTCCTATATTTCTGTCAAGGTTATTAATTAAAATACTGAATAAGATCCACCACTGATTTCTGTGCTAACCTTTGATGCAAACCAGATGTGTATCTCTTAAATCTTGTTCCTTAATTTACTGTTTGAGGTATAATCCCTTTTTCCCTTCAGATTAGCAACTTCACTTGTATTTAAAGGGCACTTACTCTGAAGGGTGAGGATTGCATTAGAACTTGTCCCTCCCTCATTACCATTCCAAAAATAGAGTACTAACCACTAAAGGGAAGTATTGTCCAGTGGTTTGTGCATTAACCTGGACCGGGGGAAAAAAAAGGTGGGCTCAGTTCCTGTTCTGCAACAGTGACGATGAGCAAATTAATTAGTCTTGGGTTTGCTCAGCTTTGTTGTGTATGGAAACACTGTGTCAGGGAGGCACCGTGTCCGTTCTGCACTGACACGGTCGCATCTGGTTGTGCCTTAAAACTTGAGCACAGAAGGTGGGTAAATGCCAAGTTTAGATTCAGCTTTTTTCCTCTATTCACACAATTTTTGTCTTGCACGTTCCCTCTCAGCTGTCAGAACTGATGGCAGCCTTACACAATTGTTTCCAGCACTTCATTATTACCTTAAAATGTCATGTTTGATATCTTTTAATTTGATTCCTGTATAGATTAACATTCCTGTACCAACAGCATTGAATCATGGGTAGCCAGCATTTCATTTATACCCTTTAAAAAATGATGTCCATAACTTGTCCTTCAATTGAAAACTGATGGAACAGCTCAAGTAACGTCTCATACAGCACCTGGAGCTGGTTTAGCAACTCCTACAAAGTTATTATGAATAAACATGCATTTGAAGAGAGCAGGTGTGTGCCCTACTTTTATGTGTGAGCTAAGCCCTTTCCTATAGTGAAAACAGTTTCATTGATGTGACTTTCCATTCTTACTACTGTTCTCATTTCCACCTTATCAGAAAGCTCCTTTTCCTCTTTTCCCCCTCTGAACTGTTATAGGAGAAAGAAAAATCTTTGCCTCCGGATTTTAGGAACGTGAGAGAGGCTTGCAGATTTTGAGAGCCTGACAATTTAATCATAATAAGTTAACATTTAAAACAGAGAGCCACAGCTGTCACACTCCTGGAGCTCACTGCCTGTTCTAGTCCTTGCCACCTGCCTTTCTTTACTTCCTGAGGAGCAAACCCAGTATTGAGCCTGGGTGATTTGAAAGCTCTTACCTTTACGTAGCTCTGGCGAATCTGGGGAGGAAAAAAGCTTCAAAAGTTGGTCCCTTCATCCATGTCTTTGCACTGTGGCTGTGTCGGGGGAAGGAGCACACACCTGACCAGTGACATGACCTGCTGTCATGCCCCAGTGGCGTATCCAGCTGCAGATGGGAGGCAGTTGGTAGACACTGTATAATTACCCCAGTTCTGCCTCAGTCCCAGCCTACTGCTCACACCTGCTCTGCCACCAGAGGAATGCTGTGCAACAGGCTTGCACCAGAGGTTGTTTTTGCTGTTGTTTTTTTTCTTTTCCCCCCTCCCCTAACATCCCAGAAGTTTCCCCTTGTGCTAACCTGGACGCTAATGAGGACGATCAGAAGCAGCACAGGAATAACTGGAGGGCAGCGGAGAGAAAAGTGTACGTGCTCAGCCACTGTGCTTCTCTGCAAACCACCACAGAGAACGATGAAAAGCCATGGGTACAGTTGTATCTGGGGCTCTGGTATTTTATTACTGAGATCAATAATCACTTGAACTCTCTGATGAGTTAAGTGTGCTTGGATCAGCAAAGATTATCTGTGCAGGGTGGTAACCATTGATATTTTAGCTAGGATCTTCTTGGTAACTTGGCTTGTGGCTGACTTGGACTCTTTGTTAAATAGATGCTTTGCCTCTGTGATGGGCTGCCCTTGGCCAGCTGCCAGACCCCCACCCAGACACTCTTACTCTCCTGCTCAACAGGATGGAGGGTGAAAATAATATGGGAATTTTTTTTTTTTTTTTAATGAAATAAATACAGGGAGATTGCTTGTCAGTTACCATCACAGGCAAACCAGACTTGGGGAAAAGGAACTGAATTTTTTGACAACTAAAATATATTTGGGTGGTGAGAAACAAAGAGAAAAACACCCCCCCCAGATGCCATACATTCAGCATCTCCAAGTATAACGTTGGGCACGCGGCCCTCTCAGTGAGGATCGTTCTTGCTTCATCCGAATCTGCTGCAAAAGTGTTTCTCACAAAGACCTCCCTCCACAACAGGAGGCCATCCACAGTGTTTCCAACAAGGATAGAGCATGAGGCATTGGGTTTGCCTGGGAGACTCATCACCAGTCCAAAATATGCTGTTTGCTCCTGGGCAAACAAAGTCTTAGTCAAGAAAGGGCTGCAGCAGTGCAGGAAGCCCCTGACCTTGAGAGGTCAGGACTGCACAACAACTAGCAGAGTAGTAGTGTACAATTGAGTAACTGCCAGTGGGTAAAGGAAGAAGAGAGGGAACAATTGTGCACTCCAAGTTTTCACGCCCCTTTTGTCGCCACAACTTGGAAACTCTTGACATAGAGATTTTTGTTGTTAGTGGATGAGTTTATCATCAGTTTGGGTGTTATTGGATGCTGTTAGTGCTGACAGCACATCACCTGCCTCTCATCCAGACCTGAAGGATCAGGTACAGAGCTCTTGCTCAGATTTTCCTCACTGCTAAGAGTGGAGGCTCAGCACTTTGTACACTACACATATGCATCATCAAAGTAGTTGTGGGGTCCCCTGACAAGAGTCACATCTCCAGGCTAAACTAAAAATATGGAAGGATGGCTGACATAACTGTGGCTGATTTCACTTTTGCCTTTCAAATCATCGCTCTTTCACAGGTTTCCCGTGTGATACTGGGCAAGTTATTCACTCCTCCATGTTCTCTCCGTGTAAAGAAAAATAATAGGCTGGTCATAATAATTTTAATAGAGATGATAAAATGCTGCTTTATTGAAACTGAAATGCTTTGTGGAGAGACATTATTTTGACAACATTTTCTCAGGAGTCACAGCATGTTCATATAGTAACGTACCATTCCTTGAGGAGGTGCTTTACTGTCTAGTGAAAATACTCTATTGAAGAAAGAAAAGAGAGAAGTGTCAAAACAGCAATATCTGTAGGGAAAAAAAATGGAGTCAAGGATAGTCCTTTTATATTTCTAGTATTTGCTTTTATATATGGTAGCTGATATCTGTTAAATGGTGCTTGTGAGACAGTCCCCCTGATCTGAACCTCAGCAACGGGTTGGTGAACGTGGATACCAAGAAAAGGATGAGTTTCTCCCAGTTTTCAAGTGAAGTGCCCATAGTGTGTGAGACTGGGCAAGAGGAATGGCTCCCGAGGCATGTGCCAGGGGGTGTCTGTGTGGGATTGCCTCCCTGCCCTTCCTGCTCCGTCCCAGCTCTGTGGAGAACCACGTGGATGCTTGGCACAGGCTGGATAAGGTAGGTTAAAGATGGTTTTTATGATGGCTGTGTTTGGATATCACATCCACATTTCTTTGTGTCAGAATATTACAAGGCTGTATTTTTTTCCTGAGATATTATTTTCCTGAACGTCTGCTAGGTGTTCTGGAGGGCGCAGAGTTTAGGCTCACCCACAGTTCCCCTTTGATGTTGACACATAAAATGTTAATCTAGTAATTATGTATTGGTTTTGCCGTGGAGGTGGTAATCACTAGCCCTGAAATCTTTTCACTCCTTGCTCTTCAGTCACTGTAACATTGCAGTCAAAGACACAACCCTTAAGCAGGAAATCAATCTGTGGGAGAACGGGCCCGTTTCTTTGGGGACGGGAGTCTGGGTTTTTTTTCCTTGAAGAGCAGAGGAAAAGAAGTGATGAAACCACGAGTGCACACAGAAGTAGTCATGCACAAGAAATTCTTCCTGTGATGTAGGGTGGCTTAAGTGCTTAAATATTTAGAACAGATTGAACATGCTTAACGTGCTGCCGGGTTGACACTTATGAAAGAACCCGACGTTGTCGAAGCTCCGAGGGCTCTTTGCAGGAGCTCTGTTTCACCAGCTCCAAGTGGCACTGGGCATGCACATGTTCTGGCATCTTCAGCCTTTATTGCAGGTGAGAGGAGGGGGTGCAAAGGTCCTCTTGTCTCCTGCCATACCCTGCTGTGGTCACCTGCCAACCTCACTGTGACTCCTCAGCCTGTGGGGGAAGTGAGTGATGCTGAACTCGGGTTCACATGCGTATCACTGGCTTTCTTTTGCAATCTTAATTACACTGTTTGCTCCAGGACAAACAGCGTGATCCTTAGCAAAGAGAAAGATTTTATCAGTCCCCTTGAATCATTATATCAATCCCCTGAATATCATCTATGCTATCAGAGGCAAAGAAGGGTGCAATAATCATTATGAATTAGTAGATCAAGCTGATTGCTTTTCCTATCATCACAAAAAATAGCCTCTTGTTGAATGCAGGAGCTGTTCACAATTTTGGGTGGCTTCTCTCCTATTTTTGCTTACAGTCCCTCATACGATGGGAAAACTGGATTCAGGATTTTTATTTATGTTTCTTTTCCCATGTAGTTGACAGCCCTGGTTCTGACTGTGGATGTTGTAACCATGGAGTTAAGATCAGGAAGGTCATTGTGTAAATTCTCACCTGGGGATTTCTGCATGGCTGTTGGTGGAGCCAGAGCACTGCTGGATGTTGAGTCCTGCCTGGACCCACATGTAAAGCAGTATCCTGGAGGTTTGGAGCCTGGCCCAGGACAGGGCAGAGTACACAGAGAGCCCCTGCAAGGGCAGGGCAGGTCTTCTCCCAGGCCAGGCCTTGTTCACCCACATGTGAGGATGGAATGGAGCATGGGGGAGATTTTTGTGTCTCTCCATTGACTTTAAGGGGGGCCTCATCCAACCGGTTCATGCTGTGCTCCTTACTGAAATTGGATGTGTTTTTCCCTTTGCTCCTTTTTAACTAGTTCATAAGTTCTTTGAAGTGTGACTGTCTCTTTGTTGCTGCTTTGTGTTCAGGTCTAGCCCAGCTGATTGAAACCTCCGTTGAAGCATGATAAAAATAAAATTGAATTGAGAACTTAGCACAGATAACTCATATTTTGATACAGCTTCTCTCCTACTTGAAAACTAACATTGAATAGAGGTCTTTTCTTAATAAAGCTTGGAGAAAAATCTGAACCATTCTCCAGTTACAAAAAAGCAGAGACCTTGTGCACACAATTCCCCTATTTATCCCCTAAACAAATCCCCAGCAGGTATTTGTCTGCAGTCAGTGGTATCTGGAGCTGGAAGTGTTTTGTAATTCAAGAAATGCCAGTGTCTGTGAATATCCCTGCTATTGTCTGACATAAACACTGTCTCTCATAAATACAGTGCAGGTAGAAAAAATTCTTTCCCCAATTAAAATGCCAGTTTAGTACAGCTGAACAGAGCTCCTATGGACTGGGAACTCTCCTCTCCTGTTTGGCATCTGAATGCAACATATTTTTTTAGAACCCTGATTACACAAGGGGGATAAGAGTGACTCAAACATGAAACATCATTCTTTTCAGATAAGATCTAGAGATGAGCTGCTTTAACGTGCAAAGTAAATATTTGAGTGACACGTGGCACACAGCTCAAAGCAGAAACCACTTCTACGCCACAGTTTCCACGTGAAGAATTACCTTCAACATGACAAATTATGCACAGGCTTTCTCTAGGAATTTCCTCATTGAAACGAGAGGTAGCAGCATATCATGCAGGAATCTGAAAAATGACTGTAACTAACCTAATCTGAGACCCCAGACTGCTATAGCTGGATTGTGTGCCAAGCCACAGTGGGGACCTTTCCTTAGTTTTATTAGTAGAAAAAAGTCATGGTTTTTACTTTCATTTTTTTTCCCCTTTTTTTTTCCCTTTTAATATCACAGTTCTAAAAGCTCTGAGCCTGATGTCAGAAGCAAGGTTGTAGTATTCATTCATTGAGGATATAATGCAGAAAAAGTTTAACAGCTTAAATGAAAGCTGATCATTGAATCAAAGGAAAATGAGTGAATGTTTGCCTTGGTTTTCAAGGAATTAAAGATATTTTATTGTTTTCCTTTTTTATTTTGGATGTTGGAAAAGGCCCACAATCCTAACTTGGTTTCTCATAATCATGTTCTAGAAACAACACATGGGAAAAGTCAATGAGAACTTTTCAAAACTGATGCATATATTTGATACTCAAAGTATGTCGTTAAATTTCTGCTCGTTCTGACCACCTTGGCTGTTGATGGTTTCCAAAGGGAAACTCTGTCCTGTTGCCTGAGAAATTCTCAACATTCACGACAGATTCCACTTTCCTGCGAATCTACCCCTGCTACCAAGAGAAATACTTGTGTTTTCAACCTGGGCCAGTTTGGCTTGGACCGGGCAGGGCTCCAGGGAGCCAGCTGGGAGCTGCGGGGTCACCGCTGAGCTCTCCGTGCCCGGCGGTGCTGGACCACGGCGGGAAACACTGCACAGAGAAACCCTGCTGCAGGAATGAAATGGCATCTGCTGGTTATTATCACACCTCAACCACTGCTGGAGCCAGAACCTTGAGGGATTAGACTCACAGACTCGGGGAAAAAAAACCTGGGAGTTGTGAGATTTCCCGCGGGGAGGCCAAAGCGCGCTCTGCTGACGTGACTGCGGTGCTGCCACCGATGATTGCACGCTTGGGCTGGGCTTGGCATGACCAAGAGCTGTAACATTTTCTGCTGGAATTAAAGGGCTTTCTGGCTTTTCCAGACCATGGGAATCAGCAGGATCGCTATCTACAGGATGCACGACAACACCACCTTATAGAACATCACGCTGACCTTGGAAGGGAGAGGAGTCGACCATTAGCCCTGAGGGTCACTGGGAAGTTCGTTATCCACAGCAAAGTAATTAACTTCAGTGGTGAGGGCTGAGATGCTGGAAAGAGCTGATCACTAGAGCTGGTTTGCAAGCTGGGGATGTTTCTGATGTAAGAAAGAGTATGTGGTCGGATGCCTGAATTATTGTCTCATTACACACTTCGGGGCAGGCGGAATGAGTATCTCGGTATTTCAGTTGTCCCCAGAACTCTATTTTATTTTAATTATAGAAGTGGACGATGCGGAAAGGAGACTGAACATAGTTTAAAGAGGCCAAAAATATCTGTCCCTTTGCAAAGACTATGCTGACTTTGCACAGGCTTCGCAAGGACTAGTTGCAGGTGCAGTCAAAATATTTTAGAGGTTGCTTCCCCCCAGGGAATCCTGTCACACACAGAGCAGTCGGTGCACACCTGTCTGGTACCACAAGGGAAAAGGACAAATACTGGCTCCCACTGCCTGATCCCTCTCGTGAGAGGGGCTTCAGGTCCCTGCAGCCAGGAGAATTCCAAGGGAAAGGGAGGTGCCTGCCTAGGGGAGGCTCCCAGAGGCCCTTGAGTCCCCTAATTACAGTGGCAGTAATTAACCTTAATCCCAGTGTGAGGTGCAGCACTTGGAAAATGCTCCGTTTTGGTAATTTTGAGCATTTATAGCTTATGAGAGTAAGTGGATTTTTATTGGTTTTTTTGTTTGTTTGTTTTGTTTGTTTGTTTAAGGACTCTGTTTCTTAAGTTTAGTTTTAGGTGGTCCTGTGAGAAGTAAGGAGTTGGATTTGATGATCCTTATAAGTCCCTTCCAATCTGAGATATTCTATAATTCTAGTGGTTTCAGCTTCTAGAAGCAAACAGAATGATCTGAAAATGCTTTTTTCTTTTTTTTTTTTTCCCCTTCCAAGAGAATTAACTTTAAATCTTGAACTCCTGGGTCTTCCTTCAATTTTTTCACTTGAAAGAAGTGGTATGTTAGAGCATCATATCTGTAAGAAAAAAGCTGGAGAGAGCTCAGCACAGCTGCTATTAGTTGTGGTAGGGTTTTGGCTGAGCTACTGACATAATCCAAGATACAAAGCCCAACCAGTTAACTCGTGGAAATGCTAAGCATTCTCAAAATGTTTATGCTGAGATTTTCATGGAAGATTACTTCAGCTGCTGGGTAAGTAGAGAATTACATTGTGCAAGAAAACATATATTCCTTTTTTACAGTTGATTATGTCTTTTTTTAGCCCTTTCCCTCGACTGAGCTTCCAGAGCAGCGTTCCCTGTACCTCTCTGCTTGGCATGAAGGACAAAACAGCTGCTCTGCTTGGCTGGTGTGTTGATGAAGATGGTGATGGTCAAAGAGTAATTTAGGCAATTACTTGAAAAGTGTGACAATACAGTTGTAAGAGATTGTGCCCTTAATATGCAGAGAGCAAAGTCATAGAGTCAAAAGCTAAAATGCAGATTAGTGTTGCGTCGATTAGCAGAGCCAAAAGTGTATTAAAATGGAAAAATCACAACGAAATTGTACAGGTTTCCGGGGGTTTGGGGTTTGCCAACCCCATATTGACTTTGGCCTGGGTTACAGGCTGCTGCCACCTGCAGTCTGCACTGCTCAGAGCTCCCGGGCCCAGGCACTGCCACAACGAATTGGTCACGTCTGCTTCTCACTTTTAGAAGCCTCAGGTTTAAATGTATTCATGTTTGATATCCCAAAATGTTTGCTTCTAAGTAACTTTATGGAATAATTAATAAAATTACAGAATTACAAACACAAACAAAACCAGAGAGCCATGTACTTAGGTCTTTTACCATCCATTCTATCAACAATATAAGGAGAAACAGTATTGCCTATTAATGGTCACCTACAAGGTCTTTAATCCAGTATTTCATCACTTACATGAAGATTAGAGTTTAAAAGCCATGAGTCCTCTCATCACTGAGTTCAAAGATCTGTGTGGGGACAGGATGAGGGGGTTTTCTTCTGTAGCTGAAGTCGGGGCCTGAACTACAGTCCTCTGTAATCCTGTTTCTTACAATTTAGGCACCTTTAAAGTTATTTCTGGACTTTCTTCCAGTGCCCTCTCATATCTGAACGACCCTATTGTTGAGCCTTGAGCAGCAGCTGAGGAATCAATTAAAAGGACTAAATTGAATTGAACTAAATTGGACTAATTAAAATGATCCCTTTCTACTTTATATGCAGTGCTTTTCTTGATGGAAACAAAAGACGTGACAGGTCACTGCAGAGGAAGTTCATCCTCTCCCTGAAACAATTCTCTGAAACGTGTCCAGCAATGTTCAAACGTTTATCAGTCTGTGTCTGAAACCATGTCAAGGGGGACTTGTAGCGAGCTAAAGGTGTGCAAAAGTAGCACAGGAGATCAAGAAGGGAATTATCCTGAAATCAGCTGCAAGATGTTAAGGTACTTACTGTACTGTAGAACTTGTTTAATGCTCTCCTGTCAGGCTGTGAGAACACATCCTTATGTTGGCCCTTCACTTGGGTGGTAAACTGTTCTGGCTTACTGAGGGAGCAGTGAAGCATCCCTTTATTTGGTGACAGTAAAATCATTGAAACCCAACCCTCCAAACCAGAAATCAGACAGAGTGAAGAACTGACCAGGCTGGTTAGTCCAACAAGTGCAGGAACCATCCTGGCTGGCTGTGTGCGTCTGTGGGTTTGTGTAGGAAGAAAAAGAGAGTACAAAAGAATAAGTCAAAGAAAGAGTTATCGTGCCCTAAACTCCTTGGGGTTTTTTTCGTGGAAGGTCCTTAAAACGTTGAGTCCAGCAGATGGAGATAATGCCAGCAGAGCAGACCCGGAATAACTGGTCTGCATGAGTGTTGTTAGGAGGCACTATGGGAGAGAAGATGATGATTTTGTGCCAGCACAGGGTGTCTTGAACACAAGCTGAGTATTTCAGTACTGCAGTTTAGCTTAGTTTTGAAGTCTCTGAAGCTCTGTAATGCCATTTTTAAGTGGTTTTGAGTACGTTAGTCTGAAAAAGAAGGTAACAGAGAACTCCTTCAGCATGAAGCTCTGACATGAGTCAGCTGTATTTTACTAGGCACTGTTTTTAGGGGGATTTCATTGCTGTACATGAGGTGCTCTATTTGCCTCTCAGATATTTGGGCAGACAAGATGCCTGGTGATTATGTACTGAAGGATCAAGAGACTCACTGGTGCTTCAAACCAAATGATTTCACTTTCAGAGCATAAGGAACTGATGCAAGTGACAGGTCAGAGAGCAGATTAATTTGAACACAGCCTGCCTTTCTCAAGCAGCCTTGCTTGGAGGGGAAGTGCTGCTTCTCAAAAAATAATAATTAAACAAGAGTAAGTTAGATTATGTACCTCTGGAAATGTTTTGCACTGCTCTGTCTCTCATTAACTCTTGCAAAATTACTGGTCAGAGAAATATATTATAACTCATTTGTTTCTTGGTGCCTCTATCAATTAGGAAGGTAACAAAGACTTTATGCAAGAAATTAAAAGATGATAAAGCCTTTCATGGCTGAACCTAGTCTTTTTCCCTGACCCACTTGTCCCTGGCATGCAATTCATTTTATTTCTCAGGAAATGGCCAAATGAGTGATTACTAGATCAGCCAGTGGCATTGCTGTGAATTGCAGAGCAAATGAAAGTATTTCTCTTGCTCTGCTGCTGGTTGAATGCTGCTCTTAGTTCCTTATGGAAAAAGAGCCAGTAGTTTCCTGGAGCAGTCAGACAGTCCAGTGTGTTGAGAAGCTCAGAAATACTATTTTTTTTTAAATTATTTTTTTTTTGTCTGTCAGCTGTGACACTTTCCCATCTGCCCTTGCAATCTGTCTCTGGATTGTTGTAACGGCGTTCATCAGCAGAATTGACAAAACCCAAATTACATGACTGACAGCAGAGAAAGACCCAGAGTTGCCTCATCAATGCTTTTGTACGGGCTGACCAGCCACATTCTGCCTGAGCCCACCAGGTTGCTGCTCTGCTCTGAAATACTTCTGGGTACTTCAACAGCCCTGAGACGGAGGAGACCCCCCAGCAATTCGGGTTTGAGTTCAGATTTGGATCCTCCCTCTCATTGTCTCCCAAGGAGGGACTGTGACGGGGTCTGTTGGTAGGAGGTGTGTTCGTGGCGTGGGCGTCTCTGTGACGTGCCTTTTGCAGAGGAAGTAGCTGAACTGAAGCAGCAACACGCAAAGAAGTGTGGTAAAACAATTCTAGCCTTCCCAGCTGATCTGGAAGGGTAGTTTATCAGTGCCCTGTCTAGCTGGCATCCTCTGAGAGCAAAAGTCACCGTCAGGACAAAGCCAGGATTTAAGACTCTAACACGCACTCTTGACAAAGTCACTCATCAGGACCATGGAACAAAGGCTGGTGCAGAAGGAAAATGCAAAGGTGGGTTTCAACACTGCTGGGAATCCTGTACCACCATCCTGTCTCACTTCTGAGCCAGCTTGGTGTGCCAGCCAGTACTAGAACTGCCTTCCCAACAAAAATCTGAAACCAGACAAACCAGACTTAAAATGTTTGGTAGCATTTTTTTGAGTAATGTCATTGTACTGTGATTTAATGCTTGCAGCATCTAATCCTGTCCACCCCTTAAAGTTAAGAAGAGTTTTAAGGCGTGGAGCTGCAGCATCCTAATCTTTGAGGGATGGCTTGTGTCTAGAACAGACTACACCCAAAGTCAAAGCTAAAAGCAAAAGGCAGTTTCTAATGATGATATACAGTGGATAATGTATTTATCCTTAATTGTGTTTACTGTAAGTGGAGGGTTTACTGCCCTTGAGGGAAAACCAATACAAGCAGTTTCTCAGTCAAGAATGGAGCTGCAAGGACAGGCGTGTTGTTTAAATAAAATTTGCCGCCTGCTGCTGAGTTTTAAATCTTTTAGAATATGGTGTGTGATAGTTGCAGAGTAAATGTTTACCTGTTATGGTGACTCTGTCTGCAAAACACCTGACAATAGTGTCAGCATTGGCAGAAAAGGAGACACCCTGGCCTGGCAGCTTCCTGGTTCTAGTGACTGGGAAATCACTGGCCCTGGGACAATGAACTTGGACTAACTGAAAGTATCTTACTTTTCTGTGCTACCTTAAGAAATAGTCCATAGTCTGTCAAATATTCCATATTCCAACATCCCAAATTCAGAAATAGTCCATGGTATGTCTGCAGACCACAGACTGAAGAACACTGGTATAGACCAGAGACATATAGCCAGAGGAGAGGCCCAAAATGAATACAAAGATTGCTCCAATGCAAGAGCATTTTTTGGGGCTCTGTGGAAAGAGTAACCACGTAGTTAATCAGAAAGAGAAAAGGGGAGAGAGGGAACATCAAGGCTGTGAAGCTGCCTTGTCGAAGGGACATTGCTCCTGTGCTTTCTGTCTTTTTACTCCACAGAAAACACACTGACTGTTTTACTCTCTGGGCCAAACAACTGGCTGCCCCCAAATTTTCTGCTCAGGGGACAGCACAGCATTTGGAGAGCAGAGAAATGTGTGTAGCTTGAGAACATGGAAAAAATTGCATCAGTCTGTGTCCTGGGACATGAGGAAAAGGAGTCTTGTTGTGTGTTGAGCATGGCTGTTGCTCAGATAATGAGCTGTGAGCTGGACGACTCAAACCTTCTGCTGCTTAGCAAAGCTCCTTCTGAGCTCTCCCCCATGATGGTCTGAAAAGCTGGGATACAGACTGCATGTCTTCACCAAATTAAGGAAAATTAGGAGAGTGAATGCTGCAACCCATGACCATGCAACGTTTCTGTTGATTCCTAGTTTTAAAGATCAGGTGTTGCTGGGGCATGTAAACTTTGTCAAGTTTAAATATCTTCATTTGCAAGTCTGTTTTGTCAGTACATAGCCTTTGTCATGAAAGCACCTGGGTGATGCATCATGAACTTGAAAATGTAATTAATATCTGGTTTGGGTTTTGGGGGGTTGGGTTTTGTTTGTTTGGTTGGGGTTTCTTTAAACATTATTAGAACTTCAAACAGGAGTGATATCTGAAACTGACCAATTTCTCCAAAAAAATAAACAGTCTGTGGGTCTTCAGTGAACATTTCAGTACCTGGTGGCAGTAGAATGGTGAGGCTGAAGGGCTGCTTTTTTTTGATTGCATGGCCAAAATGAAAAATTGAAAGCAATTTCACTCTGAATCAGCCCAAAACAAAACATGGATTGAAAAATATAGATGGCACTAAATGGAACATTGCACTTGGCATAAAGCAGCTTTGCCGTGATGCAGCATTTAAGACGTTCTCAAACCAATAATAATTAAGCTGTCCAAGCCTGTTACTGAGGTGGTATTGCCAGAGGCTGTGGAATGATAGCATTGGTGGAATTGTAGCAGATTTAACATCAGAGGGGGGAATCACCTCACTGCTCACTGAATGAGTTCAGTGAGCACTTCTTTCTGAGTCAGCCCGAAGATTTTATTTCTCTCATATCCACTGAAATATTATGTGTCTGGGCTAAGTGTTGCACCACGTACAAAGATTTATATGATTAATAAAAGTATCCTTCATACAGCAAATTCTAGTCTGTCGGTCTGGAATTTGGGGCTGCAGGTAGAGGATTAATGGGAAAACACAAGGCTACTATGCTTAAAAGGAAAAAAGTTTAAAAAGAAAGAAAGAGCAGTACTGCATTACTGTTGTCACCTGGATAAACCTCTGACACCTAGAGAAACCCCAAAGGGCAGGAGCTCTCTCCTTGCCTTGGTGCTCATGACGTGTGATGCTGATTCTCCTGGTGAGAACATTCCTGTTTACTTCAGCAGAGACAGGATTCAGTCATGGGATCAATTTAATCTGTGACTGAACCGAATACAGAGTCATCCTGAAAGAAATCAGAGCTGGGAAGTGCTCCTGCTTCATGTGGACTTTCTCTGTTTTCCACAGGCTGAAGGCAGTGAGACCTCAAAGCTGCCTGTCATTAACGCACACAGAACCGAGCGCGTGTTGGGGTTATCAGTCTTGAATATTCTCCTACTGGAGACCCTTTCTACAGACATACTGGGAAATCTTTTCCAGAGTCAAAAGATAATTAGAGATTGGCAGAAAAGAACTGAACACACAAAGACAGCTACTACGTGGCTGCAAATGGAGAGAGGTGGGTGGGGTGGAAACCGACCTGATGAACTAGTAGAAAGTGCTCAACTGATTTCCTTTAAAAAATATAATTTAATTCAAACAATGTATCAGCTAATTTTTTATGCTTTCCACTGATTTTTTTTTTTTATCTTCAGGAAATACGGCTGGTGGAAGGAGAGTAAGTATAGAAAATTCTCTGATCAGAGCACCCTTCTCTTGTCCCTTTCCTCGTGAGCTGCCATGATGTTGGCATAAACCAATTTTCAATATTGCCCAAAAAACCCCCAGTGAAGATGTGACGTTTCTGGACCACAGTTTTCAGCTCCCTGAAGCTCCTCATAGGCAGAAACCTCAATTACTTTTAGCCTGCCATCTTTGTGGGAAGATCTTTCCTATGATTCAGTTCTTTCCCTGTTTCATACACTGGTGTTGTACAAACACAAAATCCTTCTACCCTTACATTTATCATACAAACAGGAATTTTTTAAGGTTGCATTAATGCCTCCACATTTTCTGAAAATAACAAAAAATTGTTGGGAATTCTTTGTTGTTTGTTGGTTTGTTTGTTGGTTTGTTTGTTTGTTTTAAAAAACAGAGCCAAGGATTAACTCTCCTGAAACAATTCATGGAATCAAATACCTGGAATTGTCAGGTTCAAGAGTAAAAAAAAATAGTGTGATGCCTTCCCCTGCATCCCCGTTCCCACTGGCAAACGATCCCAGGCTGTCACTGCAGAGAGAATGTTCATGAACCTCTCTGTCCTGTGAGAAATAGCCCTTAGCTAAAAGGAAGGAAAGGCTAAAACTAAAAGAAGCAGATGTTGTGAGCACTCCTGTTTCACCCCTCCTTTTGCTCCTGCCCTTTCCCCACCACGAGGGCAGGGGGAGGGAGAACCCAGGGAGGCACTGGAGGCTGGAGCCGCCTGCAGTGAGCGGAACCTGAACTTTTGAAGAAGCAACTTCCTTAAACAGTTCTCTCCCAAAATGAACAGAGGCAGGGAGAAGTGAAATGGGTGGCAAAAAGGCTGGGAGCAAGGCAGCTGAGTGTTTCCTGCTTGCTTTGTCTGTTTGAAACAAAAGGGCTGGAAAGCATTTCCTCTTGGTGACGAGACCAGGGTCATTGTTGGGAAATGTGGTGTGTCCCACGTCATCACAGGGCCTTCCTGGCTAATCAGAGCCCAGAATAAGTGTAACCAGCCCACTCTGCTGCAAAATATTCTGGTAGAGCATCGGTGCTGCGCAAACAGGGTCGCATGACCACAGTGAAATTTAGTAAGTACTGACCTTTGAAGACACCAGTTCAAGCCACTCATTAACTTCCTGCAGGAGCTACAGAACCATCGAAATTGTTATAGGTCAGAATGATATGGAGAGCCTCAATATACATTCATCTAATGGACATGGCACTGCCTGAAAATTTAAAGTCTTGTTTGCTATTTTTACTTAATGCAACATTTACTCCCTTTATCCTTCAAATTTGTACAGAGATTTTGACTTGCCCTTGGCTCCCTCCACACACGCATTTTTTTCCTGATATTTTTTCTGGTATTTGAGCTCCTAACGAAGATTCAAAATTACATGAACACTTTTCATTCATTTCTCTAATTGTCAGAATCTTTGTCAGCGTTTGGTCTTATCTCGTACACAGAAAAGTGTAGAAAGTACATTGAATTCTTTGCATCAAGGATTGTCTATGTTTTCCTGTACCTTATGTGAATGTTTCTGTGGATATAAAATGGAGAATGAGCTCATCTGTACCCACACAGTGCAGTACCTGTGCATTCAACTAAATATTGACTTACAGGCTTACCTGGTTTGTTGTACTGGGACCCCCTTTGTATGTTTGGAAGGATTTCCTCCAAGGTGTGGGCAGCAGCAGTTTAAATGAAGAATTAAGCAGTTACACAAGAAAATGACTCCTAATATCCCCGTGCCTTTTCCATCCCAATGCACTAATACCTCCTTTCTAAAAAAAAGTGCTCTCTGAGTACAGTGATATTTAAACATGTTTGCCTTTATCAGCTCATCCTATTCACCTCTTGGCAAGATGCCATCAATTGTCACTCTCCTGGACGTAACCCAAAGGACTGTACAATAGTCATCATTGCACAGCACTCCAAAATAAAGCACAGCTACGTTTTTTCCCTTGTTTCTATTCAGTTGTGCAGTGGAGAAATATGAAGTGCCATAAAAAGAACCTGTGAACATTGTGGAAAGCATAAACAAGCTTCTTTCATAAGGACAAGTTGCACTTAAAAAAACAACAGCACCACTCTTTATTGGGTGGGTTTAATAAGCCAGATCAATCCTGTTGCTCTGCAAGGAGAGATTTTTATCTTTGTATACAACATTCCCCTCTTCCTGCAAACTAGAATTATCACTAAATCTCTTTCAAACCAATTTTGATTTCTGCTGTTTAGACATGAGTATTCATGATGCATCATCATCTAAGCATCAAATGGAGAGTATAAAACCCTGGGCCCAAAGGAAAGCTGTGCTAATGAACTCTCACAGTTAAACTTCTATCCATGGGGCTGTAACAGAAATGCCAGGGTGGAGAGAACTGTCATCTGTTAACTTTGACAGCCTCACACATTTTTTTCTCTAGGTGCTGGATGCATAATGCACCTTGCTTGGGCCTCCTTGGGAAACAACAGACATTTTATTACTGGCTTCAGTTAGAGCAACATAATTTCCAAGAAATTATTTCCTGCAATGAAAGATGTCATGAACTCAACACTTCACCAAAGATCTGGGGGAAGTGAGGTTTAGTCCTTTCTTCCATCTGAACTGATTTGAGTCCACATCTGGAATGTCCATCTCTTGTGGATCTACGTGGTCTTCAGTCTTGAAGCTCTTAGTCGATGCAATTCTCTTCGCTAGGAAGAGTCCAAATTTCATTAAACCAGTTGTGAAGGAATGACAGTATCATCTACTGATGAGGGGAATCTCCTGGATAAGGAGAGTCCAGTACTCAAGACCCTCCTCAGATGACTTGTACATTTGGGCCAACAGAGACCAGCTGAGAGACACAGAAGAAGTCGGGTCTCCCCTGGGAATTGTCTTAGCTGGAAGTTCCCACATTCAGCTTGAGTGTCCTGATCCTTCAGCTACGAAAGAAGGGGAAAAGCACCAGTCCTTCTCTGGCTATTGTTTTGCAGAAAGGAACGGGATAAATATTTGGCTCCTGAAGGGAGGGAGGGCTAGGAACCCCAGGGAGAGAAGGAGGAGCATTTGGCTGAAAATACCTAAGTTCTTTCCAAAAGATGACTTCAGACACTCTTTTCTGACTTTCTGTCACTTTTATTTCTTATATTCCATCAGCCCACACATATTCCATGTGTTTCTGAAACAAATGTAAGCCACTGCCTGGCCC
The DNA here is from genome assembly GCA_013399855.1 of Oxyruncus cristatus. Taxonomy (NCBI): domain Eukaryota; kingdom Metazoa; phylum Chordata; class Aves; order Passeriformes; family Cotingidae; genus Oxyruncus; species Oxyruncus cristatus. The sequence goes on from VXAY01001843.1 coordinate 799,026, forward strand.
AGCCCAATTCCAGGCCTACTTTCATGGTTTGTGCCAGGTCTGTGAGCAGACATCTCTTAGATGTTCTTCAGCATGCGTGGGACTTATGTTGTGCTCTGCCTTCCCAGAATGAATTTTCCTTATTTCAACTTTGTAAAAGTTTCCATTTCATTTAATTCTCAGTAAAAAATTCCACCAACATGAAGGATGTAAAGAAAAGGCTTTATAAAAGCCAATTTGTCTCAAGGCAATCTGCCCCTTTTATGGCTTCCATGCGCCTCTAATGGAACAGGGCAGAGAATTCTGCCTCCCCTATTCATTTCCTAGCAAGTGTAGCTATTGACTGCTTGGTGTGAGAAGCCTCTACAGGTTTCCAGCACTGCCTGATTGCACTTTCTGAGACTCTTCAGACTTGTATCTAAAAAAAAAGAATTGATTAGGAGGATGTCTGATCATTAAATATTTAAACCTGGTAAGCTTTCAAGAGTGGCAGGCTTGCCAGCCTGTGAAAACACCCTTGTTTTGCCGTATCTAACTTGCCATTGTCAGTTTTCAGGAGACTTGAAGCAACGCCTGCACAAGATTTAACATCCAGTGTTTTTTAAGAGAAAAAGAGGACAGAGAGTGTGCCTTTAATTGTGTCTTGTAGATTGAAACAAGTAATCATACATCAAGAAATGTAGCTGGGAGAACGCATTTCTCTCTCCTTGGTGTGGGAGTGAATATGCTGATGGGATCATTGCCCAAAATGAAAAAAACCCACAAATATTCTAACCCCATATCACACTGATCACAAACACAGGAAATAGCATCTTGTTATGTGGACTGTGACTGCAGTTTCTGCTCCAAACTTCTGGATAAAGGAGAGCACAGAATCCTCTAGATGCCAGGACATTGGAGCCTTGTACTGATCTCCCTCCATCATATTCTTTTCCATCTCTGTTTTCATTCATTTAATATTTCTAGCACTGTGGGAATTTTTAACTAATCCTTTTTTCAAGAGAAAAAAAAATCCAATTGTTGATTTTTTTTCTTGCCGTGCAGGATGTTGCATTTACAAGTGTTTTGGGAGAATCTAGCTGTCCAGTCAATTCACACTGCTGGAATGAGCCAGTCTTCTACCAGGAGGGATGAAAAGACCTTTGTACCAGTTTAATCACAGCTATCACAAAGAATCAACTGATAATGAACAGAGCTCTTTGCAAGATGTAAAGTTTAAGCTCAGGCATGACCTCTGTGTGCAGTCTGGGGCCTAAACAGAATAGACACAAACTGGGAAAAGAGGAGAATGGTGCATAATCTGAAGATGAGCAGTGAGGGAAGAAGAAACATCTTACCATAAACTGTCCATGAAAATTGCCTGCTTTTGTATTCAGCTCCTGACAGCTGCAGCTGCAGCATTCAAGGAATGCTTCACACTCAGTGTTGGTGATTTTCCTCCAGGCAGTTGCCATCTATTGAGGCAGGTCATAACAACAACCCAGCCCACGTGTGTGTGAGGACTGTTTTGCAGGCTCTTTTTCACGATAAAGATTTTCCTATGTGTTCATTTGAGCATCACTTCCATTTTCTTTCCTTTTTTTTTTTTTTTTTTTGCTATAATTAGCTATCAGCATGTCATCATTATGAATTATGTGATCATTATCATCATTATTCATCGTTGTGAATTATGAACATTATCATCCAGTGTGTGGTAAAACAAATGTATTTAAATGACTACAGATAACACGTGATATATAAGCACTTTTGTCAAAGAGTAGCTTACCAGTCCGACTGGTTAACCTGTTGCCATCTTTTGATGATGACATCAGTCAGATCTAGCAAAATACGACTCAGTATGATCTTTGTTCCAGTTTAAAGTTGGAAACCTGTATAAAGGCCATAGTAATATGTTTGTTGAGCAGCTGCTTTTATATTCGGTATTCCAAAAAGTAGTTTCCTAGTTCAGTGCCATGTACTAGTGAGGCACAGCGTGTCAGTGTCTGTGGTTTGTGTACTAGGAAGGATCACCACTCTGCAGTGCTTCTGATTGCTTTATGCATTGCACTTGTAGATCAACCTCTTGGTAACACACTGTGCTTAAAAAGGAAACTTCAGCTGCAACGCTGCATCTCGTCTTCAAATGTTAATGCCCTTTGCCTATCAGTTCCTGGCCTGACCCTCCAGCATGAATAATGCACAACTTGGCAGGAGCTCGCCTGTGTGTCCCAGTAAAGGGTGGAAATGGAGCTTCTTGACATCTGCTGTCAAGTTCACAGCAAACGGGCCTGATTGTGAATGCAATGCTGAGTCTGCCAGGGATCAACTGGAAGGAAAGGTGAAGCTTTCAGGGAGGGCAGAGGCTGAGGTGGTGTCAGGATGTGAGTGTCTGGAGCAGCTGGGCAAGCAGAGTGATCAGTGAGGCAGCTGGTGATAACGATCGAGAGTAAACACAAACAACAGGAGTAAGGGATAGAAGATTCCAGCTGAAGAGGGAGCAGGGCACAGTGTTTTATTTCTGACAGGTAGTCAGTATTTACAAAATAAAAAGCAAATGACAGAGAAACAGTTCTTCTTTAAGGCCTTGTTTTCCTGTAGAATGGTTTTGGGTTATAAGGAAGCCTATTGCATATGAAGTAAAACACCAAGAAGACAAGACATATGGTCTTAAACCACCTCAATTTCCCTGGAGCTTACCTTGCTGAAAAGCTCAGCTTTTCTGTGTTTCTGCTTGAGCACAATCTATATATGTTATTTTTCCTGAAGTGAAAAAACTTACCCTTTTGACTGTGAAGACAAGCAGCCTGAAAAATCAGCTTTGAGAGCTGAGTATTTGGAGACTGCATCAGGACCAACGGAGAGACAACCTGAGTGGCCTCCAAACCTTTGGTAGCTGTGCAGCTTCTGTCTGATTTCATGCATCAAAAGATTCCTCTGCTCACGATAAACATAAATCTTTCTTCAGAAGGAGCGGAACCTGAAAACATTCTAGCCAAGAGGGGAAAATAATCTGCAGTGACTAGATGGAGTGTTCCTCCTGCCAAGCTGTTCACTGATGACTTCCACGCCGGCATGAAGTCCCTTGCCTCCCAATGAAGAACCTGGAACTGTTTTAGGGTAAGAAAAGGGAGAAGGAAAATAAGAAGATATGCTTGGTAAAGGCAAGCTCATGCAAGCTCTCACTGTTTCAGTAGCCAAATGAAATAGCCAACTGGCCAAATTAGGAGTTAAGCAATACCTGTTTGGTAGGATTTTGCTACACCTTCCGGGAGTACAAAATGGGAGGTGATTACAACCTGGAGCTGACCTACTTCTTGTCCATAACACAGTGTCCCAAGTTTGGCTGTGAGGCTCAGGAACTAGTTTCTCACCCTGCTATTAAGAGTGCTCTGGATTTGATAACTGAGTTTGGGGGCTAAATCCTCTCCCCAAGAGAAAGGTGGAAAGACGTTTGACTAAGTTCTTGTTGAGAAGGTTGTGTAAGTGCTACTTTTAGCACTCTGTGTTATTGATGACTATATGGCAATTTGGGGCTTTGTTTTTTATTATTTCAGATCTCTGTAAAGTGTTTGCAAGGTTATTTGTACCTTTAGTTAGTGTTAACTGAATTCTAAGCCCTAACCACAGAGTGAAATTCATTCCTTTATGACCATTTTTTCCCTGGGTCTTGCTGCTAAGATTTATTTCAGCAAAGATGTCCTCAGTTCCTACGCCTTGCAAGCTGAACAGATCTCATCTGAAGCATGATTCAAAATTACCGATGATTAAGATAGTGAGAGCACACAACAACTTGTCAGAAGCCTGGTATGAAAAAAATTGATCTTGTAAAACAGAGTGAGTGTATCCCATTATATAGTAAACAGCTTTAAGTGAAAGGCAGATCACGCTCTTTTGGTTTGGCACACTGGTGTTGCATTGCTCCATTTCCAGTCGGCAGTGCCACTGGATATGAGAACATGAGGTACAATAGAGCACTCTGGACTGAAGCATACTTAGTATGCAACATATTCAGGAGTTAAGGGTGTTTTTCCTCCTATTATTCTCTGCTGCAATCTGATTGCTCTAATCTTTAAGAGCCTGCTTCTAATTTCCAGGCACAATTCATTCATGTCCAGCCTACACTCTTTGTGCTTGTGCCAAGCGTATCTTTTAGACTGACTAGTTTCAAAAAACAGTCCAGAATCCAAACTGGTTTGCCATTCTGGATGTGTGGAGCTATCCTAGACTAAATCATGCCTTTCTAATAGAGGTGGGCAGTATTTGCCCTATATCTACTATCAGCACCCACTAGTCATCTGAGATACGTTCAAGCCACCTCATCCTTGCTGCTGTGCAGGGACGACTATCACCCACCATTACTAATGAATCACATTAACTGATACATTTTCCCCCTACACACTCATTTCCTTCACTCAAATTGTATAAGTAATTGCACTTTGAATACTTTAAATGAATGAAAAGTGGTATAATGATGCTATCAAGAAATCCTTCTGTTTTTTATCCTGTCAGGACTGCTGAGGGGAGTGCTCAGTCCCAGCAACAGCCCAGAGCTGTGTCTGAGTAAGCGGGGGACCATTCGGCAGGAAAGGAGAGAGGCGGGTGAGCCCTGCAGCTCTGGACCACCTCCTGCCCTCCTCCTAACTGCGAGGTGCCCCTTGCTGGCCCAACCCAAGAGCACTGTCCTCTGGGGAGGTTCCCAGCCCTGCCTGCATCCCGGGAAGGAGCTGCACCGCTGACGGCCACCCCACACCAGGGACAGAGAGAGCAAGGTAGGCACGTGGGCTGGAAAGGATTAACTGATCGTTAGTAATTGCACGGAGAGAGAGAGGAGGAGGGGAGGGAGACAACTTGGGAGTTCAGGGGGAAGCTGGAGCCTCTCTGGCAGCTGGTGAAAAAAGCAGCAGCAGGCAAAAGCACACTTCCTAGCTGTGGTGGCTGGGAGAAGACACACACACACACTCACATGGAGGGTCCCTCAGGCTCACCATCTAGTCTGGAAAACCGGCCTCATGGCCGTGGACATCCATCGTCATTTATCTCCCATGGGCTGTGCTTTTCTGCTTGGGAAGAAGAGGGAGAGGGGAAAAGAAGAGGGATGACTCATGAGTGCTGAACCTTTGAGGAAAGCACAGCTGTAATCCCAGGCTGTGTGACTGGGGAGACTGCTCTGAACAGTGCTTGCTTATGTAGTTTTTTCCGTTCATCCTCCTCCACCTCAAAAAAAGCAGTTTTGCCACACAAAGCAAAAGAGAAAAGATTTCCAGGAATAAATGTTTAATTTTAGCTCTAATTAATATTTTAAGCCAGAGAAGTCATCAGTCCTGTAACTGTATCTTACCAAGGGGTAAGATCTTGTGTGGAACAGAACTGGATGGAGAGGCAAGATACTTTGGAAGACAACCATGTGATTGACACACATAGCTGGTCGCTGCATATTCTCTTCCAGATGCCCTGCTCTCAGGTCAAACACACTATGTTATAGGACTTCTGTTTAATTTTCCTCATGGAAAAAAAAAAAAAAAAAGCCCTGCTAAAATCTGTGTGTGGCAGTTTTACCACAAATTGCACACTGCTGTTTCTTATATGATAATGGCTGGCTAAAAGAGCATATACTTCTGTCTGCTATAAACCTTACCTTTGGAATGACATCAGGACATGCTTTTCTGGTACCTTTGAGTGGAAAAGTACCAGAAAGAATCAGTGCCTAAGATCTCTTTGTAAAACCATCTTCCAGAATGCTGTGGTTTATTATCAGCTAGGAAAACGGTGCACAGATGAAAGCATTGCTAAACCTCTGGTGGCTGGCTGTCATGCTTATGTAGTGTTTTCCCTTCTCCCTGCCCTAAGATCTTTCAGTGATTCTTGTGTTCCTGTAAAGTCTGTGAGCATTTACTGAGAGTCTGCCCTCATCTGTGTCCTGGACTGTCTCATCAGAGCTGCTGCTGCAGCTGCCAATTCAGGCCCTGTGTGGCAGCTCTGGTTCATGCAGGACATGCATGAACATGCATGAACAACACCCAAGTCATTGCTATACAGAGCACACCTGTGGGCTTTCTCAGCAGCGCTCATCACAGCTCTGTCCCTCACCCTCATTGCAAAATCCGGGAAAATTCACAGGGTTATTCTCCTGTAGCTGCAGAGCTCCCTGTTTCACCGAGCCCTCCGGCCGCGTCATCCCTTTCTTTACCACCGTCTCCACTTTTCGCCACCGTGATTTTATTTCCGGACAGAACCGTCTCGGGGCCGAGATGCGAGCGGGGGGCGGGACGGGAGCTGGCACAGCGCATCTCCCGGGCTGGTGGGACGCCCCGAGCCGGGGCGCTGTCGGCCGGGCCAGGTGAGCGCGGGGCGGAGCGGGGCGGCCGCCCGGCCCCCCCGCCTTACAGCCGGGGCGGGGAGCGC
>VXAY01001843.1:805653-846997 GCA_013399855.1 Oxyruncus cristatus
AAACACTTTTGCGGGTTTTTTTTTTGTTGTTGTCGCGCTTCGGGGCTGCGGATGTGCCGGTGTTACTCTCGGGATCGCCTGTTTTGTAAATGACGAGCAAGACAAAGCGCGCTAAATAAGAAGCGTTCTCTCACTAGGAGGAAGAAAGTCTAAGCACTGGTTGCTTAGAGGGACCCTTTAGAACTCACAGAGTCTGTTGCTGTGGCGTGAGCTGTTCGCTCCTACAGTCAGCACCTCTGAGCAGTAAAACTGGGGAAGGGAACCCTTATTTCGTGTTCTCTCTGCATGTCAGATGTGTGTGCGTGTCACTTCTTGCCCTTGCAGAGAAGGCTCTGAGGATGATTTTTGGATCTGTGCCTCTGGATTTGCCTTTTAGGGAGTGCATTTGAAGTTCTTTTATGACTCTATTTTTGCTGGAACTGCCGAGCTACTTTTAAGAAATGTTTGCAAAAACCTTCTGTGGTCCTAGATTTGATCTCGGGGAGAGTCTGAGAAAACTTTAAGGCTGTTTTGACATGTCCTTCCTGATCATTATTTTTTTGGGAGGTTGAGCGAGGTTTTTTGATTGCTCTTCTTAAAGTTTACCTTCTGACTATTATATTATGTTCGGCAAACATCATTTCTTTCCTTCTGTTGATTATTAATGGAATAGAGAGAGGCCTGTGTATGTAGCTGCAGAGGGCTTGAACTTTCACAAGTACAAGTACTTTCCTTAGTATCTCCATCAAGTCTAAGAAGGCTTAACTAACATGTGAGGATGTTTAAAAAAGAAAAAGCATGTGTATGACTCTGTGTGTTTACAGAAAAAAAAGTTATGTGTGCCAAAGAAACTGTAGGAAAGATGAGCCTGTTCTCTGGCAATGGGTATATTTTTACATGCTATGTGAGGTATAAAAGGAGAGAAAACATGCTGCTTAAAGGGGCCCTTTGCAGGGGCAGAGCTGAGGGTGGAGCTCATCCCAGGGCCCTGTGCGTGTGTGACACCCATGTGACACAGAACCGAGTGTTTGGTTGTGCTGCTTCCCTGTCCTCCCGTGTTTTGGGCACCTGCTTCTGGCTACAACTCCCCTCTCCGCTGCCCTGAGTTTCTGTCACTGCGGTTTGCCCATGGTTGTAAATATTTTGACCGGCATCTTCCCCTCCGTTCCTTACGTGTTTGTAAGCACAGAAATATTTACATACAAGTAATGTGAAAGTCACCGGGTCATGCTGGGTTCTGTCTTCTCTTATGACTGTGGCTTTATGGGTAGTGCTGTCTAAAAAACTATAAATCCAGGCTTTATATACACCTGAAAATGAAACACACCATGAACATGGATGTATTTACTGCAGGTAGAGCTGCTTTACAACAAACTGCCAGGCCGTGTTTATGCACTACACAAAGTATGTTTCTTGGGATGAAATGTGGTGAGGGGGGTTCTTTCTTGGTGATAGGACCAGCAGGCTGTGGCCAAGGTTGTTCTTGGTGCTAAGCCTGGCAGTGGCAGAAGTAAAGAAATCCTTTACTTCTGCAGAAGCAGTTGGGGCCTGCTGGTTGTGGCTGGGGTGTCTTCAGGGTGAAAGCTGTTTGTTACTGGTTGCACCTTTTTGGATATTTTTGTCTCAAGTTTCTATCAGGAACCATTTTTAGATCACTGAGTATGGAGTAGTCTCAGCAGAGATTGATAGTAACTGCTTGAAACTTGGAAAGAGACTGTTGATTAGCAAAATTTAATGAGATTGCAATTGTTCAAGTATATGTTGATAAATATTTGGGTCTTGGTGGTTACCACTCATCTGGAAGGTTTCTGACAGAGAGTAAGGAGAGGAATTGAGCCTGAAAAGTGCAAACCCCATAAACTCCCCATCAAGGGGAGTGATGAGCGGGGATCACATCCCTTCCTGGGGCTGGGAACTTCCTTCGGGGGCCAGTGGGCAGTGGGCTGGGAACAGCACTCTGCACATCAGAGGGGTGGCAGCCTTTGAAGAAGAAAGAAGGGATTGAAGTGTCTGTTTTTGTTTCTGCACACCAGTTTTAGACACTCATATCCTTGCTTTTTTTTTTTTTTTTTTGCAACAGGTTGATATGTGAGCTAAACAAAAAGAAACAGCTGAAACACTGTAGAGAAAGGAGGTGTTTTGCATGATGTGTCACTCCGCGGTGTAGTTCAGATAAAATAAAAAATAGAAAGCGTTCATGTGACTAACTGCTTTGCCTTTTCTCTCAGGGCAGGGTAGAGGCAGTTGTTCTGCTTCCTTCTCTCGGTCTGATGCTGTCGTTTCCTCACGTCCCAGGCAGCCCTTCGGACAGCTCGGTGATCTTCATTTCCTCCTCCTCCCTCACTGATCGCTCCTTTCCGCTCCCCGCCTGCCCGGCTGCTCTCGGGGGGCTGCGGCGGTCACTCAGCCCGGGCGGAGCCGCCCCTGCCGTGCGCTGCTCTCTGCTCTCGCTTCTGCAGCCGAGTCCCTCTGGGCACACCTCAGCTGGCCGGGGAGCGCTTTCAGGGTTTGCCTTTGTGCCTGTTGTCCTCTTTTTCGTGACGCGTGTGGCTGCAGCCTGCGCGATGCCGCCCCTGTTAGCGGGAGGAGCACCGAGGGGGGTGTCGGAGCGGGCTGCACACGCGGCGCTGAGCTCTCTCTGTTGGAGCATCGCTTCTCGCAGTCTCCCCTTTCTGAGAGTAAACGCCTTCCTCTTGCATTTTGTAAACAAGCAGAGGCGAGATTTTGTGGGAAGATTTTGCTTTCCTTCCCCCCCCTCCCCTTCCCGCCTCCCCTCAGCTTGTTGCTAAGAAAAAAAGACAGGAACAGAAGGTGCGGAGATGGGACCCCCTCTGTGGCACCTCGGGGCACCATCCCCGCCTTGGTGGCAGCCGGGAGAGGATCTGAACTGAGGCTTCCTTTGTCCCTTTATTGTGCAGAACGACACTCTAGCTTTCGTTTCTGTCATTTTTGGGGCGTGTGGAGTACACTAAAGTGGTGTTTCTGTTGTTTGCCGTCCCCGAGGGAAGCTGTAAAATACCGTGCGAGTCAAGTCGCATCTACTCGGGCTTGGCTGTAGGGCCTCCGGGTGGGCGCTGCCCCGGAGCCTGACCTCCCGCTAAAGGACAGGGCTTCAGCAGCCTGGAAAACCCCTCCCACTCCACTTAAAGCAGCGTCATTTGTGTGGTTCCTCCGATGCTGCAATCCTGCTGATTGATTTCAGAGGTTCGCTGGGTTTTCATTCGCCGTTGGTTTGCACAGCAGCTTTTTTCATGGGGTCGATTTCAAATGTGGATGCATGACGAAGTAACCCAGGAAATGCTTTTTAAATAATGATTATCTTGGGGGTAATGACACTCGCGTTAAGAGGTTCCTGCATTATTTATGCAATTTGGAAGCTGAATAGTAGTCTAAAGGAAACGAACATTAAGTTTTTGACCCGTCATCCATGGTGCGAGTGTTTGTCTCTGCTTCCCTGGAATTCTGTGTTGCTGGAGATAAGAGTGAAGGTCTCAACAGATGTTTAAATACTAGGGTGTTTCAAGGACAGCAGTTATGTATTTGGCCTTTGGGCTCTTGCCAGGTTTTTTGGGCAATAATCATTTGGTGGCCTGTGACCACACTTCTCACCTGGCAGTGAGGTCTGGGAAGCTAAACCTGGGGTTGAGCTGCAGCTTCCCATTGAAAGGTGATCAGATAGTGGAGGGATATGAAGGCACAGAGAAAACAAATCAACCTGCAGTTGAATCCCTGGGGGAGGTTCAGCTGCAGGGAAGGGCTCTATTACTGTTTTCTGGAAAAAGCAAGTAAGCCTGTGCAGCCGTGTAGCAGGGCCGTGTTCCTTACCCCGATGGCTCTGTGCCTGATCTGATCACAGACTGCTTTGTGTGGGACAAAGGAAAATGGAGAACCTTGACCTGATAGTTTCTCTTGAATACTAAACCATGCTGGTCCTTTGCCATGCCTCATGAACAGCATATGACTTGGGAAGTGGTGGGGCATTAAGAGCTAAGGCTGATCCCTGGTGCTACTCCGAGGAGTAGGAGCCTGTAGCAGTGGGTCTCTGTCCTGCTCAGCCACCTGTAGCGTGCTGCAGGTCCCATCAGTGGTGGTGTATTTGTGCCATGGTGGAGGACAGGCTGCTGGGTGGTGTGGAGACACAGCTGCCTGCTGCAGCTGCAGATTTTGATGGCTAACAGTAAAAACAAAATATGAAATTTCTGAGAATTAGAGCGTGAACCTCTGCTTCCAAAAGGCTGTTTGTACAGTTGACTGTTGGGATAAGGAGGTTTGTAGCCAATTCAGCATCTGATGTTCACCTTGCCTTCCCAGCGCTGGTTTTGGGCAGGGTGGGGTGGATGGTGTATTCTGTCGTGGTAGCTCTGCCGTGGGAGTCACGTTGTATTCCTTCAGGCACAGCTCTGCATCTTAAAACATTTCCAGGAGCACTGTTTTACCCAAGGTTTCAAATGTTTTGCTGCTTGGTGTTTGAGAGACTGTCCAGACAGAGAGTGATCTGTGTCCAGGAAATAAACATTTAACCTTGCCTGTCCAGCTGGGGAGGAATTTTCCTTCTGTGTCAGTACACGTTTTGTGTTTTGTTTACAGCGCACTGCCAGTCACGCTGATCGAGGCCCTCTGGCAATATGGATATATTGTTTTATGAGCTCCTGCCTCCTCAGTGGTTGCTGTTTGGTGGCTTTCCCATCGTGATATGATTTCAGAAGGCTGCTCAAAGACGTTTGTTTGTTTCCAGTTACATAAGTTAGTTGATTAAAATAAATCATGGTCAGGATCGCAACTTCTCCGCAATGACTTTAAAGGGTAAATGAAACTGCCAAAGAGAAACGTAAAAGAATTTCCTGTTTACAAAATTTATGCCTGTTACTGGGGTGTAAATACATCATTTTGATCTCTTCACCCAGCTCAGCAAGGCGATGTCTGTCTGTGCAGTGGCTTGTCCAGACCAGGAGCTCTGCTGACAGCAGCCAGGAAAGGCAAAATTTACTCAGCTGTAAAGATTTGGATCACCAATATTTGGGGAAAACCTAGCAATGAGAATTATGACATGTGGTGATAGCCTTTTCATGGAGCCTCTTAGTGATAGAGACTGGTAGGAGGAGTTCTTAAAGTTATTTCAGGCTAATTCAAGTGGTGGGTTTTTCATTTTACTGGTAGGGGAGAGATGAAATAGAGTGAATATTTGTGTTGACTTGCTGCTTTTTACGGTGTTACAGAAAATGTTTGAAAAATGGTCTTATACAGGTCTCAGTTTCTGAATAAATGTGTTCTTTTTTCTATGCAGAAGGATGGCTTTTTCCTATCCCAGGAACTGTGTCCTAAAAATTATTCTCACCAATGTTTAGAACACAAGTTCCAGAGTAGAGAGCATATCTTTATATATATTTATATATAGGTATATATTTGTGCAGCTCCGCTGTCTTCTGATACATTATTTTATAAAATTTACTTTTTCTTTTCCCCAATACCAGATATAGACAAAAAAGTTCTCTCTCCCTGGGGGTGTGTGATGCACTGCAGTGTCTTTTACCCACAGTAGCAGGGACTTCAGGACAGAAACTCACTACTGGACCCAGGCCAGGCTGAATCTGGCAGAGCTGCTGCCCAGGCTCTGCCAGCAGCGTCCCATGGTCATGGTGTCATCACACTGCTGCCTGCACAGTCAGTTTTTCACATGCTCACCTTTCCCACTCTTCCATCCCTCAGGCTTTTCTGGTAGACGAACCACATCTGAAAATCTTCCCAGAGGAATAAAATAAGAAAAAAAAGGTAGTGCAGAGCTGTCTTGGCATTTGTCGCAGCCCCGTAGCGGGGAAAGTGGTTTTGCTGGACACTCACTAGACTGGTTGAGTTGGGGTTTGGAATCCTAACCAAATTTGTTCTTAAACGTTTTAGTGTGGCTGGATTGCCTCTTCCCTGGCACGGCTCCTGAGGAGGAGCTCTCTCTCTGTGGTACCCCACTGATGGGGAGCTGTGCAGCCTCAGATCTCCTGGCCACCCAGATCAGGGTGAACCCCCCAGACATGCATGTCTCTGGCTTCCCAGTGCCATGGCATGGCTTGTTCTGGACTTAGGGCTTGTTCCTGAGGCAGGCAGGCAGACATGCAGGCTTACCTGAGGATTCTTAGCTGTGTAAACACCAGGTTTCACACAAAACACTGGCCTGGTACACATTTCCTTGCCTTTGTTTTCTTACTGATCTCAAATCTCTCTTGCTAATGGGTCTTTTCCAGCTTCATAAGGTCATGTGGCCAAAGGGGTAAATTGAATCAAAATAATCTCTCATAAAGGCACTCACTGCCACTGCTGTGTGTGGTGCTTGCTCTGCTTGTGTGTCCCATTCCCTCTGTGTTTGCAGTTGAAGTAGGTACAGCTCTTTGGAGCTGTGACTGCCCTAACACAACCCTGAGTGCAATTTTCCATTAAACATATGCTTACATATTGATTTTTATTTTTAAACCTGAAGAACATGCATACCTCAAGTCTTGCCTGCCTTTTTTTTTTTTTTTTGACTATAACAGCTGACTTCCACCTTCCCTGAAAAGCTTGAGCTGCCTGTTCCCTTGCTTTGGTCTGTGTTGGCTTTTGAGCATTAACACAGCAGACATAAATGCCAGCAACAGCGTCTGTGATTCTGGACAGCTCTGTCCTGTTCCCTGCCCTCCCAGCACATCGCTGGGGCCGTGGCTCTGGAAATCTCAGCTCAGTAAATAGTTTTGTTGACGTGTAAGTAGGCACGGAATGAAGCCCCGCACACGTGCCTGTGCTGGCGCTGCGGTTTTTGCAGGCATTAGAACACAATATGACTCCTTTTGCCATTTGACTGGCTGTGAACGCAGAGTGGATGTGCTGAGCGAGAAAGACTGGTTTGTGCACACATGGTAATCGGGGAAAGCAATTAAACTCCCTGTGGGTCCATTTTCCCATTAGTCGGCTGCGAGCCATGCGTTGCCTGCGGTGGATTTGCTGGATACTGTGGGTATTGGGAGCATTTCTGAGACTGAGAAGAATTTTTTTCCTGAAAATCTAGAGTGTGTAATTGGTGATATTTTCCGAGCTGTCTGAGAGGACCTGACAGGGGATCTGTGTGGTTTCCAGAGGGCTTGGGGTGTTTATCAGAGTGGCCCCTGTTCCCACAGCAGCTCTGGAGGCTGTGGGATGTGCTGTGGGTGTATGACAGGTTTGGTTACACATATAGGACCTACCTGTTCATCAGTGCAGGAGACCACACAGATCCCTCTAAAACAGCAGCTCACAGTGGGGATAGTGAGGGATGTGCTGCGAGGACTGAGCTGAGGAGAGGTTTGTAAGGTAAAATGGCAACATTTTCTGCTTTGCCAAACAGTTTGGTTGTGTGTTTGCTTACGTATTCTCTGCTCTGCAGGTAGTTTGGTTGTATAAGAAAAAGCAGATCTGTGCAATGTGTATATTTATATAGTTTGCGTCCTATGGACTTTAGTTAAACAAATAAAGGCAATTTCAGTTTGAGAGTCACGAACTAACCATTAGTTTTAGTGTTGATGGAGCATTTGCCTCCTGGTGGAGACTGAGTATGGCTTTTGCTTGCGAGCAGCATTCATGATGGAGTGTGAAGATCCCTTTGCCTCAGTCTCCTTTCCACGAAAAGCACAATGAACTGCTCACAGGGAGGTGTTTTGGTTTGGGACCAGGCACCGTGCCAGTGGGTGTGCTGCCTCCTGCTCGCTGCTGGATTTGAGCAGGGAACCCAGGCTGGTTGTCAGCCTGATGAACCTCTGCAGCTCACTCAGGGTTTCTATCCAGAGCTGTGGACACAGCTGGTCCTCACCCTGCTGCTGCAAAGGAGGTGATCTTTGCTTTACAGCTGAGGAAATGAGGACACTGAGGGGGGATCTTAGGGTCACAAGCACGAACTTGTGCAATGCGTGGTGAGATATGCTGTAAATTGTGTTGAGGGAGACCGTGGAGAGAAGAAGAAAACAGAAGTGCAGTTGTTGAATGGGGCACTGATCTTTAAGCATATAAATATATGAACTTTCTCCATTAAAATTTTGGTCTGTCATCCCATCTGTGTGTGTGTGTGTAAAAATGCTCCCTTTTGTTTGATTTTAATAAAACGTGCATTTTTAATGCCTGTCAGTTAGCACAGGCCGAATGTGCATTTTGTCAAGCCATCTTTGTGGGAATGGTGATGTCCATTGCTAACCTTTCATGCAGGTGGAATGTAGTTTTCAAACTTTTCTGTGGTAGGAAGGTTTTATTGTGGGCGCAGCTGCTTGTGTAGGGAGAAGTTGTGCTGTTGGAGCCTGGGAAGTAGGATGCAGGTAGGAAACTGGGGGACAGGATAGAACAGGAGGAGGCTTTAATGGAATTCAAGAGCATTTCTTTGTTGCTTAGCAGAAAGCAAGAGTTTTCTTCACTCTTGAGTCAGATACAGAGCATTTTCTGTTTCTTAAATTATTTCAGTAAATTGGTTATCTTTTGGTCATTAATTGATACTGGAGCAGGTTTCCAGTGATGTCTCAATCCCAAACCTTTTGTTTAATTGATTTCTGAGAGATCTAATTGAAATATGTTCAAGTTATTAGCCTAGGATGTTTAAAATACACACAGGAAGTGACAGGCAGTGAGACCGTGCACCGGGATAGCCAGAAAATAAATCTGGCCTGGTAAAAAGGCATCTGGGGTCTGTGGGTGCCTCACAGTACTGGTGTGAGGATCAAGTTATTTTTGACTGGTTTCTGATTCTGCACCCTGCCATCTGCACCTTGCTGTAATGTTGGCAGATGAAATAACCTCAGAGGATTGTTTTGTGGGTTTTTTTCTTTGGCAATACATGTATGCCTCATAAATTTCCATGGTTATAGATCTCTGTAATGTGAAATGTTTTCCCCTATTGAAAATGTTGATGAGGGAGAAAACACGGTGAACTAATTGTTCTGAGTAACACCTGAGCCACATAAATATTTCAGAGGATTTCTGTAGCCTTAAAAGGCTCAAAGTTGCACATGACCAAACTTACCCAGTAATTGTGCCTGAAGTTTTGTGGTGTGAGAGGAGGCTGAAAAAGGGAGAACTTTTGAAAAGTGCCTGGGGGTTTACATATGTATGACTTCTTTGTAATAGCATGACACTGTTTGAGCCCATTTGCCTTGTAGATGAGCCTTAAGATGCTTAGACACAAGACGCATGAGAGACTTCTCGTGTTTTGGTGTAAATGTTTTCTGCCAATATGAAATAAATCCTGGAATAAATTCACAGGGGATGTGCCAGCATGGAAGTAGTGGCAGAGGGAGAGCTTCAGACTCGGAAAAGCGCTGAAGGAGGAGCTGAGTTGGAGAGCTCGAGAGTAAGTGCTGGAAGGGACAGAAAGTTCCCTGTTCAACCAGATATTGTTCTTCATCTGGGAAATACATCCCCTTACTGTGAGTGGGCATGTTTAGCAAGGGGAGGATGAGATGTATTAAGTGTTACCTCTGCTGCCCAAGAAAAGAGCTCCCAACCTTGGCTGAGGGAGGGTGATGAAGGCACCAGGAGCCTGGAGTGGTCAGTACAATGGTTCTGTGCTGGGGATCATAAAACATTTAATAGGTTATATCTTGTTTCTGGCCCGAACCAGCGAGCTTGCTGAGAAGTTAAATCTATAGAAATATCTGAGTTTAGTGGGGTTTATTGTCTAAGAAAGAGTAAGGGCAGCCATTCAAGTGATTTAGAAATACTAAGCTGTGTTTTAGAAAGGTGTGAGGTTGTTTTGTTTTTACTTGGAAATTTAGAGGGGGGGGGGAAGAACAACAGAAGCAGCTTCTAACTCCTCTTGCTCTCTACCCTATTTATGTCACTTCTGTTAGAAAACGTAGGGTTTGATTTATGAATAAGACTGCACCCTTTCTTGTGTGCTTCTCTGGGCTAATGCTTTTGCCCATTTTTTTGTCTTTGCGTGTTATGCCCTTCCCTTTCGTTTTCTCACCTTATGTGCTGTGCTCTCACTAATTTGCCTTTTGATGTCACTGTCCTTTCTTAATTTTTCCTGTAAAAAGGGCCAGCCCACTAAAAAGAGTGGGTTATTTTACAGGCAGTTAAGCTCTGGGACTCCTTGCCAGAGGATACCGTGGGGGCTAAAAGATATGTGAACTCAGGAAGGGCCTGAAGAAACTAATAGGAGGTTATTAAATACCACAATGCCAAGCCTTTAGTTTGGCATTTATTTAAACCAGCATGCTGGAAAGATGTTGAGGGTATGCACCACTGTGTACTCACCTTATACTTTGACCTAGGCAGCCACACCTGGCTGCCAGTGTTGGACTGGGGAAAGTCATCCTGATATTCCCATATTTCACTGCAAGAGTCCTTTGTGATCTCCCTTCACACTTCCCTGTCCCTTTTTTCCGGCCCCTGTGGGACATGTGAAGACAGACATACCTGGGGAAGCCAAGGCTTGCTCCTGGAGGTGACGTGTTGTGTACTTGGCTCCAGGGAAGGAGCACTTGGATTGGAGCAGGACTTTGGGGGTTGGTGTGTGAGCTCCTGCTCCTGGTCCTGGCAGTGACTTTGCAGGCCCACAGCTGGGCAGAGCTGTGCCACAGTGTCACTGCTGCTGCAGAGGCAGGCAGGGTTTGTAGGCTGGCAGTTCACACAGGAAGCAGCTGGCAGACCAGAAGCAGGACGAGGTGCTGGGTGTCCCCCCAGGCTGGTGCTGGCTCACTGCCTGCAGCTGTGCCCGGGGCTGGCTCAGGTCTGGGCCTTCAGGGGCACGTGGAAGGGGAGCTCATCCCACCGTGTTCGGTTGGTGAGAGGCTGTGGTGACCTCCCAGGGACAGGCAGCTGGGGCAGGGGCTGCTGTGCAGGTCTGTCTCCCAGACTTACTCTAGGTGTAGTTCTGTGTAACCTGTGGATTTGTGTGAGTGAGGAAATGAAGCTGTGTGCACAATCTGCAGACTTACTGTGGGCTTACACTTCAGGAGAGGTTACACCTCCTCTGTACAGTGTGTCCTGGTGCTGGAGATGCCTGCACTCCCACCTGGAGTGGGATTCAGTGCTCAGGAGAGGCTGATGCAGAGCACAGCTCAGACCCTTCCAGCCCTTACCCTTGACAATGCCATGAGCCCACTCTTCCCAGTGCTGCTGGCTTTTCCCCCACTGTCAAGGAGGGTTTCCCAGAGCCACTGTGACAGCACTTTTCCATGCCCTTCTTGTATGGTAGCTTGGCCATGGCAGGTGCTTGTGAGAATCCCCCTTTTCCTGCTATCCCTGCCTCGTGGGCTTCTTGGTTTGTGCTAGAGATAACCAAAGCAACAATAGTCATTTAAATACTTGAAGACATTAGCCAATACTGTATGTGCACAGGAACTGAAGTCACTGGGCAACATGTGCACCTGATTAGCACGCACTAATTATCACCATCATCTTCAACCACTGTCTTCATCCTTGTCTGGGAAGAGCTTCCAGAGGAGGGTGCTTGTCTGGAACTTCTCATTGCTTGTCCAGGCTCGCCGTGAGCTGGGGAGAGTTTTCCACCCCTTGCAATCTGTTCTTCAAAAAAAATAAAAGAGTTGGAGAAGTGAGATTTTTGTAAGCAGACTGAAGTCTTGGACTTCTCCTGTGAGAGAGTGTGAGGGGAGGTGTGCTGGTCTTGGGACAGCTCTGTGACATTCCCAGCACTGTCCTGAGGAAGTTACCCGACCACTGGGTGCTGATGTGTACTGCTCTCACTGAAGTACTTTTTTCCAGGAGGCAGGATGGAACAGGGTCCTTCTCATGTCACTGTGCAGGCTCTGCCTTTGGGCAGACCCTGGTGAGCACTGTCCCCATGGCAGCTGACGCACTACAGGCTGTCACAGCCTCCCGTGTTGGCTTAAAAGGGGAGGATCCTGGCTAGCTCCATTCCTGGCACTTGGGAGCAATAAGTTTGTGCAACATCAATCGTGGCAAATACTGGATTTCCAGTGAGAGAGGATCTTGATTCCTCGGTGTTTTTAATAAAATGAGCCACAGAGTATTGTCATATACCCTTCAGTATAACTGTAAAGCAGTTGAAACACCTACCTAATCCATTTACTCAGTTCCTTAACCTAAACCTTTTGTTGTTGTAAGTGTACCTGTCAGCTTGCATGAATCATGGAAAATACAGGACTGTAGGAAGCCCTCGTCTTTCTCAATGTACTGTATAGGCTGATGATGACTTAGTTTCCCTCCCACCCCTTTCTGGGGTCTCTGCTGCTTGGGCAGCATTTCCTTCAGGCACGTCACCCTGCTCACAGGAGGACTGAAGGGCACCTACAGCATTTGGGGACAAGGTGTTCACTGCTGAGACTGCTTGGAAGTAACTGCTGCTATTTGAACTCAATCCTGTTTTAGTCCAAATTCATCGGTATGCACTGACGAGCAATGGGAATCTTCCTTGTTGTATTTTGCCTGCCTTATAATTAGGCTTTTACTGGACATGGTTGGGCAATGCCCTGGTCTCCATTAACCACCGAATGACTCCAGTGTGTGGGCACTCCAAGAGCATGATGTTTGAACCATAATCCCCCGTGTTGACATGGCACACGCGTGTTGCAACTCCTCTGAGTTTGTGTTAATTGAAATACCGGCACTAATTGTGGAAAGTTAGTCAGGCAAACTAAGCTGGAGGGGGAAGCTCTCGGAACCCACTGTTTCGAAACTGTGCGTGTTTTGTAAGAGCTGAACTCCGTGACGCAGGAGGAGCGCTGGGGTGCTCTGCGGGGCTGGAGTCCTGTGTGCACCGGGGTCCAGGTGCCAGGAGGTGCTTTGGGAGGAAACTGCAGGGGGGAGCAGTGCTGTGCCTGGTGCTCAGGTGTCTCAGAGAGGTGCCAGGGAGCTGCTGTAGAACTGGGGGCACCCTTGGGAGCCAAGCACCCTCAGATCCTCACCTTGAACAGGGCAAGGTAATGCAGGGAGCGGAGGATCCCAGTGCCTCACTCTCTCAAGGGGCCTTGTTTGTTCTCCTGCTGAGGACAGTTTGTGGGTGTCAGCAGAAGAGCGGGTGAAGCTGAGGAAGCGCGGCTTCCTTTGAGAAGGAAAGAAATGCAGCTGCGCGGGAGAAATTTGGAAACCAGGACATTTGAAAGTGAGTCATTTAAAAAGAGTTTCTGGTGGTGCTTCTGCATCCAGGGAAAGCCCAGAAAGCAATCAAAATTACAGATGTCCACATTTCTCATAGAGGTTGAAATGAAAGAGCTAACTGGTAGCAAAACCCATCGGAAAGTGGCTACTCTTGGGGTACAGGAACCTTGCTCTCTCTTTGAGGAAAGACCTCGTTTTCCAGGCAAGTGTAAACGGTGCTGTCCTGTTCATGGACCACTGTGGTACCTTCTGAAAGCAGCTCCTCCAGACAGGGTTGTTTCCAGACTGAGGAGGACAGAAGGAGCATTTTCTCCCTGCTGGAGAGGCCTTCAGAGCAGTGTTCCCTGGGGACGAGCTCTGTGCCTGCTCACTGGAGGTGTTGCAGTCTGTTGTGTGAGAAAGAAACTGTTGATAGACAGATTTCTTGGGAGTCTGTCATCCTGCCATATCCATTTGGACTTCTTTTTCCAGGAATTTGCATTAATTAAAAAGGAGACAGGATTTCCGTGATGGTGTTGTGCTGGTCAGAATGGATAACTTCCCCAAAACTGCTATTTTTAGGGTATTTTTAGAGGTATGGAGTAGACCTAAAGATGAATAGGTTGTATACATGTATAGAGAAATTATGATGGCATTTATATACACCCAACCTTAATAACTTCAGTAGGGTTTTTCTGGAATATTTAATGGAGAATTTCAGAAATTCCTCCTGCATGTATTATGCTCTTTGTAGTTCACTTGTTACAGGTGCTTTGGAGGTCACCTGTTACAGGTGACATTTTGGTGTCTCTTTCTGTACACATTGGCCAGTCATTCTCAAAAAAGCATGGTAAAAAAGGATATCTTTTCTTTAAAATGTTTAATTAGTCTGTTGTTTCCATGATGCTACTGTGATTTATTTTATTTGTATTTTAGGTCGTTGCATTCCTAAACATAAAAATAATTAAAAATAAATCACGTTGGAAAAAGATAATGATGGATGTTGAAATGTGGGAATATTGAAGGGTGATGTGGCACGTGGCTGGAGTTTCCTGAAGAGCCTGAAAACATCGCCACCTTACGTCATGTTACATTCATTCTGTAAATACCCAGAGGCAAATGTTTTGCTGGCTCAAGCAGAAGAGAGATACTGTCTGTACTGTCCCTCGTGTTTGGCACGGCTGGAATCTCACACTGCTGGGCTTTCCGGAGCTCTGGTTTGCTGCTGTGAAGTGCTGGCTGCCTTCACGAGGGCAGCAGGAGGCTCCTGGGGAACTCGGGGCAGGGAGCACCTCTAGTGCTCCCTGGGGTTCGTGGGATGCCTTCCTTGCCATGGCAAAGTGGAGAGTGGTGGCTGGACTGGAGGGATGGGGGATAACTCACAGAAGCAGGCTGGGAGGTGGTGGGCTCGTGAGAGATGTAAGAAAATGGGTTTGTTCAGCTGGTCATGAGGAGGGGAAGGAACTCGTGGGTGCTGAGACGGGGCAGGTAGGCAGCTCTCTGAGTCCCAGGGTCAGTTCAGCACCCAGGAGAGCATCTGGAAAGCATCTTTGAAGACTGCCAGTAACTGCATTTGGAAGGCAAAGCATTCATGAAGAGGAAGGCTGGAAGGATTGGGACCCAGGTTTTGATTTGGTGTGACTGTTCACTGTGGGGTTCCTGGGTCAGCACTGCCCAGCCTCCGAGTGCCTCTGGCTCTGCCTGCAAGTTGGGGAGAGCTCTGCTCCTTCAGAAGGCTGCCAAGGGAAAGGAGTTAATCCCTGTGTGAACAACATCCAAGAGTTTGCCCCACCAGCACAAACCAAAATAGCTGAACTCCACCTGTGTCTTTGAAAAGGCTCCAGTGAAGTGCTCTTGTCACTGAGTGTTGCAGGAACCGGGAGCTGCTGACATCCCGCTCTGCACACACCACAGAACTTGGCCGTTCAGTCTCCGGTCCTTTGCGTTGTGTCGATCTTTGCGATTGTCAGAGAAGCCCAAGAGGCAGAGGGATGTGCCAGTGCCCTCGCCCCTGCAGTGATACAACAAATGTGCCAGTACCGGGTGTAGGTGAGCGGCAGTGGAGCCACAGGCTTCCTCTGGCTGCTGGTCTGCCTCCCCTCCTCTCTGAGCTGCCCTCGCTTGCTGCGGCGGGTGTGAAGCGAAGCGTGGCTGCTGTGGCTGCCTGCAGCTGTGAGCATTTGTGTCAGCTCTCGCCCAGCTCTGATCATGGTTTAGGACTCGTGTAATAGAAATTATGAGAGTGGAGGCTATTCATCTACCTTGGCCGTGGGCAGAGAACAAAAAGGGTGTTTGTACAATGAGATGGTACCGAGTGTTCTACATCACTGTTTTATTTTATGTTTACAGGGCAAAGGGCACAAAAGTAATATAAATGGGAACAATAACATACGTTAGCACTCTTAAAACTCCATTTAGACTTCTTTATTTGTAAATATTTTTGTGGTTCACCTGTGTTTTAAAGAAAGGAGGGAAAATTCTCCTGCCTGTCTACCCTTGTTTGAGGAAGGGGATGGGCAGTACTTTGTGGTTGTATTGCAGTGGATGAGTGAATGCTTTGCATTTTGCTTGTCACCTGACAAGCTGGTTTATATTAGATGCCTGTGATTCTGAAAGCTGCGTTTTCCCTTGTGCAGAGGCCAAACTGTGTGTACTGAGTTATCAGAATGAGGTTTTAATTGTTTGCTCTTAGTTTTCCTGTGACTTCTTAGGGCTATTAGTCCTGCTGTGTCAAACATGCATTCCTTGAAAGCAAAGCACCCAAAGGAGAGGTCTTTAGAGAGCCAGGAGACTTCCTCAGTATCAACCAGCACAGGAGGCCTCTTTGGAGGAAGAGGAAACTTGGAAAATTCCAAACCATTGGTGTTATCATCCCGGTCTCAGCTGAACACTGTGCTATGACACTGGGCAGGGCATTAGCTCACGGGTGACAAATGCCGTCCATATTTGAAATGACTTCCCTAAAGCTGGGGTTTTGTTCGCAGCTGAGTTGTTGCTCTTGAGAACAGTGTGGAAAGCTCAAGCTAGTAGAGGATGGAACATGACTATCCATTTCTATCTTCTCAGCACCCCGAGCAATTAAAGACAAAAGCCTTTGTTCCCTGGTGACTTCATTCTTAAGAGACCCTTTTAATTTTAGTCCCTAGTTTCAGGAAGGAATAATATGAATTTGTCATTGACAAGAAGGCTGCATCTCTCAAATGTCATGTGAAGGATCCACTCCATAATTCATGGGCTGGGGAGTGTGGGTGTCAAAAGGAGGGTGCATAATGGATGTGAGAGATTTGAGTTCAGTTAAACCATTGGTCTTAAAAGCAGCTTTTCTTGCCTTCATGGTATTTTCTTGACCCAGATCGCCACTTTTTTTTTTTTTTTTTTGCTAACTCATCCAGATAACCAGATATTTTTAGTCTTCTTAAGTAAGAGTGTAGTGGGTTATTGGTTATTTTTGTACATCTTATTCTCCTTCCAGTGTGGATGGGGACTTCTGTAGTAATAACAGAACAGTGCTGATTGATGCCTCTTATTTTTGTCCCTGCTGCACCTGTAAGTCATGCATTTGTCTGCACAGAAGTGCTGCTGTTTCTCATCTTTCCCTTTCCATGGATTCCGTGAGTTCTTCTTGTTGTGTGATGAGACACATACTGCTGTTGGTGTGCTGAGAAGGGGATCTTCTCCCTCCTCTGCTGTAGGATCTGAGTAAGAGCAAACCTGAGGCTGCAGGGGGTCTGAATGCAGATGTGGACTATTGGCTTCCCAGTTACTGGGAGATTGTAGCAGAGTCAGACCTACCAGGGGGCATTGCTGGGTCTGCCAGATCTCTGCAGGAGGGAGGGATCACGTCCTCATGGTCAGCCCCTGCCTCCCAGCTTTGTCTGCGTTCCTGTCCTTGGCAGAGTAAATTGTCTGTCTGACTCAGTCTGAACTGAATTAAGGAGCCCGTACATGATTCCCTTCTTGCAGTCAGGCTGAAGGTGTTAGGAGCTGGCAGAGCTGTGCTAATAGGTGGTGGCACCAGGACACCAAGCTCCAGCAGTGGAGGTGCAGCCTTTATCTCAGCATTTCCTCTTCAAGTGATGCTTTCTTGTAAGCTGTGTTCAGGTGCAGGAGGCTCCTCTGCTGTCAGTGGTCAAACCCCACCTGCCTGGGGGCTGTGAGGGGCACACCAACACCTTGTGCTGGGGCTGAGCTCCACATCAGGAGCCGTTGCCCGTGGGTGAGGCAGGAGTA
Source organism: Oxyruncus cristatus (assembly GCA_013399855.1). Taxonomy (NCBI): domain Eukaryota; kingdom Metazoa; phylum Chordata; class Aves; order Passeriformes; family Cotingidae; genus Oxyruncus; species Oxyruncus cristatus. The sequence goes on from VXAY01001843.1 coordinate 822,904, forward strand.
AGCAGATACATTAGTTGTGGAGTAATCTGTTTTCAGTGGAGCTTCCTAGTACAGCTTACAAAAGCTGTGACATTTAGAAACAAATATACTTTTAAACCCATGAACTCACTGATACAGAGCAGGAGCTTTTGGTGCAACTGTGTCCGTGTGTACGTCTGCAGGAAGTGAGTCATGTTCTTACAAAACCATCATCCGAAGAATTTGTGACTCCTGTGACAATTCCCATTTTGGGCTAAGTTAGATCTCTTCCTCTCTCCAGGCTTTTCCCAGGCATCAGGAATGTCTTCTGAGCCCACTTCATCTGCCTCCCAGCAGTCCCCTGCCTCTCCACCCTCTCCCGGTTCGCTCCATCTGCCCGAGAGCCGCAGGGCGAGGGACCGCTCCCCGTCGCCCATGAGGTACCTCATCCCCAGCCCGCTGCCCACCCGACGAACCAGGACGTTTTCTGCGTGAGTACGGGGAAAACCTGCCTTTCACAGACACAAACTAACCACTGCCCTCAGGCAGAACGATCAGGGAAGGTAGTCGGGGGGATGGGGGAGGTGGTTGTTTCCATCTGGAAGATGCTCTGGGATGTTACTGTTGTCTCTTCTCCAGTCAATTCTGATGCCACTGGACTTTCAGTCCAAATCTCCTGTAATTTTTCTGTGCTCTGCTTTGGTAAAGAGTGTTCAAAGTCTCTTGCATTCTTTTAAGACCAGAGTTTTACAGGGAGGGGAAAGTACACCGAGAATTTTCAAAACATAGTTCTTGTCTGAAGCTTTGCTTCACATTGGGTTGTGGCTCTCGGGACCGGTTCCTGTTGGTATTTCTTCATTAGATCCAGCCCTTTTTTTGTCATGACCTCTCTCCTCACTGCCCCTGAAGCACTGGATCAGACCTCACTGGAAGTTTTAGTTCTTTTACTCGTGACGCCTCATCCAGGCTACATTTTAGGGGTGCTCCATCAGTTTTCAGAGGAAAGTGCTTCCTTGTTTCCTTTTCCTATCCAGCTTTCATATATCCATCTTAAGGTCGTTCAAACAGACCTGTAAAAGAATATGTTGGTTTTCAAGGTATGAACCCTGATCCCTGTCTCTGAGGGTTTCTTCAATGAGGTTTTCCCTAAAATGAGATGAGGTTTGTTGCATTTATAGTTGTTTGAGGTGATGATCCAGCTGAGCTGCCTCCCCGTGGGCTTTCCTGTGGCCCTGTTGGCTGTGCAGGCTCCAGGAGGTCCTGTCTGAAGGGGACTCCTCCAACAGCAGCAGAGGATGGTGTTGCAAGGTTTGGCCATCGTAGAGAGTTCCCAGTGCCTGTGATGGCCCTCCCAGTGAGGGGCTGACCTGCTGAAGGCGATGTGGGCTTCTTTGTTAATCTCAGAGCCTTTGAATGGGGGTCTGAGGGCATTATGTGGAGCTGTGGTCAATCACTGCAGTTCAGCCGGTCTGTGTAAGGGAGGTCTGGCAGTGCAGAGTGAAGCACTGTGGCAGTGAGGTCTCAGCCCCACAGCCAACCTGCTTTGTGCCACTTTATCTGGATGGAGCTTTTTTCTGGTGGCTTTTTGCTTTTGCAGTGTTACCCTGCTCTCTTCTTTCCAGAGTGATCTGTGTGGATTTAAATAATAATCTCAGTGATGCTTCGTATTATTACTTCTGTATTTAAAGTGAGGCAAAAAGTTTCACCAGCAGCAGAAGAAAAGTTTATATGTTGTCAGTTCCAAAAGCCTTCAAATGCTCTGAAATTTCTAATGGAAGTAGATTTCTAAAAGGAACATAATTGACTTAATAATTGGGGTTGCCCTTGAAAAGCAAGTCCAAGCTAGCTTGTCTCAGTGCTGTGTTAATAATGAACTCTTTGTAAGTCTTCTCAGCTGTTAACCTTAGTCTGGCTCTTACAAAATGAAAGAATTTATTATTTGGCTTCCGCAGTTCTTTAATCATTAATTAGTGTAGGATTCTTGCTGTATTTGTTTGCCCTGAAAATCAAAATAGCTCTGAATTTTTTTTTTTGTGTGTGTCCTCTTTAAACAAGGGGAGCTCTAGGTGAGCTCTGGCCCCACCGTTGTATAGAAAAGATGAATGTGACAGACAGTGGCTTATTATTCAGTGGGATTGTTTAATTTTGGTTCACTGGAAGTGTGGGGCCTCATCCCCTACAGTGCTTTATCTCCTTGAAAGATGCAATTGAACTTTAATGGCTTGTTTAGGACAGCGAGTTCTTTTCCGTGTAACAAGCACTTGTGAGGTCAGGTGCTTTGACAGCTTTATGGAGCTGGAAATGAAGTGATTTACTGGAGATTTCTCTTTAGCACTTTTAACTGTGTTTCTTTAGTGTTAGTTTGATTTAAGGAACAGAGCTTACCCCTTTTTTTTAAAAAAAAAGAATTTTATTTAAACTTTATTTAAACAAACTTGAATGTTTGGGAAGGTGATGTCAAAGTTGCGGTGATGCATGTAACCAAATTGCAACACAGTGACTTACTGAGTTAGAAGAATTGTACCAAAATCCTCCTCTAATGTGGAAGCAACCTACTGATACTCATGGCATGAGGAATTCCTGATCTAGTAACTCCTCAGTGTAAACTCCATACGATGTCTAACACAGTTGGCTTCATTAATGAACGTTTTTGAGTGAATTTGGGTCCCTGGGGGTTCCACTTGGTGGATTTGATGGGGAAAAGAATTTAATCACACACTTTTCAGGGTGGGTCGTTGTTCATGCAGGTCCCGTTTCTTGGTGGCAGTGAGTCATCCTAAAACTTGGTCTGCAAATCTATCTCATTTTAAAATACAGGTCCTGTGACAGTGGAGGAGGAGTTCAGCCTGGAGTCTTGGTGTTACGCACACCAGTTAGGCTTCACAGCCTGCTGCAGTCACTGGGAGGTGACATGTTGGCTTCACTGCATCCTACTCCGGCGGGATGTGAGTGGGGTGTGTGTACACACTGTACGTGTCTCTGTGCACTGCACTCTCTCCAGACTGCTTGCACACACTCACTGTGAAATATGTGAAAGCACAGCACTCTGGGGCACACTGGTGCTCCCAAACTCAGGAGAGGTAAGAGAGGTGCACATCTAGTGTGGTGCCTGAAAGAAAATTTGGCACAGCAATAGAGCAGCTGAATTCAAGATGGCAACTGATGGATTATAGTGCAAACCTTCCTCGTCTTTATCTCCCTTAAAAAGGCCACAGGCAAAGCCTGTGCAGCGTATAAAAATGAGGATGAAGCAGTTCCTGCAGAGGAGTTCACCCGCTGGGAGTGTTTGGCCCGTTGTGCCCTTTTGCCAGTTTGCTCTGGCTGACGCACCTGGAGTTGTGCTCAGCAATAACCTGCTCTTCCTGTGCTTTCTTCTGCAGAACCGTGAGGGCATCGGAGGGTCCCATCTACAAAGGTGTCTGTAAGTGCTTCTGTCGCTCCAAAGGCCATGGTTTCATCACCCCTGCGGATGGAGGGCCAGACATCTTCGTACACATCTCGGAGTAAGTTGTCCGGGAGGCCAAGGGAGGCAGGAGCTTTGATTTGCCGTAGTTGTGGAATGCATTTGACACGTCAGATGCAAGTCTGAGTTATAATCTGTCACCCTCACCCCAGGAAAGAGGTGTTATGCAGATGTTGCTGACAGCAATAGATTATGCTGCTCTTTTCCTGTATTATTATAAATACGTTGAGTTAAAAACTGGAAGATGATCCTGGCAAATCTCTTGCAATAAGCTGTGCAGTTTTGCCCAGACCCAGAAACTTCCATTTTCCTGAAGCAAATAATCTATGTGGTATCCAATTTTAATGTAAAGACTTATAACACTGGAAATTCATTACTTTTACTTTGCACTGCTTGTACCATTATTAAGCTAAAGGTTAATTGCCTCTATTGTTGGGAAAAGTCACACTTTATTACTTCCTTGAATTTATCTAGCTTCAGCTGTGAGAAGTTTATAGCTAAAGCTTGCTCTGTTAAAGGTTTCATTGGTAGCTCTGCTTTTTTGTCTCGAGACAACAGTTCACACTGAGAACCATCACCTAAATTTACCTTTTGATAAACTAAGCAGATAAAGCTTCTAAAGTCCCTCACTGAGAATTTTTCTCCAGTCTAAACCAGTCTTTTCAGTCTCTTTTCTAAGTACGCTCTAGAATTTCAGTATAATTTTAAGACCATACGCTGTGCACATACTTTCAGTATATGGAGGTAAAATCTCCTGCAGAGTCCTGCTCTGTTTCTCCTTCTTTACATCCCATAATCGCATTAGCCCTCTTATCCCTGGTCTTTGCACAGTTGCTTACCTGCTCTGACCTCATCATCCCTTGCAGTGTCGAAGTTTAGTGCAGTCCCAGATCCAGCCTGGCATTCCCGACAGACAGCAGTGTTTGCATTCCTGGTTCCTGGATACAGGAATTCTGGGTGTGGTTGCAGTGCAGCACGTCTCACCCGGACAGGCCCTGCCTGCCCAGGGAGCCAGAGCACACTCCCTGGCTGCACTGGCCTTGTCATTTGTTGCTTGGCTAATCTGCCAGGTTTAATGGATAATTTTTATATTTGTTTCTGGATTGAGATGCTGACCAGTGCTGGGGCTAAACCTGGTCTCTGAGGGTGTATAATAAGCTTACTCAATCTTTATTCTCCAGTAACCTCTTTTAGACCCATCACCAGTTTTATTGTACCTGTTGTTCACAGTGTTGAAGCTGTGTAATCCTTATTTGTTGTTCAGAGTGGTTAACCAGTGGTAAGTCAACAGAAGTCTTACCATTGTCTTACTTACATTGCCCCAGCTGTCTTTCCTGCTTGTGTGTGCAGCTCATGTCTTTGAAGGAGCACACTGGCCTCCCTCCAGGTTTCTGGAATGTTATTGCACATTGGGGAGCCAAAGCTTTGTAGGGCTCGTGGGTGCAAATGGGCTGAGTGGTCTGACTTACGTGTTCAACCCGAGGAAATGTCATTTAATATCTCCTCTTTCTTTTGTCTGATGCAAATGCACAATTTCTCCTCATTTCCTGAATGACTTAAAAATAGCATTTCCTATGTCACAATTAAAAAATTTAACTGTGAACGTCTAGTCTGACCTATACAGTTACTGATCAGCAGGGGTTTAGTTAAAACAGCCCTCTCACAGAAACATGAATTTTCAGCCTTCTAATGAATTCCTTTTAAAGAACTGTCTATTTTCAGTCCTGTTTTTTTTTTTCCCTCTGTACATTTTCTCTTCCAATTAGTTCAGTAAAATTTTCTTCAGTTATATGAAATTAACCCTTTTAAAACCCTAGAGATAGCTTTTTTTTTTTTTTTTTTTTACTTGGGGTTACCCTTTCGTTTGTCTGTACAAAATGTGAACTGATCTTTCAGGTGTTCCCCAGTTTCCATCCTATGGCCCAACACGTCTTTCTCTCTGCGCCCAAACCCAGAACTTGATTCTGGGTACACAATCCCCCTCAATCAGCTCTAGAAACTCCACTGGGGTTTTTTCCTTTTGGCTGATTAACACTCCCATATGTCTCCTGTGCTGAAATCTTGTGTGACATTATGAGAATAATTTTGTCTGCTGTGATTTCTGGTGATCCGTGCGAGAGGCCCCCTCTCACAGGAGTCCCCTCTCGTGGGCTGTGCTGGTTGGAGTATTGATCCCATATGCTTTCAAAATGCGTTGACTGTGAGCCATCAATAAGCTATATTTGAGTAACTGTGCCCCAAGTGTGGTGTGCCGCCCTCCCCTTCCTTCCACCCGCTCCATCTCCCCTAAAGCGCTATTGAACGGGTCACCAAGGTTGTAGAAGTTCACGGGCAGCCACACTTCTTGGTGTATTTTCAGCGTGTTTGTTTTGCGGACGCACAAAAGGTTCTGTGCTCGCTGTCACCCTCACCCAGCCTGTGCCCTCAGAGCAACCCTGTGTGGGAGAGCTGGAGTAGATAAAGGCTGAGAGGGGGGGAGCTGCTGTGTGGCAGGGGTGGTGGGCCCTGGCCCCTCAGGTACAGCCTTCAGCCTGAGCTCTGGCTTCCCAGCTCCCATCCCAGTGCCCTCCCCACTGGACCAGGTTGCCTCTCTTCTTTTTCAGTTGGGTCATTTCAATCCATTTCAATTCCCACATGGGTGGGGAACAGTCTCCCTGTGCCGTGCTGCATCAGCTGTGTTCTTTCTGCAGTGCAGCTCTCTTCAGGTTTGCTGTAGGTGAGAGGGTTGGAGGGGATCCTCTCTGTCCTGTCTGCTGCTGGAAGGCACCTGTGTCTTTCTGGCAGGTGCTTTACCCAACCCACAGTTCACAGTTCCAGTGCTGGGGATCCACTGCCTCCCTGGGCAGTCTCCTCCTGTCATTAACAAACCTGGCTCTCAGTTGTTTCTACGTTTAACTGACGTCTTTCAGTTTGGCATTTCACTTCTTCCTTCTCCACAGCAGGTAAATGGTGCCATTCTTCTTCAAGCTTATTTTTGTGTACAAAAACCGTTTTCGTTGCTCTTTCAGAAACATTTTAGCACGGTTAGTTCATGTGGATTTCGTAGGACTAAAGTGTTTGGTGTTTTTTGCCACTTCTCTAGGTCAATTTTGCTCCTTTGAAGTCAACAGGATTTTTTTCTATTGAACCAGGACTGGGCCACTGTTCTAAATGTATTATATGTAGGTACCATTTCAGAGCTTCAGTTCAAAAATAGCTGATGTTTCTGCCTCAACCTGTTAGTGAAAAGTGCTATTATTGAAGTACTGAAGGTTTCAGCACATTGTGTTCTTTAATTACTCTGAGTATGTTTGAGTTGTTGGAAACAGCTTTTAGTGCTGGAAGGTGATGGTATCACTGTCTTAATTCTGATGCAAGGCAGCACTGGAAGGACGAATTAGTAATGCCTTTCATTTCAGTTTATTTCACAGTGAATTAGAAAGATTGCTCTTTATTAATGCAAATTGCTTTTAGCAGCAGTATTTTGTCACCAGCACTGTGGCGCAGGGGACTCCAAGGGCTCTGGTTTGCGTAGGGTGAGTTTTGAGATCCTCCTTATGTTAATGAACTGATTCTTTTCTACCTGTTGTAGTCAGTTCTACCCGAGTGTGAGAGATGTCTGTTGGCTGTCTCAGTGCAGTGCAGGCATCTCGTTGTGAAATGAAAGCAGATTGTTTCTCCCGAATCAGTTCTTCCCAAAAGCGAGGATTTCAGGAATGTGGATAAAATGGTTATGCCGGTTTGGATTTGGGAAGATAGACTCTTCCTCTGTGTTCATCACTAAGCTGTGATGATTAGTGAAGGTTTTGAGCACTGGGACCAGCTGCCTATCTTGCAGATTAATATGATTATAAACATAAACACTTAATTTGAGGAGTTATTTTCTTTCCTAAGCTCTGGGGAACTGTAAGGTTATATTTTAATGGAAGTGTCTTCCATAAGATGGGATGTCTGTTTCCTGTAAGTTCCCATTTATTTTTACAAGATAAGAACACTTAGCATGGCATTTCCATTTCCATAAGTGAGCATTAGCCCCAAAATAATGTGACATTCAAAAGCTTCACTTGGTGTCTCTGTAATTTCTGAGTTCAGTATCTGTGGAAGACATTAAGGTGAATGTGGATGTGTTGACATGTTCTGTGAGTTGAACTTGCAGCAAAGCTGCTTTGCTGTGTTGGACTTGAGGTGTGGGTAGGAATACAGGCTCACAGAATTGTTAGGGTTGGAAGGGACCTTTGGAGACCACCCAGTCCAACCCCCCTGCCAAGGCAGGGTCACCTGGAGCAGGTGACACAAGAACGTGTCCAGGTGGGTTTGGAATGTCTTCAGAGAGGGAGACTCCACCACCTCCCTGTGCAACTGTTACAGTGCTCTGCCCTCCTCAACGTAAAGAATTTCTTCCCCATGTTGAAGTGGAACTTCTTGTGTTTAGTTTATGGCTATTGCTGCTTCTGCTGTCGCTGGGCACCACCGAAAAGAGCCTGGCACTGTCCTCTTGGCACTTGCCTTTTGAGGTATTTATGTGCAGTGATGACATCCCTTCTCAGTCTTCTCTGAGATGCTTCAATCCCTTAATCATCTTTGTGCCCTCTGCTGGACCCTCCCCAGTGTCTCCTTGTCTTCCTTGTGCTGAGGAGCCCAGAACTGGGCACAGTACTCCAGATGTGGAGGTCTTCTTGCAGAACTGCTCTCCAGTAGGTCACCCCCAACCTGTGCTGGTACTTGGGGTTATTCCTCCCCAGGTGCAGGACCCTAAACTTGTAGAACCTCATTAGAGGTGTTTCTCTGCCCAACTCTCCAGCCTGTCAAGGTCCCAGTGAATGGCAGCACAGCCTTCAGGCGTATCAGCCACTCCCCCCAGTTTCGCATTATCAGTGTAAGAAACACTGGTTTGAAGTGCAGGTCTGGAAGGTGGTTTTTGTCTGTGGGGCTTTGTTTTAATAAGGTTGCAGAGATTTGCTCCAAGTTTTGATAACACTTGTGTGGGAGCCAGTTCTCCTTTTTGACTGATGAGGTACAAGTGTACAAAACTGGCCAGGGCAGCCTGGAGTTCTCTGGAAATGCCAGCATGGTAGGTGGTAGTGTTCCCTTCTGAGCCATCCTCCTGTGGCTGGTAGAGTCATGGTGACAGCTCTGGTGACTGTCACCTCAGTGTCCTGGCAGCACTCGTGGAACCTTTTTGGATTGGTCTGTGGGAAAAGCATCTATGGCTGAAACCCTGTTCCCCAGCACTCGAGATGGACAGATCCAGCCAACTCACACCCACCCACCGGAGCGACTGTTCTACCTGGCACTGAGGAGCTTGTCACACCCCTGCCACCCAGGCGGAGGTGCCAGCCACAGCCTGACTGCCACCTTCTGCATCGTGTGCTCAGCCAGTCCTGCTTCCTTGTGCTCACTGGGGACAGTTCTCCAGTTGGTATAAAGGGTTGTACCAGGAAAATGTCGTGGCTCTTTGCGTGTGATGAGATTGTGTTTTTTTCAGTTTCACACTTCACTCCTCTCCAGAACAAATACAAAATGTGCTTGCTGTAGTGAATGTAAAACCCTAGCTGGCAAGCATGGAGATGGAGGAGTTGCTGAGATAGTAACTCCAGATATTTCCAGCTATATATTCCAGTTATTGGAAAGCAGGAAGCTAAGGCAAATTCACTTGCCTGGGGTGAAATTTTTCTAAAAGCCGTAATTACATTTTTAACAGCGACACGTACGGTTAATGCTTTCATTTCCACCAGCCTGTAAGGTGATCCACTGTCACCAAAATAGATGGTGGAGTTACAGGAGGATGCAGTTCTCAGCACTGATGCTGTATCTCTCCTCCTCGTCTCCTGTTACGTGGCAGAAGTAAGTCAGATGCACACGGGTTTGGTCATCACTGACATGTAGCGGCTCTGGTGGCCCCAGTTTCACTCTCTTGCCATTCTACCTGTAGATGTGGGATGTTTCCAGAGAGCAGACAGGGAATCCCTGCAGTGCTGGCTGTTGAGCTCCCTTTCCTTGTGCTGGGGGTGGCTGGCTGTACAGACAGCTTCACATGAGCTTCCCTTCAAACAGGGGTCCTGAGGGCACGGACAGAGGGGATGGGGGCAGTGGGGTGGGTGCCTGTAGGAGCAGATCAAATGTGCATTAGAGCACTGCACAGAGCACTCCCACCCTTCTGCTTCCCCAGTGAATTTGGGAGCAGGCAGATGATGGATACTCATTTGCTCTCCAGGCTTTTGCATTTGACTGGGATTTGGCCTGAAGCCTGTGTACTCGCAAGGGCAAGGCAAGGAGGTGGTTCACCAAAGAGCAGTGACAGATGAATGACCACACTCTTGGTTTGTTTTTTTTTTTTATTTTATTTTTAAAGATTTTATTTTGCCAAAGCAGCAGATTTAATGAAAGAGAAAAAACATGCCAGTGTTTGTGGGTTTTGTGCAGTTTGCCAGTACTTGGCTCTGGGGGGGGAAATGCTGCATTGCAGGGAGGCCTTCAGGCTGTCCTTCAAGCTGGATTCCTGCCCCCATGCATAACCATGGCTTTGGAGAATTGATGCTGTGCTTCCCCTGGGATGCTGACACACAGCACCCCTGGGTCCCTGGAGACATCCTGAGTTTGCTGTGCTTTGCTTGTGCACTGTGGTGTGAGCTCAGGAGATTTTGGATGCAGTGCCTGTAACTCAGGAGTGCTGAACAGACACGGTCTCTCCCAGGTGGGGATACATTCGCGTTCTGCTGTTTGTTCTTAGTTCCTGGCTGTGCTGGAGATGTACTGTCAGCTGCATCTTCCTGCAGGGAGAACCCAGCTTTGTCCCTGCTGCTTTCCTGCTGCACTGAGGAGCTGGCTTTGAGCTATTCATGTCCATGGAGAGATCATCTTTTCATCCCCCTTTCTTTCCTCTGATTTTCTGCCAGATCACTGTTTAATGCAAAGCATTAATGCCACATCCCTTCTCTGAGGAGTGTAACAATATGTGTTGGAAATCAACTGATAACTTTAAATGATCTGCGAGCTGAGTCTGAGCTGAGAGAACAAACTCTTCTGGCCTCTCTGCCTTTTCTGTGAATTAGGAGCAAAACAGTTTCTGCTGACTGGAACTGACTGCTCTGGGGCTGCTGGGAGGCCAAATCTGAGCTTTCTGATTTCCTTCAAAATACTGAACGCACTCGATGACTTACCTGCTTTGGACTGCACACTTACTTCCTGACGTGCTCCCGTTCTCGTGCCTTGCTGCATCTGTTGAAGTCTGAAATAAGTAGATTATCCGGGGTAGGAAGGAGAGGCAGCAGAATTCCAGAGGCGTTTGGAAATCAATAGAACACAGGTAATCTTTTTCCTAAGGGTTCCCCACCTTCCCCAGTTGGCTGAGAACTCCGGTTGCACTGATGCGTGCAGGAGAGCCAGCTTACTGTCGTCGTTACTGTGGCTAAATCTTCCCAGAATCTCTGCCTGCATGATACGAAGTTTAACAGGTCAAAGCCAAGACTTGCACCCTGCCTGCCAGGCAGTGGGCACTGCAGGCTGTGGCCACCCGAGGATGGAGGTTCTTTGTGGTCAGTGAGCACAGAACATAACTGCCCTGGGCTTTGGTTTCCAGATGCGAACAGTAGGTGTGATTGTGACAGGATCCAAGCTGACTGCTTGCAGGAACAGGCATCTTTTGTGCCTCTGACTGAGCTCACATAAGCATCCTTGGAAATATTTCTCTTGTGGTTGCCAGTTTCTTCCTTATGGAGTGTGCTGTGCTGCCTGGTGTTGAACCGGCTGCTGAAAGCGGATACAGAGCCATAGCTATCCCTGAGCATGGTTTGCAATGCCATGATTAGAGATCTTGGTAGAAAACTGAGCATCCACTGTACTGGGGGGGAAGTGCAGCTTCTGTCCCAGGCAGCTCTTGGGTAGTTCTCTCAGCACAGAGAACGGGGAGATCCATTAGCGGAGACCTTGGATATTAACAGCTGAGATTCTTCAGTGTTTGAACCTCTTTACTCTTGTCTGTCCCAGTTACAGGTGTGACTGGTGGGGAGAGGCAGCCCTGTTTCTGGTTTTCCTGCTGGACAGCTCGATAAGGTCATCCCTGGCCCTGCTGATGGATGCCAGAGCTGTCGGCTTGCACCGGGACTGCATGGGAGGGCATTCGGGATTAGTAACTCACTGTGGTTCATTACTCTGTCAGGTCCTGCTCTTAAATGAAAATACAGGTTTCCTGGGAGGCATGTTAAGGTGTTAAATGGACTTTAAGAAGCCCACAGGATTATAGAACCCATTGATCCATGGCAGGCTTGGTGATCAGTAAGGCTTGGAATGCACTGAAAACTCTTGTTCAAAAATGTTTCCATGTGACTTAGTCTTTGTCCCAAGAGGTTTAGCTGGAGTCCTGGAATATGAATAGCAGCTGTGAGAAGGAAGAACTAGAACATTCCATATTTAGGTAATTTCCTAATAACCTCCCAGTTTCCTAAAAATAGTGCAGGATAAAATGCTCCACCATACCAGACTGGCGCTGAGCTGGGAAATGGGAGTTGCTGGATAATCTAAGACTCACTCTATTGTGGCTCACTCTGACAGTAACATCAGGAAAGCGTCTCCTATTTTTAGCTTGAAGTTGTTCCAGTGTTTTAATTTCCTGGATAAATAGATATCCATTATTTTGAATTGAACATGCACGCTGATATCTCAAATAGCTGTGAATATCTCCACCTTCCCCTAGATCAACGTTTAATACGTAGTTAGGGTAAAAGTAAAAAAATACAGATCTAAAAATATTTAATCACAATATAGCATCAAAAAAGTCTGTGTTTAACTTGTTTTACCAAATTATCCAGGTAGCTTACATTGTTTCTAGAGTGTCTGTTGCAGGCTGAATCTGTTCCAAGGACTCTGTTTACTTTCTCTGATCTTTTCCTGTTCATTTCCCTCTCAGCCCTTAAGGCAGTTGCTTCCTGGGGGAGGATCTTCCCCCAGCTTTGGGTAGGGCTCTGCCTCCAGTGCCACCATCTCATCACCTCTCAGGTGCCATCATGCTGTTCTTTCCTGACAGCACCAGAAGTGCTGCTGCACAGTCTGGATGTTGCTTGTTTCTGCTTCTCAGCATCACGTAGCGATAGCAGTGCTGGAGTAAGTCTGTGTCTGTCCCAGGAGCTGCATTCGGTGGGCAAACAGTGTGCAGGGACCACTGTTCACTCACATTTATTCAGGCTGCAGACTGGAACCTTTGTCCTCTTGCTTTTCATGTGCACTGGGGGCAATGAGTTAATAATCCCCTATTTGTTAGGCACCAAGAATGACTGGTGACCAGAAAGCCACAGGAAAGAAAAGAGTATCTGATCTGTGGGAGAAAAGTTTAAAGGCCTGAAGCAGAAAATGAAACTGGAGATGTTTGTGTGGCCGCAGCCTTTTCACACAGCTGTGCAAAGGACAAATCCTTGATGGATTAGAGTCACCTCAACAAGCAAGGAAAGGCTACAAATTAGAGGATCAGAGGAAGACATGTTGGGGTCGAATGAGGTTTTATCACAAGTTTCAGTCTCTCCTAGTGTCAGCTTGGATAAGGAAAGAAACCCAGAAAAGGTATGATGCTGTCAGCATAATGCTCAGCCCTGCAAGAAGTGCTTTCTAGTGGAGGAAAGCACATCTTTCTGGGTAATGCTTAGGTCTGTGCAGATTTTGGGGCTAATCTGATCTGTTTAGTAGAAGGAACAGGAGTATTTAACCTCATGATTCAGCATAAGAAATGTGGGTCAACAAATATTTTGGTATTTTCACTTGCAGACCAGGGGCTACATAGAGAGTGCCCCAGACAGTCACCTAACAAGTGCTGAGGGATACAGTGGCTTTCAGCCATGGCTGAGTGTGTCCTGGCCTGGGCCCTTTGCTTCTCATCTCCCTGGCTGCAGCTTGTTGTACTTTGGGCACAGCACTCCTATATGTGTTTTGATTCACTTGATCTTAATTTCTTGGAAAAACAGGATCACTTTGGTTACCAGTACATCTGCAACACCTTTCTCACCAGAATCCATCCAGGTACATAGCCATATTTCAATTTTAAACCGAACATACCCCAACAAAACACCCATCCTTGTTAGTGCTCAAGCTGTACTTCCTCACTTGATTTTGAAGATTCAGGTAATACCTAATTTATCTCCATTTTTCAGGAGCTTTAAACCTTTGTGTATTGGTGCTTCAGGAGACTGTGAATCCACTTTCCTCTTCTATTAACCATACCTACCTACTTTTGCAGATTTCAAATGTTTATTTTGCTAACTGTGGCTCAATCCTGTTTCACAGCAGCTTTTAAAGAACATTTAAGGTTCCTGTTTCTTAAAAACAAACCCTTTCAGCCAAACCTGTGATCCCTTCCTGGGCAGGGCATCCGTTTCATTTGATGCCTGCACAGGGGTGATCTCACTGCTTGCTGTGTGTGTTCCTGCCCTGTGCAGCAGTCAAAGGCAGTGCCATGGCTCTGGAGCGGCTGTAGTGCCAAGAGGAGATGCTGCTTTAGTTCCTGCCCCACGTATCTGCTGTGCCTGTGCTCCCTGGAGCACTGTCTGCAGCTGGTCCTGGTGCCTGAGGCCCCATGAACAAATGTGTGTCACTGTGGCTTGTTGCAGTGGCTCAGCTGTACCCGAGCCAGTGTAGCCTTTCTGCTTCAGCTCTCGTTGTCTGCGTTCATTGCACCCATCTGGGAGCGTTGCTGCTCCCTGTTTTTACTCACCCCGTGTTCCCTTGCGCAGATAAAATGCCTGTGCTGTGTTCTCTTCCATGGAAAGGTGCTGCCTTGCTCAGCTGGGACTGACATCCTGCATGGGTTGTGTCAGGAGTTACTGCTCATGGCACTGTGGTTTTAGCTTTATAGCAACTATACTTTTGGCAACAAGGGATCAGTCAAGAGGTTCAAGTAGGAAAGGTGATGTGATTTATGTGCCATTCCCATTTTCACTTGTGGTTTGACTCTCTCCTGTGTCTCTTCTCGGGACTTTACATCCCCTTGTCAGGCTCTGATGCAGCACCAGCAAGTAACATCCTTGCTTGAAATCCGCTGTTTCGAAGTCAGGGCAAACTGCAGGGTATCTGGGGGCAAATTCCTTTGGCAGTAGAAAAGGTAAGTTAATCTTTGCTTCTGAAAGGAAAGTAAGGATTGGATGTGCAATCCCTTCGCAGCTGAAAGAAGCTTAAACCTGTTGGAAATGGGGTAGGTGGGGTGTAAATTAAGGCAATAACTGGAGAGGACAGCACAGCAGGAGTCAGAGGTCGGAGCTTGAATGTGGTATGATACAGGACTGGGCTGACAGGTTGGCCTGGAGATTTTGGAAGTTAATAAAGGTCAGCTGGATCAGCCTGCGTGGGTTGGAAAGGGCTGTCAGTTCTGATGAAGGAGGCTTTATCTTGATTTTTCTGTAAATATTTTTTCTGCCATCAATTTACTCCTGTTTTCCCAGGCACTTGTTGGAAGAGTTCAGCTTAGGACATGCCCTTTTGGGTCTCATTCCTGTAGTCACAGGCAGCTCTGGCACAGAGGGAAATAAGGTCTAAAGGACATGCATTTCAAGCCACAGGCCTTGGGACTGCCTTTAACTCCTCACAGCAGGTTTTAGATCCATAATCAGATACAGGAGCAGTTTCAATATTACGTTGATACAATCAGTAAGCAAACAATGACTTTTCTTTTGAATTTCCCATGGGAGAAATTGTGATTTAGGGGTCAGTTTTAGCTTCCCTTGTACATGCCTGGTTACCCATCCTGTCCCTGGCTGCTTCTGCTCCAGCACAGCCTGGCACCAGCTCCTTGAGCAGCACTCACAAGGCTTCAGAGGGGAGCAGAAGCTGAGGCAGCCCTCAAAGGGGGAAGGGCTGGGGAGAGGCAGTGCAGGAGATGAAGCTGAAGAAGTTCTGCAGGGCTGTGGGGAGAAGCAAACTCTGATGTGAAGTCACAACTGGCAGTAAGGGCCAGTGAATTTACCTGCTATCTGTCCCGCCAGTCTTTCCTTCAATAGAAAAGCCCAAACAATAATTGGTCACGAGATGGGAGTGGATATGAAGGGCACTGCTAAAATCTGAGATCTCTGCTGTTAGCAGAAACACGTGGGGCAGAATTCCTGGGTGGTGTGACCATGCTCCCAGTGAAGGCGAATAACAAACCCAGTGGTGCGTGACAAACTTCTGACCTAGATGACTTTTTTTTCTTTCTTTTCTTTCATGAACCCAAATCTTACCTCCAGTTAATAGGAGTTCACAAGCAAGTCACACCAATCAGATAGAATTTGTTATTAGTGTTTATCTGTTCCCAAATACAGATGCAAGTGAGAGACACTGAAAACCCTAAAACAACGAGAAATCTAGAGCCTAGGCTGTCAGAGAAGGAGGAGGTGGATATGGGCTTGTGTAGGTTTATTTAAAGAAAGGTGAAGGAGCGTTGTTTGTACTGTCAGAGCCTTGTGGCAATGCAGGTTGGAGGAATCTCTGCTGGTCTTCACTGGCACATGCTGGGATTTTTATTACAAAGCTCTGATGTCGAGCACGGGGGTGGAGGTGAGGAAGGCTGTTGCACTTTGCAGTCTGTGTGTCATCAGCATGTTGTTCTGAACAGAAGGTGACAGCCCTTTGGCCATCTCCCACAGATTCAGGTTAAGGACTCACATGCAGTTATAAATGTACGGTGAAAGTCTTCCAGCATCCCATGGCATCTCACTGGTGGGAGATGGGTAGGAGTGAGCAACTCCTGGAAATCTTCCTGAGTGCTGGATGAGTTTCTCTGTAGTGCAACACATCAGGGTGGCACAACTCTCTTTTCTCATGGCAAGTAATTTTGAAATATTTGTCACCACAGCTCACTTGGGCTCTTTTTCCTTCTTTTCACACCAGAAACTGTTACAGTGGAGTAATCTAAAGGTAAAATCTTTCCATTACGTGGCACAATCCTTTCTTAAGAAAGAAATAAGGGGAAAAAACCCAAAACCAAACTCAAAAAGCTTAAGTGAGAAGGAGGGGGAAAAAAGAAAAGGATCAACTTTCTGTAGTTTAAAACCCATATCCCCGAAGTAAGTGCCAGACGGCGTCAGCCCTGCCCTCTAGTGCTGCCGGGGGGTGAGGTGCTGGTGCAACAGTTCACAGCGGTGCTGCCCAAGCTCGAGTATTCTTTAAGGTATATTAGAGTGGGGATTTTCTTGTTTTTCTGTTTTCATTTTTTTTTTTGGTTGGTTGGTTGGTTGTTTTTTTTAGGGTGGTGGTGGCGGCGTTTATAGGATTTCACTGCAAGACAACCAAAGTCAACCAGTCAGACTTTGGTGGACGACAGGCTCTGTGAAGAAAAAAAACCCAACCAACCAACCAACCAAAAAAAAAAAACCACACCAAAACCAAAAAAACCCCAGACCTGAAGTGTCTTGCGCATCCAAGATAATTATTCTGACAAAAATTTAAATAAGGCATGTTTGTGATTCGTGACTAACTGGAGCTTCCCCTCCGCAGCATCGAGGGCGAGTACGTTCCCGTGGCGGGCGACGAGGTCACCTACAAGATGTGCACCATCCCCCCGAAGAACGAGAAGCTGCAGGCGGTGGAGGTGGTGATCACCCACCTCGCCCCGGGCACCAAGCACGAGACCTGGTCGGGGCACGTCGTGAGCCCCTGAGGTGTCCCCAGGGTTGACCTGCGTGGTCACTGCCCGACAGCTGCCTGCAGGGGACCTGTCCTGAGAATATTCTACGTGTTGTTGCAGGAGGAAACAGTGCGTTGTCAATAAAGCAGATGCAGGCCGGAATCACTGTTTTTATAGCTGGCCTGATTAAAAAAAAAAAAAAAGGAAAAAAAAAAAAGGCAATTCAAATGCTAATGGAAAAAAAATCTAGCGTAATGTGTTTACAAAAAATGTATTTAAAGAGACCTAGTTTGTGTGCTTGGTGGAGCAGGGGAGGTTTGGTTTTTTTTTTTTTCTTTTATCTTGTGAAGTGATTCCAGGAAATGCCCAGGGGGAGTGGGGAGAGGTTTAAGGAGAGCTCTTCTAGTGCAGATGGCCATAACTCCGAGACCCTGGCATTGTGTGAGCCCATTGTTCCCTTGGGCTGCTCTTCTGTAGGGTTACAGTACATTTATTGATGATAACAGTGCCTGAATGCCTTGCCTTGAGAGAGAGAGAGGTGTTCATTGCTGCAATTTGTTGTCCTCGTGGAAGGAAGTTCACAAACAGCAGCAGCCACGAGGTGGAAATTCTCCATCTAGTGGTTACACTCCAGTGCACCATTTGCACATGGTGTGGCTGGACCGGTGTGGAAACTGTATCATGGTTGTGAAGTCAGGATTGTTTGTGAATTTACTTAGGTGCCTTGATGGTTGATTAGCAACAAATTTTATAGGCCAGTATTAAGACAACAAACGAAAAGTTCCAACCCAAATTAAAAAAATTTGCTTCAAGGTTAAGGGGTAGAAAGCTGTAGAATAGTGGATACTTCATAGCCTCTGACTGTGTCTGAATTTCGACAAGGCTGAAGATGACCTTCTGGGTGGCAGACAGTTGCCTCTCTGCCGTGGTGTGCCACCAGGCAGGCAGGATAACTGCCCTTCTGAACAGCAGGCTGTGCTGCTCAGGTGACCCTGTGTAAAATATTGTGTGAGTTACTTAACAGGCTCAGCTGTCTTGGTGAAGTACATTCTGCATCTGTTTCCCTGAAAAACTTGCTTGGTAGGATGTGATAAGAGTCACTCTTCACGTAGTTGTAGTGCAATTAACTTAGTTCTGTTCCTATTTGCCTTCCACTTTTTTTTTCTCTTTCCCCTCAAATGCAGCATTTTTCTCTATTATGTTCCTAACAGTGGATTTTTATTGACCTTGCAAATAATAATAATAAAAAAAAAAATAAAAAAGATGGCACAGCTCTCATTAGTTGTGTGGAACAGTGTAACTCCAGTTGCCTCTTTGCAGTTCCACCAGCAGGTGCTTGCTGTCAGGACGTGTCCCAGGACTCAGCACAGGATCTGCTCTGAGGTGTGGAGGTCGGTAACTGCTGTGCTGGCTTGTTTTACCTTGGCTGTACCAGTATCACGCTGTGCTGTGTGATAACAACCAATCTTAGTGGGGTTTGGAGTTTGGCTTTGTTTTTTATGACCCATAAGAGTTGGTAGTGGTGGATTTATCACTGTCCAGCTTGTTGGAGTATCACACATTGCTTTCTTTACAATAAATGCCACCATTATAATGCTTTAACGTGTCTTCAGTCTCCTCCCTGGGTAGGTGGTGGTGAAGATGATCAAGGAGAGGAGAATACAGGTGTCTGATATTTAAAAACTTTATACCTCAGTGCCCTTAGAAGATAGTTTTGATGCATGAGGTGCATTACAGCTCCCTCTCTGTTTCCGTAAACTCTTCTGGGCATTGGGGTTGGTACACAAAAATTGTATTCTCCCTTTTTTTACTGTGCAGGTATCACACAAACTTGGAATTGGTAAGATTCAAGTTCCTCATTTCTTGTACAGACAGGCAGCATGCAACAGGTTCTGCTTAAAGTATTTTATTTGTCAAAATGACAAATTGAGACAGTAATTTTTGTGATGAGATTTGATTCTCCTGTAGCGTTCATACACAAGATTACTTTTATAATGCCAGATGAGAAAAGTAATATTAACAGTTACATGGATTGTTAGGTGGTGACTCGAATTTTAAGAGAAACATAATTCAGGTAATTTTCTTAGTGCTAAAATCTCATTTACCCTTAATTTCTTTCTTACAAAGAAAATCAGAAAACTTACCAGAAAGTGACAGAAATGTATTTTGTTACTGTGATGAAGTTACTTAAATTATCTTTACAGTTTTTTAATTTTTTTTAGATTTAAATAGTCTGCAGAGTGTAGGTACCATGATCTGACTGTGCCTTGACACCACAACCATTCTGAGCAGGTAACTTTGGCCCCAGCTTGTCCAGCCTTCCCAGGGGTGGGAGACTTGAAGCACCTTCTGACCACACACTATAACACGTGTGGGGTCAGGAATTTATGGCTCAGTTCAATCTTCCCACCTCCAGGAAGAAATAAATCCTGTCTCTTCTACTCATCTTCCAGTTTTAGACCAAGAAAATCCCAAATGTCTGATAATTCATGGTTTTATAGTACAAGGCAGTATTTAAAAAAAGCCCTCTTATAAAATGCTCATCTTTTAAAAAGCAGCCTCAAAATAAAAAAAACCCATAGGGATAAAGCTTTGCAGGCCAATTTCAAGACCATAAATCAACTAGAGGCAGATTATGCCTCCCCTTCCCCCCAAAATGTAATTAATTAGTTAAGGATGTTTACTGATGACTTAAAAACTAACAAAAAATATAAACCAACCCAAAACCCCACAACCAAACAAAAAGAAAACAGTACTTGAAAGGATGGTGCTAAATGTGCTCTGCTGTGTTCCCCTGGTCAGCAAGGGGTCTTCAATTAAAAGCATTTCCCTTCAGAAATGACTGACCTGCAAAGCACCTGCTCTTCATTGAACAGTTACAAAACACAGTACAGAATGAAGATGATGTTTCAAGTTATTAAGCTGTTTTTAACCGTCCTGGAAGTGTGAATTCTAAAAGTCTTTTATTTAAAAAATAGCTCTTCACAGATTCTTCTGGTATCCTGGGGGGATGTGACACTGTGGCCTTCTGTTCTGGAGTCTGTGAAAATTTCATAGTCATTCCCTCCCTGGAAGCAGAAGAGGATTTAATTTAACATATAATCACACACAAGGGACATAGAAAGGAAAATATGGAAAGAAGGGCCTTTTTCCAAGGGCCTGCAGTGACAGGACACCTGACAAGGCTCAGGGAACAACACCAGTGCCGCCTGCATGAGCAGAGATCCCTGAAAGCCACAGGGAGCACTGCAGGAAGCAATTCCCAAGTTTCTGTTTGCCACTCTGCTTTCACGGGGTCAGCAGCAGCTCTCGGTACTTCCACACTCTGAAAATGCCGCACTGCCACTTAGAGGGTTTAACATGAACTGCCCATGAACTCCATGCCAGAGGGACAGGTGATTACTTTTGCAGCTGCTGTCAAGGGGGAAAACCTCTTTAACTTAATTATCTTTTTCTTACAAGATTTCACCTTTTCATGTTTACAAATCTGTAAAGTTCTTTGCAACTTCACAGTTTTATAACTCCAAGTTCTTATAAAACTGAGCCTTTTCTTGTAAAACTTAGCCTGACCCTGTCCCTTGGCCATACTCAGACAGCTTTAATTTCATCCAAGTCCTTGTGCTTGCCATTGCTCTCAGAGGCTCTTGGAAGGTCTCTGCTCAGGGGTTTTAAAAGCCTCTGAATTGCCCTGCTGAGCCCAGTGATGGAGGGACAGGGATTATGTTCAGTCCCCCAATGTGGAGACAGAGTCATGAGCAAAGGAACAGCATTAAATTAAATGGGAAATAAATTATGTTTCATAAATACCAGCCAACAGGAAGCATCAATCTACACTAACCACACAGGATAATCAGTTTATCACACAGTCACGTCACCCAGGTTTTTAACAGAATTAAAGAAGTTCCATTTATAAACAATTTCTGTTAAGTCTGTCGAGAACCTTGGGTTCACTTCAGGAACCTCTCAGCTCTACCCCATGTGTTTGTACCCTGACTTCAGCTCTCATCAGGAATAAGGTTAGAAGGTTAGAACTTACAGTCCTTGTGCTTTAAAACAGCTCTGACATTAATATAACAAACAACTCTACTCACTGGCATTGTCTTGTCTCCGAAGAAATAAATAGTCTTGTATCCATCATTGGCAACGATCCCTAAGCAGTACCTCTTGTCCCAGCCATCGGGGAACACATCGATGCTTATCTGCCCTCCTAGGATAGAGATGAACCAAGCAGACTGGTTTGATTGCAAGAACACGTTTCTGAGGGGAGAGGAAGTGAAGAAATCCTAAACTGGGTACGATTTTAGGTAGAGGGAGCTTTGCAGAAGCCACAGGAATATTATGAGACCCTGGAGTTAAGTCTTTTAAGTATGGAAAGTGTTTTATAGGGTATCAGTTATTACAGTTGTGATTTAGAGATGATTATTTATCCATTAAACAAATATGGGTGTTCCCAAAAAGTGAACCTTTAAAAAAAAAAATCACATTTAATCTCTTTAATTTTAGAAAGGACGGACACAAATGAAAGCAGTCACAGGTCTATGTACAGCCATGAAGTCTTAGGCAAAAGACTTTCAAAATAGAAAAAGGAGGAAATCAGCCTCTTTAACACACCCTAAGAGGACAACAGCTGTTCCAGTTCTGAATCCTTGCACTTGCCCAATACCTAAAAGCATGATCCCCAGTTGAAGCAGGTGTCTAAAGGTATTTACAACATGCCTCAAGAGAGCTGCATTTCAGTTCATTTCTGCCTTAGTGCTTCAATACCACAGCACTAATGGCAACCATACTTTCTGAAAAATAACAAAGGGCAGGAATGTGGTAATATATTAGGGGGGAAGGGAAAAAAAACACGAAATGCATGGAATATTAATTCCTCCTGTATTATAATTTTAAACTTGCACTTGCTTTTGGATTCTTTCCTTCCTCCCACACAGTGCAGTTAGAGCTGAGGAACCAAGGGCAACTGAACAGCACTGATGGAATAGTTCTGATCAAAACTGATTCACAGAAACAACTCTGACTAAATAGAAGCATATAATGTTTCGAAAGGAGCAGAATCAGTCATACAACTGACATTAAAGGACAATGAACTGATGACAAGCAATGAAGTTCTCTTTGTTGATGGATCTCAATTAAAATGTCCCAATGAAAGCCTAAGAGGAAAAAGAGGCTCAGTCTTGCCTGCAACCACCCCCAGTGAGAACTGTCACACAAATGAGATATGTCACAGCCACAAGACAATATGACTTTAATGAAATTTAAATTAATTGATGTTTTAAATTACATTCTTTTAATGTATTACCTATAGAAAATGTGAGGCCTTTGCCTGCAAATTCTCTTCGTAAATCAGCCACAAATTTCTCTCTTATATGCTCCTTCTGTTAAGGAAAAATGAAACAAAACCGCACATCAGTTACATGCTGTGTTAACTCATCAATGAAAAGATAACCCCCGAAAACATTTCAAAAATATCCAGAGGTCTGAGTACCAGGACTGTGATACAGCCACATTTTATTATTACTGGCAGCACTGGAAATCTGCTACCAACTTGTAAAAAAATAAAGGAGCAAAACTTCACATACATGCTGTGATGCTTGCTTTTCCATCTGAAAATCTTAAACCACTGCAGAAGTGGGCTTCAACTCCCAGAAAAATTCAGTTTTACAAATGGGAAGACTGAGGCATAGGAAGAGTCTAAAAAACTGATACTACTCTTCTGAGGCCGTATATTCCAAAAAGGGTTTTTTCAGAATGCTTTGGTATCTTAGATATTCTTCAGCACCCATGAACTGAGTCACAGATAAAGTCTGCTTTGGAGGAATTAGGTTTCAGGTTTTTATTGGGTCGGAAACAGTTGTTGTGGTGTAGCAGGAAACAGAACTCTGGTGGCTCAGATTCATTTCAGCCTTGCACATTTAGCTGTGTACAAAGGAAGATAAATGGTGAATGGTTGACCTCAGTTAGTTGCCAAAATTCTGCCTTAAAAGGCTTTGCAGAGGGCAAGTAAAGGAATAGTTTTATTGACTTGAATGGATACAGACTGGTACACTAAAGAGTTCACCAAGGAATGGTTTTATCTAGGACAGGATTTTTACCCTGTGTGTAGAGGTTGGATGTTCAGTACTCTGGATACTGGATTAAAAGAAACTTGAGCCAAACCCACCCCTTCTGCAAGTAATCATTGTTAACCATTGCAACAAGAAAACTACTGGCTATTTGCTGAGGTTTGAGTGAAGAAGTTTGTTAAACTACATGGATTACTATGAAAAAAATTGCAGAAAGTATAGAAGTTTTTTCAAAATCATAAGCTGGCTGTAACTGCCTCCTCCAGGAGAGCTGGGTATTTTTCAAGAGCTGTAACTCACTTTATCGAGTTCATAGAACTCAAGTCGTTCTTCCTGGCTGCAGCTCCTTCCAATGGGGGACACATTTAACATCCCGTTCCGGAACTCAATGAAAGTACCTCTGGAAAAGGATTGATTAACAAGACAGAAAACAGATGAAAAAATTGATCAAGAAACACTAAATATCATAATAAACTTCCATTTAATTCCGAAGACAGTGGGAATCAGCTGCCTCCTTCAGCCTCTCACTGTATGCATAAAACTCATTGTATGCATAGGAACCAATACCTCTGGTACCAGGGAGTATTTTGGACTTTTATTTCAATCTGGCAATCTCAACATCATCCTTTCCTTTAAAGTACAACTTGGTTTTAAGAGTGACTGGAGCATCCCATCAACCCAATCCTCAGAGCCAGACAGGCCAGGCTGTCTGTTTTATAGGGTAAAGCTGCAAAATTCACATCAATCTGGGCAGTGTCCTGCCCTGCCTCACACGGTGTATTTTAGGCCTGGAGCAGCTGCACCTCACGTGTCACACAGAGCTGGTCTTGCTGCACACCTCTCATCTCTGGAAAACATTATGCTGCTGAATTCCAAACACATCAAGGAAACACTCCAAAACTGAGTCTCCTTCCCTCTTAAATATAAATACTGATTCAGTCTTTCAAATCCTGTGCTCCAGCTGAGAGCTTGTCTTTGTATGCATGGATTGAGCTGTTTCACATAAACGGTGTTCCCAAAACCACAAATTACTCCTTTTTTTTTTTTTTT
>VXAY01001843.1:847012-887735 GCA_013399855.1 Oxyruncus cristatus
TTTTTTTTTTTGCTGAGCAGCCTGAGCTGAGCTTTACATCCCTATATCCAAACTGTAACAAGGTGTTGGCCATGTGAGCTGTGTGTGTGCACATACCTCTTCTTTGGCAGTTTAATCTTTGCAATGTAACTCAGGCAGTAGTTGATTAGATCCTGAAGGATGTCCTCGCCCAGGTGACCCTGAATGCTCTAACAAAATAAACACCATTCAACCAAGGGTCCAGAATTTGAGATTCTAAAAGCAAGTCACATAGAAAACACAGACATTGGATAATCAGGCATGGTTAATACCACAGAGGAAGAAACACTCCTTCAACCAGTAACTCTCAGCTGATGCACACACGGTATTAACTGAAGGCTCTCATCTTTATTTTTGTTTTTAATTTTTTAACCATAACACCAAACTAGCTTTTAATATGCTCCGCACTTGCACCAAGTTTAGAAGGAAACTGTGAACCAGAGGCAGAAGCCCTAAACAAAAACTGCAGTTAATATCTGCTGTAGCCAAGCATGAAGAAATGGAGCTTGTTCCTGCAGTAAACTGGAACCACTGCTCAAGGCAGCAGTTTCAGCCAGGATCTCTTTTTAAATGTTTACTCTCCATTACTTACGTTTAACATTACAGGCCAAATGAATGATCCATTAACAGAGGGAACACATGATAACTGCAGCAATTTTGGCCTTTGTTAGAAGGGTGATTACAGAGGACTGCACTGTAGCAACAAAGCAAAGTCTTTACGAAATCTGTAGAAAATTTTTCTTTCCCACTACTGGAAATTTCACACTTGCCTGCTTGCTCAGGAATTTCCCATCCTTGTATGCTACAAGACCGTTTTCTGGAAACACGTAGTCAAATTTTTCAACCACTGCAAGCAAACAGAAAGACAGTAAAACATCCTTTTTTTCCCACGTATGTTTAATGCAGTTTGCCTTACACGTTAAACAGGTTAAAATACAGCAAACATTAGATCCTAAAGCATGAAAGATGCAGCAGCATAACATTAAGCACAGGATCAAAGCCACTCCCATTTCTCACTGAGGTTAATGCACACCTCAAATCACAAGAAGTCATTCAGTTGAGTTACCCGTGTTTTTGCTCAAAGGCTCTTCCTCTCCTGAAAATAAGTCTCTTTGCATTAAGTTTAAGGAAGTGACTGAACACCTCAAATACTGCAAAAACCTGGCACAGAGCCTGGCAGGAGAGCAAGTCAAATACTGCTCTTCTGCGTTTGTTTCCTCAGTGTTACTAATCTTCAGTAAATGTCTGCCAGTTGTGAGACTCTTATTACAACACAAAATGATACGGCCTAGTGGAGACCACTTGGAAGGCAAACAAATTCTGATTTATCTAAGCATGACACAAGGCTGTCAGTGGCATCAATTAAGTAAAGGCCATTAAAGACATTGTTTTATACAGAAAAGGAAGTGCCTCTTGTAGGACGAGGGTGAGAATCCATCGCTGCACCATAAGCCTCATTACAAAAGGGGTTTGTTAAGCGGGTTATGGTGCAGTGAACAAAGTCAGACCCTCCAGAGATGTGCTCACAGCTGAGCAGCCACACGTGTGTGTCACACACACAATGCCACTGTAAAGCAGCAACGGGGAAAAGCCCTCCCAAGGTTCTGCCAGAAGTTCACCATTAGTAACAATCCCTTAATACGATACCCAGACACGTGTAAAGTGCCAACAGGCTGCACTTTCTAAGTGCCAGGAAACAGCTCTGCAAGAGACCGGGTGCCACACGACATCACCAGGAGAACAGTCCAAAGCAAGGGCGGAGGGGAACGAACAGGGCTTAACCTGCATTCAGCCTTCCTGACTCCCCCGTGGGTAGCTCGGGATTGCATCAGCGCGGTCCTTACCGTCCTCGCCCAGCTGCTCGCGGATCTTGGCGAAGTCGGAGCCTCCCACCACCCCAACCTTGACCTTCTGCCGCAGCCGCTGCAGGAACGCCGCCATCTCCGGCGAGATCCTCTGCGCCCAAACACACCCGTCAGCCCTCCCTGCGTGCGACACGAGCCCCGCGGCGCTACTGCGCCACGACCACCACAGGCCAGCAGCACTGGCTTCCAGAGACAGGGAGGACTTCTCTGTTTCCCCCGTAAGGGGCGCGGCAAGTTCGCCCACCCAGCCCCGCTGCCCCGTGAGGGCTCGCACGCTGCGGGACACCCCCCGCTCCCCCAGCCCGTGGGTGACAGCCCGGAGCCCCCCTTCCCCCGCAGCCCCGTCCCGCACTCGCCTGGCGCGGGGCCGTGAGGGTGCCGTCCACGTCGAAGAGGCAGAGCGCTGCGGGCGGCGGGGCCATGGCGGGGCCGGGCCGGGCTGGCTGCGCCCCTCCCTCAGGGCTGGCTGCGCCCCTCCCTCCCGGCGGGCCCCGCGCGCGCTGACGGGGCGGCGCGGCCGCGCCGGGGGCGGGAACATGGCGGCGGTGAGGGTCGGGACGGGGTGGGGGGCTGCCAGGGACCGGCCGGTCCCTCTTCCCTTTCCCCTTTCCGTTCCCGATACCCTTCCCTTTTCCTCTCCCTTTCCTTCCCTTTCCCCTCCCGACGCGTCCCTGCGCGGGCGCTGGCGCTCGCGTGTGTGTTACCTGGGGGCAGCGCCAGGTTCCCTTCCTTCCCGTTATCCTGCGCGTCCCCAGTGTCTGGTCCCTCTTTCTCCAGGCCTTCTCTCGGTATAGCGCGCTCTCCCCTCTCCCCCTTACCGTGCTAGTCCGCTTTTTTTCCCCTCTGTTTCCCTAAAATTGCTATTTAAGTGGTTATTTAGCAAGTCTCCGATGTCGCCGGCCGGCAGCCCGCGCTCTCCTGCCCTCCTTGCTCTGAAGCGGCCTGTAGTGCCTTGATGTGGCTCGAACATCAAAACCAAACAGCGAGAGAGGGGAGGATGCCATGGGGTCCGTTCGCTGAGCTAACTGGTTATCTCTGTTGACTGTGTTACCCAGGGTGGTTTTCTTTGCATGGAGGGATGTGAGCACGAACACCCCTTTCCTGACAGAACACTGCTTTGAGGTTACTCTGAGCGGGGGCTTGTGCTTTGCTGTCTGTAGGTGCCTGAGGGACCGACTGAGCTCACTGTGGTTCAGTTCTAAAGAGGGCTCAAATGACCTGTGGGAACCTTTCCTTACAGGCTCGGCTCTGCACAGTCAGGACTAAAGTCTGCATGGCACCAGCTTTTGGGAGATGTCTACAGAGGGAGCTCTGGACAAGGTCCTGGAGAAGAGGAGATGCTCATCCGCTCTGGACTTCTGGCCCGTGGGCATGTTTGCAACCACAAAACCAGCAAGTCAGTGGCGTTAACAGTTACCTCAGAAGACAGCGAGAGTCTGTGTGTCTGTCCCATTTGGCCACTGCTGGTGTGGTTCAGCAGAAGGCTGTGGATGGGAGGACAGAAGAGTTCAAACTGGTCTACAGGTTTCCAGGGATAAAGTACTGCAGAGTCCTGTCCAGACTGAAGCTGTTGCAGACTGCCACCACCATGGTCACACTGCCTCCCATCTGGTACCTCTACCTGCAGAACCAGGTGTCTCAGAATATCCTCTTATACACAACTGGCCTTGCAGTCTTTGCTGGTGCAATGTTGTATAGCATGAGTTACTTTTTCAGAAGAATTATTGGATTCATCTACTTGAGTGAAACTGGCCAAACTGTCAGAGTGGCCCACTTGACATTCTGGGGAAGACGGAATGACATTTACTGTCCCATAGAGACAGTGGTGACTTTGGATGAAGTTGGAGACAGCAAGGAGGAGCTGCTTCTCCAGTTCAAACGGTATAACAGCACAGATACTTTATATTTTACACTTAAGTATGGACAGATTGTAGACAGAGAGAAGTTTACTCTAATATTTGGAGAACTTGTGTGATACAGCAGCTCATTTCTAATGATTTTCCATGTTGCATGTTCATTGTGCTTATTGTTCTATGAGGTTTAATTATGTTACCAAACTGACACCCCTATTTTCCTATGCAAAGCCTGCTGTAAGTGCACCCAGCATAGAAAGTCAGCGTGATAAAGAATAATCCACTGGATTAAATGTCTTTGCAGCTTGTTTATGGTGTGAGGAGTGTCTGTTCCATGTTGGATTCAGTGATGTCTGTGTTGTGCTGTCACAGCAGCTGCAAGTCTGAACTGTCCTCCTTGGGAGGCTGCATTAGTGGTGCTGACCTCAAGTGTCTCAGCTGGCCCCTTCACTTGTTGTGAAACAGGAAAAACTCTTGGAGTGAAATACAGGAGCTGCCAGAGCACCCTCACTCCCAATCAGTGCTTCTTTTAGCCAGGTTGGTTGGGAAGCCTCTGGAAATTAAAACTGGTCTTGTATGTACATGTGATGAGTGATGGTTAATGTCAGACACAGATGTGTTAATGAAATTATGTGCTAATCAGGATGAGAAGGAGGTGTGTAATCCTGTGGAAGGTGGATGTGATCTCCTGGCAAGATCCTCCAGGATGTGAATGTAACTGGACAAAAGAAGGGTGTGTGCTGCAAGAGGCACTGGCAGCTCAGCTGTGAGGGTAAGTTACAGGCTGGGGCAGCATTTCAGGAGCCCCTACAGAAATCGCTGCCCCATTTAATCATAGAATATTAAGGGGTTGGAATGGACCTTCAGGATCATCTCAGCCCAACACTCCCTGCTGTGGTCAGGGACACCTCTCACATTACTCAAGGCTTTATCCAAGCTGGCCTTGGGCTCTGCCAAGAGTGGGGCATCCCCAACCTCCCTGTTCCAGTGTCTCACCACCCTCACAGTAAAATATTTCTTCCCACTGGAATGGTAAAAGCAACACCTGTATCCATGAAGGACAATGGTCTTACTCCATGATGTTAGTATGACTCCTCCTTTTCCAAAACCTCAGTAGAGGGGAGGAACTGAAACCCAAGGAAGAACCACGTGTAACATGTAACACATCTTCTGAATTGTCAGAAGCAAGTTAACCCCTTACACCACTATTCTAGCTGTACCTCATTTGAAAATGGCAAATAAACTGACCCTCACCAATAATCTGGAGTGGTTTTTTCCCTGTCTGTTCCTCATGCAAATTGAAACCTCTGTCTCTGGGTGGATCAGCAGATGCAGGTAAGTAAAACTGCCGTTTAAGTGCACAGGCTAACCCTGAAATACCATTTATTGATGTTGAACTTTTCTTGAAGGGGTTCTGTGATTTTAAATTTTGGCTGATGCTGTGTGGCACAGCAGTATCAAAAGGAAAAGAAAAATGTTCTTGGTGTAAACACCATGGCAGCAAAATACAGTGGGCTGTACATATACACTGTTTTTTGGAGGCTTATCTTCATCAGAATGTATTTAATATGCACTAGTGGTTCAGTTCAGGCATGTACTAGGTGTAAAATTAAAAGGTCTGCAGAAGTTCAATTATAAATATTTTATTTAAGAATATTGATTACACATGAGATGTCATTTGTTATGAATCTGTGTACAGTTACTAGTTACACCATGAAGTGTAGTTAAGTATTTAAACATTTATTTGGCACTGTCCACAGTATGCTGTAAACAATATTAACTTTATATGCTTCAGCTGCAGTGCTTTCTATGTATTCTCTAACAATTTCATCAACATGTTGTACACAATTATACAGTTACTGAGTGTCAGTAAAAATTATAAAAACACCTAGAGTAGTCATAATAAAAGTGAAGATGTGGTAAGACTTCAAATTACTGGACCTTTGCTTCTGTAAAAGTACAAGACTTGCTAGAGACATTCACTAAAACTACTGCACTGATATGTTGAACAAACTAATTCCCAAAATGCTGTCAAATACAGTTCTTGGTTTGACTTTCCTTTTGCTGATAATACGCTTACAAGGACAGCGATGACAATGAGGTTTTGTTGAACACCAATTTACTGGTCCTTACCCCGGATTTCTACAACCTCTGTTCAAAAACCTGCTCAGGTTCTGCCCAGTGGCACCAGAGTTCTGATTTTACAGAAATCCCACTGGGTTTCAGCTGGCAGTAGTGAGTGTACTTGGGTTTCCCAACACCACTACTCTAAAATGGGAAAACCATGATTAACACTTCTCAAAGCAGGTAAGAAACCTTTCACATTTTGGTAGCTGTATTAAACATGTTAAATCTTTTAACTGCTCTGTCTCTTATTATGTACTTAAAAATTGTGGTCAGGTCCTAAATAGGGCAACTGTAAAGTCCATTGTGGTCCCTGTTTTTTTGGTGCATAACAGAAAGTTAAACTTAGTAAACAAAATCCAGATGCTTCCTCCAAGAAAAAGAAAAGAAAGGCACCAGATCTAGTTCAAGTCAGCCCTAAGCAAACAGTAAAGAGACATCCAAAACAATTCTCTGAAGAGAAACAAATTAATGAACTGTTGACACTTTTTTTTTTTGATCCTGTGGCTTTCTAGAAGATCTCTGAAGTATCAATGACTTAGAATATACTATTAGAACAAAAATAGAATTACTCTGCATTATAAATGTGCAGTTAGGACTAGGCCTTCACTGTAGTGGCTCTGATACCAGATAATGGCTAAGATTAAGCATTTCTCCTGTAATTTTACAAAATACCTCAAGTATTCATGTAGAACTTGTAATAGATAAATTAATGGCTATTGTGTGTTCTGGGCAAATGGTAAAATAATCTGGAATCATTCTAAATTGCTGGCAGAAGTGGAAGTAATGTGCTTTGCATGGTTCTCTAAGCTTTGTCAAATTATACACTTCAGGGTAGAGCCTTCTCTGTACAAGTCTGCTTGTAAGAGAAGTCACAAGTTTTAAAACTCATCCATGATGAGGAGAACAGGCCAAGTGCTTCAGTGCCACTTGCAGGGCTGCAGGTGTGGCTGAGGGCACCGGTGCCTCTGGAGTAGCGCGTGCAGGCTGGGCACAGAGGGTGCCCCGACCCACCTCGTGGGGCAGATGTCTGTACTCGAGGGAGAAAAGCTGGAAATCACTCTGTAAAACACTGTGCTTGGCAGTGGTGGAAAGCAGAGCTTTCCCTGAAACGCCGATTTTATCCCAGCTGCCGTTAGAGAATGGCACCTCCCATGTGGCCGGCACGTGGCTCCTAAGTGAGGCCACTCTCGTTGCTGTTACTGGACGCAAATCTATCGGGGGGGTCACCTGTGAAAACGGGTCCTGTTCAGACAATGGATAGTCAGGGCCATGGCTGGAGAGAGGAGTCTGCAGTCAGCATGGCCCAGGCCAGAAGAGGGAGGCCCACAGGTTGTAGGGGATGCACAGTGAGGGGCAGCTGCGTGTACCTGCTGGTGACCAGTGCCAACGCTCTGCCTGGGGCACGCGTGCAGGGAGCAGCTTGCCTTGGGCAGGATCACACACAGAACACAAACCTCAGTTTATGACTTTACACTTATCTTGTAAGTAGAGAAGACATGAATTAATGCAAACTAATTTCATAATCAGCTGTTCAGTGTGAGGGAACCGTTTTTTACTTGAAGTTTGCTAAGATGTCACTGAAAATGTTCAGGAAGAGGTGCGCGTGGTGATCCTTGAAGATCAGTGTGGGACGGAAACGAATGGATCTGTCTCCACAGCCTCCCAGAACAACACCTGAAACAAGAACAGAAAATGTCCTCTTGTCATTTCCACCTTTGCCAAGTATCCACAAAATGCAGGTCTCTTGACTGAGGTTCACCTCACTGTGGGGGGCCAACAGAAGCTCCCCAAATCCCTGCTAACCACACCATGATACAGCACGAGGCCAGCGCTGTGAAAGACACCAAACTTCACAGAAACTTAGAAGAACACTGTGGGTGCCAGCAGATGTTGTATAAGACACTTGGAGTATGGGGACTCATCCCAACAGCAGTGGAAAGAGTCTACCCAGTGCACAGCTCAACTCTACTGGTTATGTATCTTGGTGCCACAACAAGACACAGGAGCTTCCTCTGCAATTTTGGTTTTAAACCACTTTATTTCCAGTTATAAAAAATTAAAATATCTCACGCCAGCAAACCTCTTCCTTCAGTGCTTTCAATACATGGCAATTTTTTTAACCCAAAATCAACTATTTGAAATATCTGTGCACAATGAGAGCTCAGCCACTGAGCTGGGCTTACCCTGCCTCGAAGCAGAGCCTTGGTTTACCATGAAGCAGACTGCTTGCCTTCTCTCCCTGCTGCCTTAGTTTCAAAGAACAAAAAATGGTGTCTTTTTGACCCTAAAATGTTGGTTTCACCACAGTTTAGATGCATTTCAAGAGATAGGAGTAACAGCAAAAATGGACAGCAGCAAACCCAGGGCCCACACGCAGTTAAATTCAAAGAGAATGTTAGGTGTAGATCCTGAGGATCCCCTCCGGGGCCCATCTGCAGCTGGGTAACAGTTCTGTGGTAAAAGAGGCATGTTGTTGTAGATCTGTGCCCATTTAGGCAACTCATCATATTTAATTGTTAGGTATTCCTAGGTATAGGTGTTGGTAAAATTCATAGTTCTCCCGTGTTTTCCTGAGTGACATTAACTTTCTTCTAACTTTCCTGACCTGTTTCTAGAAGGAAGCCATGCCCAGGGACACCTGAAGTCATTGCAGAGGACTATGAGACTAATGTCACAACAACTCCTGCCCTACATAGATCTCTTCCAGTAACACCAGACCTATAGAGCCTGGTAAATATACACACCATGCACTGGACTGGTCTGAAGTCTCTGAAAACACAAGTATTTCCAGAAAACTCTATATAGTTTTGTTTGTCATTTCCCTTCTCTCCTCTGATACTGTAGTACACATACACCATCTGAAAAAGGAAAATTCAGTAGCATTACCTATGCTACTGTTTGTCACGTGAAGCTCATCCACACACACAAACTTTCTTACCTTTGTTTCTGGCTATTGTAATTAACTTGTTCCTAGTTGCATCATTTGGAGTGTCAAACGAACAGAATGTTCCTCTTCCTCTCACTCTGCTGATGAGATGGGGGTAACGAGCCTGCAAAGAGAGGAGAGACGTGCCCGTGGCAGGTGCTGGAACAGAGGGCACCTGGTGGCAAGCTCAGCTCTGCCATGTGGAAACCCTGCTGCCTCCTGGTTCTGCTGGAGTGGAGCGAGTGCAGGGGCTGGACTGCTCACACAGTAGAGACTGTGTTTGGGAATATCCTGTGCAAAATGCCTTTTGGGAGGAGAGCACCTCCAAGCCTACCCTTCAGTGCCTGTCTGACTTTCCTTCTCATATGGGGCTCCATAGTAGAAGCTGTGAGGAATTTCCCTTAGTCAAGGGAGGGAAAGCTGCAATTTTCTTGTTTAAACAGCCCAGCAGAATTGGAACAAAATATGAAAGCACCTTCCTTTAAAAAGAACTTTGGGATGATGAAATACAGGTGCTTGTGGTAACAAAACCTTCTAACAAAGTAATTTAACTAGCTGCAGTTCACACATTCAGCTTTTTGGGGGTCACCCTCTGTTTTGGATTAAGCTGTATAAACCCAATGTTCTTAAGTCAGTAAAAGGAAGATTACTTCAATCCAAAAGGGACACAGTTATTCAACTCGCACTGAAGCACCTAAACCAGCAAGCTGTGATTATGGTTTAGTCCCCAGCTGGAGTTCCTCAGTCCAAGTGTTTAAACTGGATGAGGTCAGATCCTGACCCATCAGCAAATTTATTTTTCTTACCTACAATCCTTCCAGATGTTTACCTGCAAATCCAGCAGCCCAGTCAGTAGTGCTTTCCCGGCGTGGGTCGCATTGTTTAGAAGGTCTTCTGTTTTAATAACCTTGATGACTTCAGCAAGCATAAGGTTCTTGGATGGATCTCCAAGCCAGGTATTGAAAATCCGGTAGGGCTTGGGAAAGGGTGGGAAAAGAGTTGTGGGACACGTTAACAGGTAAATCACTATAATAAAGAAAAGCAAGGCGTCACACTGGCAGTGCAGACATCTGGTGTATGAAAAGGCATGCACTAATTTCACCACCCCCCCTTCTTTTGTTGGAAGAGCAAAATCCCACTGCCCTGCTGAGCTGAAACACAGGGTGACTACTTCATGCTTCACATTTACTGCACTCTGTCTTGCTGCTCTGACATCTCATTGAAACATAGGTATAGGTGACACAGAAATCAGCGTTATCTATATGGGTTTTACATCAAGCTTTATGTCGTCCTCCTTAATTTTACTTTTTTTTTTCATTTATTGCATCTATAGTGTCGTTAATGTGAAGAGGAAATCTTGCTGACAGAATCTGCAGTGCTGACATACAAGTTCTGAAGGCCCCAAGATGCCCTGCAGGAAAAGGTGTCAGTTTGAGGTTGGGGTTTGTACTGAAGTTTAGTTCCATGAGGCTAAACCCTGTTCTCCACTCCCCCTCCCCAGCTTTATGACCTTGGTGACTGACAACAACTGGAATACAAGTGAAGAACTGATGATGACAGCTGTTGTGTGAGCACACAGCAAGTATTTGTGGAACAGCAGCTCCATCCAGCTGAACCTGCATTGCTGAAGGAAACCTTCCACAGAGGTTACAGTCACTCCTCAGTGGGTCACCAGCTAGCACAGAGTTTGTTTCACTGAAAGTCTTACAGCATTTGGCCTGAACTCCTCTTTGTGGAAGAATCCTCCTGTCATCATCTTCTTACTGAATGTTACCACATCAGCTGGGTCATCCAGGCCCCAGTGCTCGTGTGCCCAGAATTTTCCTGTGCAGCCGCCTCCTGTCTGCACCTCGTCCACCAGGAAGGCACAGCCATGCTGTGGGGGGAGACGGGAGGAGCAGGGAATGTAACAAAACAGAAAGACCTCCCTTAGTGAACAGAGCCAATGACATGCAGCATCCCTCCTTCCTCTCCCTTCACTGTTCCAGTCTCCCCTCCTCAATCCCTCCACCAATGCCACTCACTGTGAGACAGATTTCACGATTAAAAATTCAGCTGTTTTTTCAGAAAGGCACTAAACACTTATTTTCTACCTAAACTCACAAGGGACATATTTTTATATAGTCTAGAAGGTACCTGAAAACATCTAGGAGGAGCACAGGTGGCATTTTCAAAACCTCTGAGGGAAGCAGTGTCATTTCTAGGAGCTTTGTTTTAAATAAGGAGTTTCTGCCCCCAGTCCGAGTTGGTCATTTGTGGCACAAAGGCAATACCAGCATCATGAGCTGTTCAGCCTGGGGGACTGAAGAGCTGCCTTTTCAGACCAGTCTTCTTCAAGAGCTCCTCATGTGAGCTGGCAACATGGGGGTTTTATGTGAAAGACTATTTTGTTAAAATTTTGGGACAGAGAGATAAGTTATATCATGGCATTGTAATTAAAAACAATTGGTAAGTACTTTTGGCAGCACCTCATTTCAGACAAGGCAACCCTTTCCATTTTACATTACTTATCATTCACCCTTGCATGAGCAGCTGTTAGCAGTGGTGGAGTCCCCATCCCTAGAGGGATTGAAAGGATGTACAGATGTGGCACCTGGGCACGTGGTTTAGTGGTGAATTTGGCAGGGCTTGGTTAATGGCTGGACTCATTAACCTCAGAGGTCTTTTCCAACCTAAATGGTTCTACGATAATGAAAAAAGCTGCTTTTTCTCTTGGCAGAACAGAATTTACCAAATGTCACCTCTGCTCTTCTCTGTAAGCACCCAGATGTTTTGAGGGGAAAAAAAAGCATGGAGTAGGTCTTCCTGAGGGTCATCACCTCTAAACAGGTAACTCCACATTCCAAGTATCAAGACATCTTTCCTTTTCCTTGTTTTACTGGAACATCAGCACTATGATTGGACTCAAGTTGTATTTCAGCTTTTATTGCAGTTAAAAACAACTTTGTAATTAAAAATATACGCTTTTCCAAACCCTCCTCTTCAGAAATCGAACCTTCTCAAAAAACTGGCATTATCATTTAAAGAACACTATTGCTAAATTCACAGTTAATTAATCAAAGTAATTTCTCTTTCACCTTGAAATTAGAAGGTAATTTATTGGACTAAGGACACCATTAGATGTGCATCAAATGGAAGAGACCAGGGGTTGCTGGTATCTGACTACAAGTACATTACAACCCTGACTGCTCCTAGGGAGGCCTGTGAAGCTCTCAAAGTCCCTGGGGCAGGGGGAAGGTCTCTGGAGGCACCCACAAGTATTTGCATGTTTAGCTACCACTGAATGGCCAGTGAAATGTTTTATTACCTTTCTGGCAATATCTCGTAGCTTTCTGAAGAAGTCATCTGAAGCATGGTTGTCCCCACCCTCCGACTGTATTGGTTCTACGATGATTCCAGCCACAATCTTCTTCTTTTTCCTATACTTCACAATAAGGTCTTCCACCTGTAAATCAAACATTTTTGATACATTCTCCTTCCAGGACATTCACACATTTCCTCCCAGCAAGATTCAATCTCAGCCAACAGAGATTTTTCAAGACGTTTTTCCCAACACATTCCTGGCTCTAGAGGTGTCAGGAGGCACAAGCAATTAACAAGTAGTTCCTCCAGCATTTAACACGGCCCTCTTGTTCCTGAATAACACTGAAGTTTAAATCATGACCTAAACACACTGTAATCAGTTGCACATTTATCTACAGTGGTGTGAAAGTACTAGCTGGCAGGTTCAGCTGGCAGTGTGGTGGTGGTCAGCTGTGCCACTGCTGTTGTTCCACCTGAGCAACAGGGTAGGGGACAGATTTTTGTGTCAGAAACCAAAACTCTGCTAATGTATCACAGAAGGTCATCTGGAAAATTTACTTTTTCCAGTCACCCACTTCAGATACATTAAAATTAATCGGATGAAATAGCGCAGAAATCCTGTTGCCGATAAGGGAATTAGAGAGAATTCTCATTAGCCTTGTAGCGCCAGTTGCTGCATTTAGCAGTGTATTTGTACTTGAAATACCCCTCACAGCTTTCAGGGCCCACAGCCCGTGCAGGCTGTGAAAAGCAATGGTTTCCAAAGGGGCCACTAAGCCATGCCACAGACTTGCTAAGAGAGCATTTGGCCTTCGGTTATTTTTTCTTTTTCTTTCTTTGTTTGTTTGGTTTTTGTTAGGGGTTTCTGTTTGGGTTTTTTTGTTTGGTTTGGTTTGGGTTTTGTTTTTGTTTTGGTTTGGTTTTTTTTAAAGCTATCATGGAGCAACCCCAGGGAAGCCATTTGCTATGCTTTCTGTTTTCTGGACTGAGGCAGGTTTGGATAAGTGGATAAGTGGTCTCCTGGATCCCTGCACAGCCCTCCCTGCCTCCGGCTGTGACTCTCCAGGCTCTGCACCAGTTCAGTTCCTTGCTCCCCACTGCCATCTCTCAAGACTGAGCCCTTGGAAGCAGCAGATTCTGGGTCTCAGCAGGGAACCCTGTGCTTCTGTTACCTGGAGGTGGTTCTCCTCCCTTAAACTCGGTTCTGCCCAGCTCTCCCTTCTCCCAGGCTGGGGAAGGACTGTCCCCCTGCCCGCTCACTCCCTGCAGCCACAGGGAGGATCAGAACTTTACACCACAACTTGCCAGGGAAAAGCTGAGAAGCCTGAAATCCTGTTAGAGGTTGCAGAGAGGCTTATCCGTGCTGTGTTATCCCTTAGCCCATGGCCCCTTGGCAAGGCCTGGCAGACAAGGTCACTGGGGTACAAGGAACTTGTCCTGCGGGTGGGATTTCACCGGGGTGTCACTCACGCAGCCCCAGCGAGCTGCTCTCCTGCCAGGCAGGACAAACTGACTGTAAACAACACTGAATGCTGCTTTAACCACAGGCTGGTCCAATCCCTGAAAACATTCTTTTAGTGAAAGGCACTAATCCTACCAACACTATTCATTATTTCAAATCAAAACCAACAGAAAGCTGCCAGTGAATTTTTTACCTCCTCTAAACAACGGGCTTCTTCCTGTTGATTCTCTTTCACAAAATCTTCCAGGGGATACTTTAGCCTTGGAAATGGAGCAATAGGCCAGTCCAGTGAGGGAATGTCCAGTTTGTGAATTGCTTTAGAGTGAGTTGTAGCTAAGCAACCTAAACCCAGAGAAGCAAAAATTAAAATAATACCTGTCTAAGGACACTAAAGGAAAAAAAGCTACCAAGAGGTGAAAAATTGCCTGACACCATGGCAGTGGAATTACCTTAATTGCTCTTTTTGCTTTATTTTCTGAAATACTGGGCAATTGGATTTAGTCAGGTCTAAGTGGATTGCTCTAGCTTTTAAGCATCAGTTTCCCATGCACTGTTCCAGAAGAACAGGAGAACCTCTGTCAGTCTGAACAGGTTGCTCAGATGAGCTGGGTTTCACCTGTCCAAAGAGCTCACAAAGCTCACAAAGCTCACAGGTAGAGCACTCTCAGGTAACGTGTTTAGAATAGGGACTGAGCTGATATAAAATGCTAAAAATGAGTGACATCATGTTTGTATATTGTGGCGATTTTTTCCCCAGGAGTTAGATTTTCATGAATACAGACAGGAAACTCTGGATTCTGAATGATAATAAGAGACCTTCTGAAAATAATTTAAAAAAAAAAAAGAAATTCCTACTGTCACTAAAATATTCTGTTTTGGTACTGGTGGGGCTTCCAGGGCAATCCTTAATGAACCCACAGCTTGGCCACCAGTACTGTGTGTCTGAGGGAATCCCCCTTTTCCACAGGCACGGTGAGCTGAGGGGCAGTGCAGGGGCTGAGGAGGGACAAGGCACAGCTTACCCAGGGTCCTGCCGTGGAAGCCACCCATGAAGGAGAGCATGGCGTAGTCAGGGCAGCCAGGGGGCTGCAAGGAGAGCACACAGGGGGGTCAGAGAGGGGCTCACACACCCCCCAACACACTCAGTGCACCCTGACCCGGCTCCTCCTCAGCCACTGGGCACCACAAGTAGTTACAAATGCATCGGTCACCCCCTAAAAGCTGCCCGACCTCCCAAACCCCCTCATTAATACTGATGAACCCTTGGAATTTTATCCCTGCCCAGGTGAGTTCACACAGGGCTGAGCATCCAGCACACTCAGGCCCTTTTTGCACAAGCCAAAAACTGGATGTGCCTGGGGGTGGCATCAGGGCTGTGGCAGCTCAGTGAGGAGAGGCTGAGGCTGCCCCATGCTGGACCCCCCCGTGCGTTCCTGATGGCTCACTGGTGTTTGTTGGGAGCGGTTTGTGTTTCACCATTTCCTAAATTTACAAAACCCAAATTCCACCTCACATACAGCAAAGCCAAGTTTTCCTCCCGACCCTCCCTCGCAAGCTCGAGCCAACGCTACAATCCGTAGGTGTGGTAAAGGGCAAATGTTACCTGGTTAATCATGCAAGATTCCAGTTCTTCTTTTGTGACATTATTATGGCCCCTCTCCTTGTTCTGCAAAAAACCCAAACAACCCAACAGGAGTTTTCCTGTAGTTAGTTGTAACCAATGCATTTATGGCTTAACCACACGTCAGTATTCCTGGTGTTCCAGACTGGAGCCAAGGAAGACACTGGCTGTGGCTCTTACATTCTGACTGCAATCTGCATTTTCCTTTTAAGTTCTAAAGTTGTGTCAATACAAAGTGAAAGCTTAGATGAACACTTTTTAATACAGATTTTATACCAGGTTGAATATAAGGAACATCACGAGCAAGACAAGCCTTTCTTAGTTTCACAGTAACAGTTCTGAGGATAAATAAATACTCATTTTTACAACTAAACCTACAAAAAAATCTTAGTATTTTACTCACTCTGTACCACATGAATATTGCTTTAAAGGCATTTTCATTGGAGCAGGATCCACAAGACATGGTCATTACCTGTGACAGGCCCTTGGGAGCCACCTGTCAAGCGAGAGAGAAAATTACTCCAAAATATTGAGCACAGACATAGTGCAAAGTGACAATAACAGTGATTAGTCCTTAACATCATGAATTTCAGTGTAGTGGGAGACCAACCACGCCTCGGGTGAGGAAAGACAATTTTAACTGCAGATGAGAGGGCTTGATTCAGCTTCAGTGCCAAGGTTCTTCAAATTTAAATCAAGACGGAGAAGCCACATATCCCACTCTCTCTTATGAAAGCACAGGGAGCAGAAGTAAGTGAAAATGTGTCTTCTCATCATTTCTTGAACCCAGAAAAAAGAGGCTGCGTCTGTGCCGGGCTGACATGCCACATTCTCACACTCAGTTGTCAAGTCAGGGAAAAAGGTTTGACCTCATTCCTCACAGTGGGAAGGCAGATGGATGAACAGCTAATCTGTAACGTTCCCTACTAAAATCTGTAACATCCCCTGATGTGCTCACATCCCTGAACACAGAACATGGTAACTCATCGCTGCTGTCTCAAACTTACTGATAGCAAAGACTCCTTCAGTTTTTCTGTGAAGTTTTCTGGAGGTAAAATCCCTAGGGCAGGTCTGTTGATAAAAGTGCTCTAAAAAGACAAAGGAGGAGGAATTGTTAGGTTCTTCTATCACATGGAAAATACGTTGATATCAAAGCAGTGGCAGATCACTGCAATTACAAATACCTGGCAGAAATTTGTATCATGGCACACGGAGTTTTAAACCAGGGACTAATACTCAGGCCTTAGAACATGTTTTTCTGTCTAACCCTTACTACTTTATTCTTGCAGGACACCTTGGGAAAGGTGCGGGCTAAGTCATACTGACATTTCCTCTTCAATATTGCCACTCCAGTTGCTCAATCTCAATTTTCGCCACGCACAGGAAATATGCTTTAAAATCTTCATTACTTGCCTTCAGTTCAAGTAGCTGACTTCAATTAGGATAGCAGCATTTTCGTCCTTACTGAGCTTCACGACAGACCATTTTGGAACACTGTGGTTATAAAACATCCTCCAGATACAACTGCATTGGGATTTGGGGGAACAAGACAATGTTGGGCAAGAGACCACCTGAGTCCTTCCAACTTCAGAGTCCTGTGAAGTGGCCAAATCAAGATTCACACCTTTGGGAAAGGTAATTTTGGTGTCAGTGAACAGCAGCTGGTGGGAAAGCTGAGCCTGCTGCCCACACAGGGGTTTCTAAGGAGCAGCTCTGGAAAAATCCCCTCAGTCTCCCCAGTTCACTAATGGAGATTAAAGTCACACTTATGCAATTAATTTCAATTAAATGTCATGGATTAAAATTGATTCATTGCTGCTCTTTGTCTTTGCAGGTAATCTCATTTGATTCACACCGTGCTACTTTTTATTTTAAATTAAATTTGCTCAGAAAAGGACAAGCTCAATAAATTTGCCAACTGCAAAGCAACATTATTTGCTCTTCGTTTTATTTGTTGTTTTTCTTATTGAAGAAGGAATCGTTGACATTAAAGGCTCAGCTTTGATGACTTAGGTCTTAATGGGTCTCCAGAAGGGACAGACTGATTCCTCCACAATACTCATATTTTCAGTGCAGCTCAAACTTATATCCTTCAATATAAGAACTTGTTTGTTCAGACGTGTGAACCACAGCAAGAGGTCTAAGTGGTCACACTATACCTGTAAGGACATTTCATCAGGATTCTTAGGGAAAACCAAGTATCACACAAGATGTAACAGTGTATGAGCTAGGACTTTGTAATTTTTCCTTTGTTACTTCCAAAACATTGTTTCAACAGACTCCAGCTTAAAAGAAAGCCTGAGCAAGGATGTTACTGACAGATTAACAAAAGTTTCTGTTTAGTAGCTGTGAGAAATCTTACTTGATTTTTGTTGGTTTGGAGGTGTTTTCTGTTTGTTTGTTCTGTTTGGTTTTTTAGATCTGACTTCACTGACTGCTGCATTATAATGAAGATATTATTCTCAGAAATCATTTTTACAAGTTAACGTTAAGTATTTAGAAATATTTGTCCTTCTGAAACAGCCAGATCTGCCTTTGATAATTCCAGCATTTCTAGGCCTGATTTTTTTTTTTTTTTAAAAACTTGAAGTATTTTAGTTCTGGGGAAGGCAGAATTTCTCATCCTGAAGAACCAGAAAGCAAACTAGCTCAGGGAACTCAAATATCTGCACTTCTTTGCCATGCTGGCTCAGGATTCACATTGCTGGAGCGTACTTAGGAGATGTGGATCAGTCACTATCCCCATCCTTCAAAAAGAAACTAAACTTCCCGCAGCATTCCCGATGGAGGGCACCACATTCAAAATGCTGCATTCTCTCTCAGAGTCCTGTGCTTGTTTCAGGCTCAAAAATCTTCACTCGGAACCTTACTAAAATTGCTAATTGGAAACACTACGTTTGAACTATGATGTAAAACTGGCTGCAAACATATCAGGTGCTTGCATCACCCAAATGTTTACTTCTTGTAAAGCTTCCCAGAGGTTTTGGTGTCTTCACCACCAAGCCCTTTTCGTCTAGTGAGCAATGTACCAAGCAGATCCTATCATACATTAAATTGAATCATTAGCATTCACTATCAGTTTAAGAAAAAATGAGAAAGCCCACAACAAGGGGGGAGAGGAGTCCTGCAAGTACTTAATCTTTTAATTCACTTACCAGGTTCTGTGGCTGTTGTAAAAGCTTTATCAGAGAGGGATGGCTGTAACCTAATTAAAAAGAACAAAGAAAGAAAACCAGTTATTTCTATCTGGTTTCAATAAACTAATGCAAAGCATAACCTAGAGAATAACCTTAACTTAATGCTTGACTGTTTCTGTGCAACTTGTATTATATTTTTTAACTACTAATAATAGAATTTCTTTTGAACTAGATCAAGCCTCTTTTATTATGCAGAGCTTTGGTACAAATTTCGTGTTGGGCAAAATCAAAACATATTTTAGTACTGAGTGTTAAAAATCAATGCAAAAATAAATGAAACAATGATCTTTTGCCTGATAAGGCCTGGTGGAAGCATCACAGTTTTTACCAAGTACCGCAGGACTGACATTAGTAACTGCTTGCTCACTCTCCTTTTGAAGTTTCCCACACAGTTAAAACCAATTTATCTGATGTAAAAAATCCCCAAAACAAACTTTCAAATGAGCCCAGAAAAATTTCATTTTAAGCCTGATTTCTGATGTATGAAAAGCCAATGCCAGAGATTAACATTATATTTTAAATATCCTTGTA
This sequence comes from Oxyruncus cristatus, assembly GCA_013399855.1. NCBI lineage: Eukaryota > Metazoa > Chordata > Aves > Passeriformes > Cotingidae > Oxyruncus > Oxyruncus cristatus. Next base: position 865,916 of record VXAY01001843.1, read on the forward strand.
GAAACAGTTGGAAACCTCATCTTCCCTGCTGCTCAAGAAGTCAGACTGCTCTAATTTTGATACCAAAGCTTATCATGCCTCTGAATCCTTATTCCAGTGGAATGACAGCAGCCCTGATTACCCCATCTGAGCAGTGGAGCATTAGGCTACTGCATTAGCAAATCAATTATAAATTCAGTTTTGAGCATTTCAGCTGAAAACAAGGAAATATCCAGATTGTTTTAGCTGCATGTCATGCTGCTAAATCTGTTAAAATTATTGTGAAGATAATAAAAGCGGTTATTTGGGACACCAACAACTAAATCTGCATGGCATCTGCCGTCATGGGAAGGGTTGTTGTTCGGCTAGAGGGGATGGCACAGTGGAAAGCTGCGTCCCTGAGAGCTGTAGCTGTGGCTACTACCACTGGGAGCACCTTTGAGAGTAGATCTAGTGTTTCAGAAATCCCCAAACCTTACAGAAGTTTGTTATAAATAGCTGCCACTGCTTAGGAAGCTCCACCATCAACTCTGGTATTACATGCAGAAACATGTGATCCTGTTGCTGGTGTTGCAATATGTGAAGATCTTTGCATGTAACCCAAACTCTGTTACTCATGACTTACCCTTTCTCACCCACGCAGGATCCCTCTCCCCTTCACCTCAGGCTGAGTGCCCTGGAATTCCTCCTATTACTCCCTATTCCACTTGTGCCTCCTCAAACAGAACCCACTGACAGAAGGGAGAATCCTTAAAGTCCAACTGCTGCTGAAGGAGTAGAAGTGTGGAAAGGTACTGAACTGGTCCATGGGTTCACGGTCAGAACTAACACTAGGGAGAACTAAATGGTTGAATAACCATCATACAACTATGGTAGACAAACAGCTCTGGGCTGGGATGGCAAACAGGCAGTAACTTGTTTCATTGCCATCACCAGCACAAGGCTTTTAAGCCTGATGAATCCACTCTCAGAAGTGACTGAGCTGGCTCTAAGAGAAGGGCACCTGCTCCACCACTCTTGCTGTGTCTGGATCAGTGTGACAGGAAGGCACACGTCCTCCAGGCTCATGAATGTGCCTGTCTGCAAAAGGAAAAAAAGACCCAGAGGCTGCTGAAATAATGAGATGGAGAAAGCCCAAAGAACCATTTGAACTGAGCGGCAGGCCGCTGTCAATAATATCAAACTGCACCTCTCTGCATCTCCCCAAACAAAACAGACCTTCCCAGCACTGAAAAATACATTGTTTCAGTTGCTATTCCAGGATGTTTGCTGGTAAACATGTCAACAGCATCCCCTCCTGCATTTCGCTCCATGGGGCTTCTAACTCTATTAGACAGATCAGTTACAGGTTTAAAAGACTATGCTGTGTTACAGCTGCCCAAAAAAGTGGTAAAAAAGCTGTTTTAATTTTTGTTTTTCAGCAAGAAACAGCCCAGAGCACCTCTGCCTACAGGCTTCTTTATACTTTAATTCTTATCTCTCCAGACAGGCACTTATTACCTCTCAACCTCTGCTGATAAATATATTCTGGTGCAGCAGATCATTATTAAATCTTGGGGAGTCCTGACAGATTCATAAAAGGTTTTATTGGATTTACTTTTGGAGAGATAAGCACAGATGGCTAGCAAGCACCTCGTGATCTTGGTCTGGTCTCCTGGTCCAAGCCCTACCTCTGTCACCAAGAGGGATGTTATTAGCAAACAGGGCAGCTCCAGACAGTGTTGCCATTCAGTACAACTTAAACATATAAATTAACGCCATGTGTTAGATTTGGGTCAGGCTGTAAGTATTAAATTTCCATTTACTCCTTGTTGCTACACATCATAGTGCCACTATCTGAGGAGGTGTGTGAAGCACTGTTCTATAGTTCCTCCAGGACTGAGGAATGTGTCCCCTGGGACAGAAACCCAACTTGTGCTCAAGAAGGCACTGTCACACGTGAAGGAGGAACCAGATGGCTTAGCTGAGGTCAGTTACAGGTACTGGAGTCTTGTATCTGTGTCACCAGTTTCAGTCAACCAGAGAAAGTAAACTGTAGAAGCCCCCGCCCATTTCTGCCCATTAAGAAAGTATTTCCCCCCCTAATACTTTAATATTTTATACACAAAGCTATATTAAAAGAGGTATGCTAGCACCATCAAGCACCAGAAGGTCAGAAAGCCTCAGTGCACTCTCAATACAACATTAATTTCATTCTTTTGGAGTAAGCACTGACTGTCCCTTCAACTACATGACCGAGCACTAGTTTCTCCAAATCAGCATTTCTCGTGTGAAGAATAGGAAGTCATGAACACTAAATGCATCTCCTTTTCTAGAAACTAAAATCCAGTCCCACTGGCATACACGCTTTGTGCTCCGTGATCCCATAAATCTCACAAAGTAAAATCAAACAAAGTTACCTCAGTGCAGCCTCTAAAAGATACAAAATAACCAGAACTTGCATTGAGGGAAATAAGCTGAAGGGTTCTGGAATGATTAAACATTTATTGAGTGTATGGGAGAGCAAAAACAACGTTTGCAAAGGAGACTGGGATAAGTGATCACCCATTGCAGTCACGAGGTCTTAGAGGCCAAAACATTTGGTAATCACCTGAACACCCTTAAACCCTGTTTCCCAGGAGAGGAGGCCTGTAGGGATGATTTGGAGTCACGGTTTCTATACACAGCACATCTACCCTTTAAATTACCCGGAACTTCTCTTTTGGCTTGGGCAGAACTGTATTTTTAAGCAACTGAGAGGAACCATGGACGAGGAACAAGCAACTGAACTCCTGTTGAAACCTCTGTTCCTTGCAGTTGGGGCTTAACATCCCTGCCTGGCTTGAAATGCTTCACAGAGACATCAGCTGACTTCCCCAAGCACTTGCCAAGCCCCGTGTCTGGTTCCTCAGCCCAGCTGAGCTGACACCTTTGCTTTCACTCAGCACCACAGCTCAGTGTTGGGGCTTGTTTCATCCTACTGCAGTCCACATGGCCCACTCCTTTCTTTCCACTTATTTTGAGACAGAAATGTTAACTAGAGCATAAAATTTAGTTTTAAAATGTTTAGGTTATGCTTGTTAACGTTTCAAACAGCAACATACCTTCACAGAATCACTAAGTGCACAAAATCCAAGCTAACAAAGACAACCTGGATTATGGAACTTGCTTATTCAAATTAAGATTAATACTAGAGCTTCTTCCAGGCATCACTGTGTACTGCAGGTGGGCTTTTAAGCGTTGAATTTGTAGTTTCTTCAGAAAGCAAAACATTTTGGTACAACTACTGTCTCCTACCTATTGGGATGGATGAAATCTGAGAGTAGAGATCCAGCATTCGATTGCCATCTACATCTACCAGGTAGTTCCCTCTGCTCTCTTCATAATTGCAAAAGAAGTGCACAGCTTCTGCATTCTTTGAGGTGAAAACAAACAATTAGCGCCTTAAAAAGCAGCAGCGTGTAGGAAGGCACAGCTAATGGTTATACAGCAAAACCTGGTAAAAATACCTAATGCTAGAAAAAAAGGACATTATATTCATTGCATGGCAATTAACTGTACAGCTGTTTTTATAAAGAGGGACTGTTAAAAGGGCAAGTCTGCGCTTTTTGTACAGAAACGAAGCACAGATTTTGAGGTAATGCTCTTCTTAGGAAGGCAACACGTACTTAGGCTGAAATATTTTTAAACTCAGGCTCAAATATACCTTGTTTTCACTGGCTACTTTGTAACAACTCAAAAGCTTTTCTTTAAATACATATAGTTTAGATACCTATGTTGAAAGAAAAATCACTGATGCCAAAAAATGATTCTACAGTACTCAAAACATACTAAAAAAGATTTAATTCAAATGTGTAAATATATGACACACAATGTACTCAGCGTGGAAACCCAGAGCCAGTGTTTCCCCCTCTTTTTTGGTACAAACATACAAAGCATGTTCTGAAATCACAGTAGTAACACCCCCCAAAACGCAGAAAACTTGACAAATTACCTGAATGCCATTCAGCTTCTTCATTAATTCCTGTAGAAAAGCAAATGTTTCAAGTACATAATTAGCAAATACTGAAGGAGAATATGTGTCTTTTTTTTGTGATCCCATAAATCATATGCAAACCTTGCAGTCCTGTGTGCTTACCAGGCAACTCTACTTGCCACAGGAACTTTCATGGTGCATCTTGCAAATATTACAGTCAGCACTATGAACTGTGGCATGCAGAGCTAAATGGGCTGCAAACACAGTTCAACTTGTAAATCTCCAAAGAGGGAAAGCTGCCTCTTCTACATTGATCAACTGAACTGAGAAAACAAGAGAGAAATCAGAAAATAAGAGAAGCCAGAGCCACACAGAAGTGATACTGGCACATTGGTTCTAGAAAGACAGCTCCTTTCTACCAAAAACAACAAAAAAACCCCCACAAAGACCAAAACCCCACCACACACACAAATACTGACCCTGCCAGAGTAAAACAACATCCAGCAAATTGAAACTCTTGCTTCATTTCAAAACCAAAGCCTTATTCCACATCATAAAAAGCCAACTAAGTTTCTATTTCAGCAGGAGCACAAGTGACCAAGCCTGATGGGATGTTTCATCAAACTGATGCTCTTTTGCTTTGAGTTTCTCCATATGGGAAGTTGGCAGTTGAGATTCAGATCTGTCTCTCAGAGAGGGACATTTCACTCATGAGCTTTTTACTCTCAGCCTCCTGATGAAAGTGGGCGTAGACTTATGAAATTATGTTTATTCATATCTGATTAAAGGGTTGAAATGAAATCTGTTTTCTAGGAAGCCAGACACAGCAGAATACAAAACAACAAACCAAGTTACTACACTTTGGGAACTTACTCTAGATCGTGGTCCAGGAACTTCTGTCTTCATTAGAGGTCCATCATAATCAAAATCCACATCAATTTTAGCTGCAGCTTGACTGATATACCTGTGTCCTGTAAGAAATAATGGAAACCTGAGTGCAGACCATATTTTCTGTGCTCTCCTGTCAGAAGATACATCCACACCTTACCTGGTTGAGAATACTTGACAGATGAGACAATTATACTGTGCTGTCTGAAGTGAACCAAATATCTCATCTTAGACAAGTGTTAAAACAAAACTAATACCAGTCAGGTGGCTTAAAAAAAAAAAAAAAATCAAGGGAAATGACAAGGCAACTCCAGAGAAACAGAGGCAAATCCTGCTGTAAAGCACTGGAGTACTGAGAACACATCTCTTTCCATCTCTGTTGTTGAGTTTGTCCATTGTGCCTTGCTATAAATGTCCCACTCCCACGTAGAGATGGTTTGATTGCAATAACCAAAAAGCCTGATGGAGCCCACAGGGAAAATCCAGTATGATGTTCTGCAGTGGCTCAAAGCACACTGGGAAAGGTTTGTCTCACAAAGGTAGATGTTTGTGTCTCACACGAAACCTGCATCTTGCAGTGTAGCTCTGAAATCTGGGCCCAGATCAGTGACCATTTTCCCTCCGATCCTGCCTCTGACCTTGCTGTTTATCCACGTGTGTAACCGGGCGATCTTAATAAATCTGACACCTTAATGAAACCAAAAGGTAAAAGTCTCCTGTGCTTCATCAAAACCAGGCTCTGCTTCCCTTTCTGAAGTAACTGTTTCAAAATGTAAGGTTTTGCAAACAAAATTCATATGACAGATTCAGCTCTGGTAGGCACGTATTTGAAATATGTACTTATTCTATTAAGGGGATTACATGATAATACAGGGATTGTACATTGGCAAAAAAGGAAGTACAGACCCCAAAGCTCTCTCAAGGTGACCAGCAAGAGACTATCAGCTTGCTCTGCACTGTGTGTTGAACTAAACCAACATTCTTGGCAATTACATTTCTGTCATGGAGTACCTACAAGCCTCTACCCAGCACGATATCAACAACAAATTGATCTTAACACGCTTAACTTGGGGGTATCACATTTGGACCCAAAAGATGAGGGCGTAACTTATTTTAGTCTGTGACAGGCATTTTTAAGCTGGTGAGATCTGGATGGCCCAGAATGAGGATCCTTAGCAATCCTTGTCACCCAGGGAAAGAAAGCCCAGCTGCAGCTCAAAGCCTGGCTCACCACTGGAAGTCACCAGCTCTTGCCTGGGGCACTCGGGGTAGCAGGGTCTGAAGTTACCACTCACCAGAATCCAGCTGTGCCAGGGCAGTGCTGCCAGATGCTAAACCAGCAAAATGCACCCCAGCTTGGCAGAGGTCCAGGCAGGGAGATGCCTGGGGAGGACAGGCCAGCACCCAGGAACATGGGAAGCCCTGGGGTGCAGCACTGCCACCAGGAGCCCAGGCAGCACCAGCCCCTCTGCACTTCCACCCGCAGCCACCTCCCAGTGCCAGAACTCTGCTTCAGAAATGTACTAAAAACTCTTTTTGTTTGGCAACAACAGTTGTCAAATAAACCCAGTATTTATCAAGGGAAACAGAAGGTACCCTGTGACACTGCTGGGCAGTGCTCTGAGTGCAGCCCTTCAGCCAAAGTTTCCCACAGCGAGTCGAGATGTTTGCCTCAGTTTGTGTCAGCCCAAGCTGAGACGTCTCAAGCAAGCCTGATTTTGAGAAACTACCTGGAAAATCACAGCCCTCTGAAAGCATCTCTAACCGAGCACTTAAAGCCACTGCTCATCTTGGGAAAACCTAGTCTGCATGGATGATTATCCTCCCCAGCTTTCATTCCGAGTCCTTATATCTGGGATGCGTCAGTGCCTCTCTGCAAAGCTATTAATAGGTTTTGTTACAGCAACACCATTTTTGTGTCATTCTGTTTAGCATTCATGTAAATTGGAGGCTGCATGGCAACTGCTCCACTGAGGGGGAAAAAGCTACTGCACATAAAAGATCAAGGTCTCCACAATTCATAGCCAATGAAGCTGCAGGTTTAGCGGACACACTATGAAATCTGAAAGGGGAAAAGAGACCAAACTAAGCCTTTTGTGCACCCAGTCCTTCCCTGATGGAGGTCACAGCAAACCAGATGCACACATTTCAGCTTACGCTTTGTCCTCTTCTCTCCCTCCTCCAAAGCTCTGGGGGCTGTTTCATATGACCAAGGGGAAAGCACCAGGAGGCACAAAACACACGACATTTCAGGAGTCAGCAGTAACAGGAAAGATATGGAAGCCCAGCAGCATACTTGGAATCGACTGGCACAGCTGCAAATGTAAGACAGGCGAGCTATAACCTGCATGCACAGTCCTCCTCATCCTCCTCCTCCCCAGCCCTGCCTGGTGCTCTGCTGCCAGAGACCCTGTGGCACCACATCCCCTCCATTCACCTCCCAGGGTCCTCCCACCCAGAGCACATCCCCTTCCTTAGTCCTTTCAGCTGATTTCTCACAAAAAAATGCACTTGTTTGGACTATGGTTAAAGGATTCCTCTTCTGCAAACACCTAAGCCTCTCCTGCAAGCATGCAAGGTCCTGGCTGCCAGGCTCTAAAGCCCAGGGCAACGGTCCTGGCCATCACCTGGGAGGGGTGGATGACATTTCCCCTCTTCTGCTTCCCTGAAGGGCAATCTGTGAATAACAGATGAGGATTCTACATCAAACACAAATTCAATTATTTCTCTAAGCAAGTTTTGCTGTGGATATTGCAAAGGGCACAATCTGCCCTACAGAAACGATCTATTCACAGAGCTGTGTGACAGCGAGGTAAATTGGAGTATATTTTACTCTTGCCCTAACTTGTTTAACAGCACCAAGTCAAGAGGAGGTTGCTTCCATCAGCCAGGACGTGTAACAAAGACCCAAACGAGTCAGCCTGCTTTGTAGATCATCATCATCACCATCATCATTATCTTTTAGCTACTCTTCATGCCACAGCCTCTTCTGCACATTCAGGTTGAATCAAGTATCTGCTGAGGGCACGTATGAGTGACCAAAAACGAACAGCACTTTGCAATGCAGTGTTGTTCACATGGGCATAGTCTGTGTACGCAGCAAAACTGGCCAAGTGAAACTAAAACATAGAGGTCTTCCTAGAAGAAGAGTTGATTTAAAGATCATTTTTATCAAATTACCAAAGTCTGTCAATTTGTGAGGTATTATTTTTTTAAACAAAGGCTTCAGGGGCAGCTTACCCAAACCACAATCATTCTCAGTAAATCTGTGACTTACTCTTCAGATCCACCTAAAAACCAAGCAACACAGGTGGCAGGTTTTGCTGCGCTTGCTTGTTATCTCCTAAAGCACGCGACGTGTCATCAGGCTCTACAGGCAAGTGATTTCTAGGCTGATTCACTGATACAAATTTAATTTCCAATACTTGTTTTCAGGAACGCACAGAATGCCTCATTTTATTAACTCCAGTATAATGGCAGCTGTACTGATTTATTGATCTCACACTTGCCAAAGCTTCGTTCAACCTCCTGGCTCGGGCAAACCCTGTGGCTGGAATCTGAAGGAACAGCTTGCCATAAACAAAGCAAAAATGCCCTGTGTGTCACCACATCGAAGGATTTTGAAAAGTGGTGTGTTTTTCTTTTCCTCAGGTACAGCAGGAAGAATAAAGGCTAGAATAAAACCCTCAAAAAACCAAAAACCTCAGCGTACTAACAAAGCCTTTGATAGCAAAAGCTAAAACCAAAGCAGAGTCAATCCTCAAACTTTTTATTTTTTAATGAAGCTCTCATCCCTTCGAAAGTATAACAAATGATTGGCACAAACTCACACACTTTCTAGCAAGGTCAATGGATGTATTTGAAACAGCCCACTTCACTACTTATCAGATATGCACACTTGTTCACAGGGTTGGTTAAAAATAAGCAAAACAACTCGAATTTTAAGAACACAAGAACATGGTTACCCTGTTTCCCCTATTTTAACTCTTTTTTTTTTCTTGTCCTACTTTTATTCAGGTTAGCTGGGACTCTGATCAGAACTTGTCATGTGTAACTGGCCAGTTCCTGTGGAGCTCAGCCTGTGCAAGTGAAGCCCTCAGAGCTTTCCTCAGCTAAGGGCACCTCAACAGCACCACCACAAACTCCCTTCCTGCCACACGGCCCAAGACTCTTGCAGCCTAATGCTTCTTGGTGCTCAGGCACCTGTCCCAAGGCTCGTGATAACAAAAGGGAAGGAAGCACGGCAGTTTTGACTAGCCAAGGACTCAGCTGAACGCTGCAGTTTACCCAGCAGAGGGGGACGGCCCCGGCACTGCTCCCCTTCAGACAGCCCATTTCACCCCAGCCTCACAGCCTGCCCGGGTTCTACAGGCAAAACTGGGAGCTCAGGCTGCTCTCAAAGAGCACCAACGCCAGAGCCCTGCTGAGAGACAGCCTGGCCACCCCCTGCACGAGGACTTCCCAGGTTTTGGCATCCCTTGCTCTGGATCCCCTGCAATGCTTTGTCCTCCAGGCCCTGAACACCAGCAGGACACGAGTGCTGCCTCTTGCTTCCCCGCACACAGCACAGCTCCGGGACATGGCCCCGCTCTCCTGCAAAGGCTTTTCCAAGCACTTGGACACGGTGATGGATGGCTGCTCAATACCTGCTTTGTTTTGCCTGGAGGAGGATTTCAGGCCATGCTCTGTCTCTCTTGCTTCCCCCCAGCCCAAGCATCAGTATCGAAGCCTCCTAATGATGCAAGTAAATGCAAATAAATCAGGTCACTCACTGAAGTGTTTCATCCCCGGGTAAACTGCAGTGGGCTCTGCTCTGCTGGCATTTCTGTCTTGAAGGTACTCAATGTACTTTATAACTCAGCCCAAATTTTTCCTGTTTGACTTTTTAATATCAACTTAACCTGCAACAGAAACCCTGAAGACACCCTGTAAGTCAGGCTACTCCAGTTTGATATTTACGGCACATGAGGTTTGGGTTTCGATCCCTGCCCTTCATCTTTCCAAAAGACAGATAAAAACTGAGATTCTTACTATGGCCAAGCAAGGTATTTTCAAGAACTGAGAATCTCTGGTGGCTGGTCCTTCAGTGATCTAACACAAATAACTTTGTAATAAAACGTAATCCACTGACTTCCTGTTGCGATCTGATCAAACTTCCATAGAAAAAAGACTTCTTGTGTTATACATTATCTTAAGAACAGGAGCAAATAACATGACTTCAGCTCTCATCTTAATAGTGTGTGGAGCTAATGGGCTCCAACCAGGTGTCCTCTGAGGAAGCACGAGGAAAGCTCTTAAATTACATTTAGCTAACAGGACCGGGAACAGCACCCTTTTTTCCCTGGTAAACAAAGTTGTCTCTTCTCATCATGGCAAAAGTCAAAACGCTTAGGTACTGTTCATGAACCTAATTATCAGAGAAACATCAGCTGAACAACTGGCAGGGAATTTTTCGGCCCATCCCATTTAAAGAGGTTGGGTACAATAAGCTAAATTCTACTTTTCTTGCCTCTTGCAGGCTTCTCAAAGCTCTGTGCGACACTTTCTGAACACTTGAGTAACATCAGCAAAATTATCACATCCTTCCCTCTCATCTAACAGGATGTCCTCATTTGCTAGCAGAGAGAAAAGCTCATTTCCCAGTTTCTCTTTTCCATGCTGCCCCCATCCCTCACCAGGTGTCTCAGCAATTTTAACAAAGTACCACATTGCTATAGCAACATAATTAATATAAGTGCACCCTGCTAATTTGGTGATGTTGGTAGTCACGGAGCACAGCTCTTGACAGCTCTGTGCTAAGGACAAGAGTTACAATCAGTGCAGGGCTAGAAAGAGCTTAAACCTCTGATGTGTTTGACCACAAATAATACTCACATAAACACGGTTCCTGAGCATACAACAACTGGATATTACCTGGGAGAAACTCCAGTGGAGGCACAGGAGTTACACTGATGTAATTAACAGTGCCTATCCCAAGGAGAAAGACAGAAGAGAGGTGAAAATCCATGCTGGCACACCAGATCTCTCAGATGTGAGTGTCCTGCTGTGAAGGGGTGTAGAGGGGAAGCTCAGCAGGGTCCCCAAGGAGGCACATTCCATGTGCCATAGCACTGTTGCCTTGTGCAAGTGCAGACAGGCACTCTCCCTTGCATGCCTTTAACTTCCCCTACACGGTGTCTGTCAAACCACCTTCCAGACAGAATTTTTAGAGCATGGAGGCCCTGACAGCCAAAAGTAGGAGGACTGTGATTTCCCCCCCGAGTCCTCTTTTAGGTGTTACAAGTAGAATCTGTTACTAACAGATCTTGAAAGGGAATGGCAAAAGGCCAGGCTAGCTAGAGATGTTTGGGAAACGAGCGTTGCTATTGCATAACACTGTGAAAACTGAGATTGCTATTTACAGAGTGCTCACGCTGTAAGATCAGAAGCTCTTCCACAGGAGATTGTCTGTGTTTCAGTACTCCCACATACACACTGAAGATTTTATTGGAACAGGGCTCTCCAAAAATGAAACAAAAATGCAATACCACACAGGTTGTAGAGAAGTGGAAGCTCCTGCAAGAAAGAGCAAGAACAGCTCCCTCTCCCCATCACAGCATAATCCCAAATCAGCTCCTCAGCAGAGTTACAGGAGCATCCAACTGCTGGTCTTACTGCAGTTCTTGTGTTTTGAACCAGTCATAATATCCTTCCTTTTTCACAGCACAACAGGCCAGAGTAACAGCTGTGAGAGCTCATCAGGGCACCTCTGGAGATGAACAACCACAGGGAACACCCAGGGGGAAAAACAGCCAGCACTTCCACAGCCACCCTTTGTGGCAAAGAAGGAACAATAAAACTAGACAGGTACATCAAAGGCCTCACAGTTACTCAAGGAACTTGGAACTGACGTCGAAACTTGGACTCTGCCTTGTAGCAGAGCCTCCTTCCAGCAACAGGTTTTTATATGAACATTTTGACATATCTCAGCTTTTTGTGAAAGCATTTGATCAGGCAGAGAAGCAAAGGTTCCTCAGCCCAGCAGGAGAGGCTGCGCTCCAGAGTCATCAAGGGCCAGTTCCCAGGGCAGGAGCTGAAGGTGACCTCAAACTGACCTCTACCATCCAGAGAAGGGGACTGTTCTCTGCTTCTCCCACACCTCCATTACACAAACCCAGGCTGTTCTCCCTGATTTCCTAGGGAGGTTCCTAACATACAGACTGAACAACAAAAAAAAAAAAGAAATAAAAAGTCTTAGCAAGGGTTAATACTGGAGACAAAGGTGGGACTGAGAATAAATCTTTGTCATGGCTTTCCTGCCTCTTTGTGATAACTGTGCTGGGGACAAGTCAATAACTAATATGAGCATCTCTCAGACTTTACTGCAGCACATCTGTGTGATAAACAGTATTATCCTCTGAAGAGACAGAAGCAGGCTGAGATAGGCAAGGTACAGCCTCAACAAGTGCTAATCCACTGAGGACAGAGTGCAGAGAGTCTGGAGGAGAAAAACTGGACCTACAAGGAAGGACTGAAACAGTATTTAGACCAGCTGAGAGAAAAGTATGAGATCTTGGGGGAGGTAACAGTTGTCAAATACGTAAAAGGCTGCTGCCAAGAAAAATAAACATTCCACCCTCCAGGTCCTTTGAGGGCAGGACAAATAGTAAAAATTTGATTATTTTTCCCCTGTTTTGAAACTCAGGCTAAATATTAGAAAAAAGTTTTAAAGGTAAGGTCAGCTCAGCAGTATGGAGATTGCCTGGGGGGGCTTGCAGAAGCTGCAGGACAGATCAGCATCCTAGAAGGGCACGGGTGTGCACTAATGCAAACTGATGCTACCCTTCAGGCAGCAGCCTGACCTTTTGGCATGCTTTCCAGTGCAAGATCCAAAGATTAATTCAATCTCCTTGGGTAATCACAGGAGACCGAACTAGATCTCTGGAGTCCCAGTCTGTCCTCATAGCTTTGGTGTGGCCTTACCAGCCCACAACTAACTGCATCTTCATCTGCCTCCAAAGCATGGAACCAGAACAGCTTTCCTGCTACAGTGGCCCAGCTGATAAAACCTGAGCTGGCACAAAGGGAATAAATATTTAAATTCACACTACCAGTTTTGATCAACTTGCAGCACACCGGGCTGACAGGAGCAACACAACCCAATTCAGTTAAGATGTAATGCCAAGGTACATTGGCATTTCTCCATCACCAGTCACTTCTCCCAGATCTGCCTGGCTGATAGCCACAGACAGCACTATCCAGGAGTCTTTGTAAAGAAGGATTAGGCCGGTTACTCATTCTGTTTTCATTCTGTACCCTTCAAATTCTAGTGAACTTTATCTTCCAGGGCAAACTATCAAACAGATAAGGAAAGGAAAGCAAAACCATACCTGATTAAGACTTAGTTTTAAGGAAGGCATAAGGACTCCAAATACTTACAGGCTTCACGTTTTTGGTAAGATTTAAGCTGCATATTACTTTCATATGTTTTGCTTAGCTTTTGCATTTTATCAGTTAAAATGATTTCCATTTTCCCTTTCCAGTTTGCTTGGCAGGGGTTAGCATGGTGTGAATAATGAAAATACTACAAGCAATGGTTAAGTAAAAAAGATTCTCCAACCAGAGAAACAGTCAAGGATGAAGAAAATCTCTTTGTGTCAATAAATTTACTGTAGATCCAAGATGAACAGGACTATTTGCTTAATGCACACACACAAATGAAACATGACAGCCTGCAGACACAAAGACTTCTACCAAGAGGCAATCTATTCCCTCCTCCTCTCCACACCCATCGCCCCTTTGCAAACCCTGTCATTTCAGTACCTACACACACACAAAAAAGATCAGTCCAAATGGTACCACAGGATTTTTGTGGGAGTAACATATGAATCTCTTTTTTAGTCTGTAAAGCACCGAACTTGAGGGCTCAAAAATACCTTGGAGGTGAGCGCTCTGGAGTAGAGAGCTCTGGGATGTCACACCCTCAGCACTTCCCTAAAAGCCCAGCAGAACCCAGGGGCACTGGAACCTTAGCTGGGGACCACCAGGAGAACAGCCTGAAGCTCCAGTTTTTGCTACAGGAGTCAGAGCCTTGTGCCTATTCCATCAGCCAGGAATGTCACAGGACACCATTCTGGTGAGTGGTTCTCCTCTTGCTCCATCTTTCCTAATCTCTGGTCACACACACAAAGCATTCGGTCCCAAAGGCCACAGGTCTGTTACACAGCCTGCAGCCAAGGCCCCCTACGCTTTGCTTCCATATTCTAACAGGCTTTCCCACTTAAAGGTTTCCTGAAAGCAAGGACAGATTAATGAAGCCTGGAGTTGCTTTCCTTTCCTATTGAAGATCTCACACCCCCTCACTGCACCGGTGAGAAAGGAAGAGTGAGTTAATGCCACTGCCCTCCACTGCCCTCCCCTGCCCTCGCGCTTGGGAAGCAGCACAGAAGTCTGCAAGACACTGGGAGGGACCGGGAGCGTTAAGTGATGCTGAGATGAGAGATTAGCTCAGAGGACTGACAACTAAGAGGCCTGGTTGCTGCAAGCACTTTCCATTTTTACACAATCGACCGAACGATCCCTGCTCCTGCCCAGGGTGGGTGATCAGCGCGTCACTCCCAGAAATAGAAGCGCATCCTGCCCTGATACACTGACCTAATATTTTCTACTAGTGACAAGACCAGACTTGGCGCTCTTTAGCCAAAGGTCAGTCGCTCCCCAAAGTGTGTTATTTGAAAGGAAATCAATGCTGTTTAAGTTTCTGAGCAAATGGAAGGGTGTGCTTGCCTGGCAGTGGCAGAAGGAGCACAACTGCACTGCAGAAGTAGAGAGGGAGGACAAGACAAACACTACTATTTACTCGGTCACAGGAAAAGCCATTCAGCCATTCTGTATTCAGTCTAACAGCACATGAAATGGACGCCAGATCTTAAGACTCCACACTGCTTTGTCCAACGAAGTCAACAGAAATTTAGGTTTTATATCTATTTCACAGAGGTTGCAGGTTTAATATACACATACACAGACTAAATTACAAGGGGGGCCAAGCAAGAACTTGCTGTTCACTTCAGAGAAAGTAGTTTGATGCTGTGTGACAGGATTTTATTTCACACTAGAGCTCACTCCAGGCAGAAACACACAACCCCAGTGAGGGCCACCTCTTCATGCCAGTCACATAAAACCTCTCCACAAGGGAAGACAGGCAGGGTCATGCTACACAGCGCAGAGAAAAAAACCAGCTCATTTTGATGGATAATTGCTTCACCAAGTAGCGTCACAATGTAAAAGCAGAGTTCCAAAGGCTGAAGAGCTTTACTTCAATTAGCAGGTTTACAGTGCAAATTATTAACTTAAGTTCTTGTTTGCAGAATGGAAAAAAAAAAAAAAATCAAACAAACCCACAGCACCTTTGTGAACCACTTTGGACTACAGCTGCATCATTATCTAAGATGCAGAACATCATATTCTTCAAGTTTTGACAGACTCAACACCATGGGACAAATCCCAGCAATACTCAAATTGCAATTTTGTCCACCAGTGTAAAGTGAACGTTCACCAAACACAAACCAGGGAAATAGAAACACTTACCACATACAAGCAGTCTGGAGTTTTGCTGCAGGCAACAGGTCAGCTGCCGACTGAGCAGCATTGACGCCATTTTATCTTTATTCAAAAAGACTCAATCTTGGGAGATTTCTTTCCAAGTTGATGATCTGAAGAAAAAAGAAAAGCAAAGGCTTATTCATGTGCTTATGGATGCAGCCATTATTACTGTGCTATTCATCTCAATTCCCTCTCTCACTAATTTCAGTCCCAACAATCTGAGAGCACGCTTTGATGGATTAATGCTGACATTCAGAGCAGTCTCAGGACTGAGCCCCGAGTCTTGGCTTGGTCTTGGCTTGGTCTTGCTGAGACAAATGACTTCTAGGCTAAAGCTGTATCTCCCAGCTTCAGCAGGGCCAGCGGGTAAAGATCAGTACCTATTTTCCTTTGCTCTTCCTCTCTGTTTTCTCTATGTAGGTAGACTGCGTTGAACTTTTAAAAAATTGTTTCCAGTCAGCCTCTCAAGCCAAAGCAGGTTTTACAATTCGATTTAGGTTTATGAGAAAAATCTCATCTAATACAAAAGACAGTAGGACAAACACTGGGAAATAAAAAGAAAATCAATCCCTTGGAAAACCAGTTTTTACCAATTAGTCACATCTCTGTGAAGAAAGACTGTGAGAGCTGGGATTGCTCGGCCTGAGGAAGGCTCAGGTTGCATCCCATCAATGTGTAATAAGCTCCTGATGGGAGGGAGTAGAGAAGGAGCCAGGGTCTTCTCAGTGGTGTCCAGTGACAGGATATGAGGCAATGGGCACAAACTGAAACACTGTGAGCTCCATCTAAACACAGAAAAACCCTGGAGAGGTGGCCCAGAGAGAGTGTGGAATCACCATGCTTGGAGATGTTCACAGACCAACTGGACATGGTACAGTGCAGCCTGCTTGAGGTGTTGCTGCTTGAGCAGAGGGCTGGACCAGATGACCCCCTCAACCTCAACTGTTCTGTGATCCTACCTCAGCTCGTTACCTATAAATGACCTTGGACAATCAAGTCGCATGAATGGTAACACAACGCCTTTTTCGCTTTGGATCACCTCTGCACAAAGTCTGGCTGGAAGTCACAAATAAACGGGTCACTGAATTATTATCCAGGATACGGGTTAAATTCAAACTCTACGCTTATCAGCATGGTCCCCTGTGTTCTAAGCAGGACAATAGAGCCCTCTGCCCAGCATTTTCACCTTGCTGGGTGTCCCCCAGCCCCCAGTGGCTGCAGACCATCCAGCAGCAGTGGACCAAGGCCTGCAGTCCAAACAAAATGTCACTATTATCCACAAACCTCCTGGAAAGAACTCTATTTAACAAATACACTCTGAGAGTGTTGAAGGTCACAGCTTACAGCAGTTCTAGGCCATCAATAAAACAAGCCAGCGGATGTTCATGACTAAGATGCAGGGAAGCAGCTGATCTACTGCTACTGTGATAGGAAGTATCTCTTACCCAGCACTAAAATATCAGAAATTTAATTTCTGTACAGTTTTTAGGCAAGATACTATTTGTTTGCCTTCACATTTGAGCTTTTCCAAAATAGATAAAAGAAAACAAAAAACTCTTGCCTACGTAAATGTAGGGACCTATTAATACTTAGGTACAAAACCAACTCCCTGTGCCTTTCCAGACAATTGACATAGCACTTGGTTTCACTTAGTTTGCTCTGAGTTCAAGTTAAAATTCAAGGTATTTTGAAATGTGCCAAGGTGAGCATACACTTGCACAACACTTGTGCACACACTGGAAAAGCTGGATTAGCTTCCTAAGGCTTTGGGTCAGAAGTGTAGAGGGAACTAGTTAATTTTTTTCAGAAAAGAGTAACTTAACTTGTAAGACAAAATTATTTTAATTCTTTCATTATTTTTTTGTCTCTCAGCTTCTTTCTTTAGTTGTGCTAACTTTCGCACAATAAACGTGTGAAGAAATACCCCAACACCACAGATTTCTTATCTCATGACCATCCTCTGGCAAAAAGCAAATTCCAGTCTAAGTGAGATAAAGCTGCTAAAGGGTGAATCAGCCCAGCACCTCTCACAACAATTAACCACCTTCACTGATGTCCTCTGTTCAGAGCTATTTATCTGGTCTGTACTGCAATCTCCAATTCCCTCCTTAAGTTTGTTTTTCCAAGTATGACTTTTTGAGAGTCTCTAGGAGTCTGTTAAAAGCTAAAGTGAACACAGCCCACAAAAGGAGCAGCGCAAACGTACTTAGAAACCCACTTTGCTGTTCTCACCCCCCTTCAGTCATCTCCCAGGGGGTTTTGCTGCCCACTGCCCAACCTTCCTTTTCACAATGATATTCACCTCTTCACAAACATATCAAACAAACCTTCCAATCACTCTACACGGCTGTGCCCACCAGTGTCCAGGTTTCCCTTCAGCAGCACCTCCTCTTCCTTCCCCAGGTGAGCCATGCCCATGGCTTTACTCCCAAAATGTTATTTATCTTTTACTTATATTTCCTGTTCATCTTAAATTCTTTAATAGTTAAACTACAGCATTCATTAGAGGTTGAAAAATATAATTGGATATGGTACTGGCTTTCTGAAACACTCACAGGAAAAAAATTATTGCAAGAGGTAGCTTAGCCCTAATTTTCCTTGACAGTTGTTATATAAAAAGTTTTACCATTTTCTAGTTCAGAGTCAGAATAAATCATATAATATCACATGTGAGTATAACTAAACCCAACGTCTTTTCCATCTCCATTAAGCACGCAAACTCTCACAGGGGATCAGCTGATGTGATTGGTATCTTTGTCTAAGCAAGCATGATTCGGTTATCACAACAACCAATTGAATTTTGCCTCCATAACCCACCTCCTGATCAATTCCCACCGGCCCAGCCTGTTCCAGCACTGCAAGCAGCAGAGGCACAGTCTGCAAGCCAGCAGAAATCAGCTCTGCACGTGTCAAAACTGCAGCAATGCCTCGCTCCAGCACCACTGCTGCTCCGGAGCCACTGCGGGCAGCCCCAGATCCCTCGAGATCCAGGCAAAATACAGCCACCAGTTCCACAGATCCAACTGGAAAAGGGGCGTGAAGGACCTCAAAGAAGCGAGACCCTTCCAACAAAATATTCATAAGTCTTCTCTAAGTGTTTTTCCTCTAATGGCAGCTGCCTGAGCTGGAGAAGGCCGTTGGTACAGATGACTGTGCAGAACAGCTATTCTGAAGCAAATGCTCAGTACCTTAATTTTGCAAATACATTTGCATATCTTTTGTACATAATTTTGCATTACATAAACACAGTTTAAGTCACAGTCGTATTCATCTAGCAAAAAGAATTCTTTTCGGAGAGGAGGCTCAGTCCAGTTTCTCAAGCACATGAAACATAAGGATATGTGGATTTTTTTAAATGCACACTGTGGAATTGGATATATTTTTTTAAACAGCAGCCCTTAAATTTCTGTACCGGGTGATTATTTCTGACAGATAAAACTAGTTGTAGGAATCACAACATTCAGCAGCAGCAGCCTGCTGTGAACATATAACGACACATTGTTTCCGTGAGGGAACAATATTGTGTTTCTTGGGGGGAAACTCTGGAAAAATTCAAAAAAAGAGGGGCTCGATCCAGACAGAAGAGTGAAAATATACAAACTAGGAGTTTGTGCAGCAATCCCGCTGTCTAGAAGAGAAGCCAATGCAGCATGACGTCCACATTCCAGGCTGCAGCTTGCAGAGACCTGCCTGGGAAAGGATCCTTGGATGGATGCAAAGGTAAAGGCAAACAGAGACATGGATAGATGCAAAGGTAAAGGTGAAAGGAGACAGGGCAAGACAGGGAGGAGAAGTCAGCTCTGCGGATTTGTGTCTGTATCTTGAAACTCCTGCCAAAGACACAGAAGCCTGTTTGAAATTCATGGGGGCACATTCATCTGTTCCTCAGCTGCTCCAAACCCATTTACCGGGAACAATTAAGCCTTTTGGAAACAGCAGCACAAGCCGCACAGGGCAATTACTGCACAAGGCTTCACAAAGTGGGTTTGGGGAGCAGGGAGCTAAAGGCAAATTCCTTCCTTTTTCTACCGTTTTCCTTTGCTTGACTTTTCTAGGATGCACAGCGAGAGTATCATCATGCTATGTGTTAATTGTTGTGAAACTTAAAACAGATCTAACTATCTCCTAGCCCTGTTTGCTTGGATCCATCTGGATGTGAACCAGCACAAGGCTCGCTGGCGTTGCGAGCTGTGCAAGGGCTGCAGGGGGGTGCAGGGGCTGCAGCAGCCCCTGTCCTGGAGCTCTGCTGGCCCGCAGTGGTGGAGGACACGTCCCCTCTCTCGGGAGCCCACGGCAGCACCAGCACCAGCACCAGCACCGTGCCTGAATGCAAACCCACCCTTTCCACACCCAGCCTGCCCTGGCATCCCCGAGGCGAGCTGGCACAGACAGTTTGCAAGGAGGGTGTCTCTCGAAGAGGTGAGAAGGCTCTTCAGTTCTCAGCTCAGCATGCTTTGA
Source organism: Oxyruncus cristatus (assembly GCA_013399855.1). Lineage (NCBI taxonomy): Eukaryota > Metazoa > Chordata > Aves > Passeriformes > Cotingidae > Oxyruncus > Oxyruncus cristatus. The sequence continues at coordinate 885,777 of VXAY01001843.1, forward strand.
CACTGCACTTTCTGCATCTGTCTTTTAACAGTGGAAGAAACTGCAAATTGAGAGACCATGCCAGCTGTAGTTCCTGTGACTAAAACAGAAGGACAGTGTTGAAAAGTCTGGCAGTACTCAGATATCTGAGCTGGAGCTCTTAAAGGGGGGCAAGTCTCCTGCTTTGCAGTGTCCATGAACAAGCAACTTTAATGACTTAAGTGATGCAGTTCAAGTATTTTACTTCAAAAAACAGCTCAAGGAGATCCCAGACTCTGAAACAGCCCCATAATTTCACAAAGAAATATGAGTGAGGTGGAAGATGGTCTAGGCTGTCATGCACTAAACGTAACCATGTCCCTCCTCAGACTGCATCTGAGGAAGAATGGGGCAATGTAATGTCATCGTGGTATCTGCACAAAAAGATCCAAAGTACGCAGCACTCACTGCTTGAAAACGCACCACCCCACCCTGCGTGGGGAGCCAGGGAACGTCCACATCCAACAGATCAGAGCAGGAAAAAATTGAATGAGTTCACCCGTTGCTATTGACAGAGCACAGGGTGACGTTAGAAATCCTGACTTACTGCTTTAGCCAATTTAATGTAGTAAACAACAATGTAAATAAAGAGGCCTGCCTGCACGTTGATGTGTTTAACTGCAAGTCACTTGGTCTCAGGAGCAGAGTTAAGAGTTCAATATAGACTATACAGTTATGAAAGCCTGAGGGCACACAATGAAATACAACTGGTCCTTTTACTTCAATGGGGCTTTTTTCTAAGGTATAGTTCTGAAACAAATTTGAATTAGCTCACAACAGCATTTGCAGGAGAAATTTGTAAGAGTAACACCAAGAATTTCTAGTCATAGCTAGACCAAAGCTATCTCAAATCATCAAGGCAATAGAAAAGTCCTATTAAGAGGGAGTTGCAAGAGAATTTACATCTGGTGTTTATATAAGGCTGGCATTAGATTTTCCACCTACTATCTGTACCAACCCAGCACAAACCAGAGCTGAAACCCTCTTCAAGAAGACTTCAAGAAGAGCAGTACCTGGCACCACCCTCATAAGAGGGCACAGAAAAGAGAAAGAAGCTGCTCTTCTCCCACCTTGATCAACCAAAGGCCCCAGCCTGGCAAGCCTGTGATTGCAGAGCACAGCCCACCAAGGAACACCAGCAAAGAAACAACGGCAAGGACCTGCAAATGGAAACATGGATCTACCACCAAAATGGATTTTGCCAAAAAAACCCCAAACAAACAACACTTCACAAGCTGACAGGCTGCTTATGCCTCTAATAATCTTAATGGCTTTGTGTAGAACAGGATGTAATTGGAAACTCCATGATTGTACTTAAGTTGTCAAGGACACAGTTGTCATAGTTACAAGTAAAGCTCAAGTGTCGGTTATTCAGGGTTGCCTATTTATTTATTGACACCAACAGATTTGGACACTCCCACTGGTCTTCAGAAGAATAGAAATAGGAAGACTGGTTTTGTCCTTCAAGTCTTGACTAAACAGTAAATATTGCACACAAGAGCATAATAAACTGGTGGTTTTTTGCACAGCTCCCTTCCCTCACTCCACATGCAGCTGGCATTCCAGTCAGTCTGCTCTGAACACTGCAGCACAAGCCTAAAACAAGATGTACTTGTTTAGCAAAGAAAACCTCACACCTCCAGTTACTACTGTCCAGGATCCACCACAACACAGCAATCCCTACCTTGCGAGACCTGCAATCAGGTCAGGGTTGACCCAACAGCAAAGCCAGAACACAAACCTTCAGTCCTTCCATCAAGTTTTAAAACTTATTTACAGTCAGAAGCGTCATAACATTCACGTGTCCAGGTTCTCCTCTTCATGTGTCCCCTAGGCAGGGTTTGGTGGCTGGATATATGTTTTTCTTTTTTCTAAAAAAAAAAAAAAAAAAAAAAAAAAAAAAAAAAAACCCCCAAAAAACAAAAAAAAAAAAAATTTTTT